>JACXIV010000080.1:0-522862 GCA_014737475.1 Bombus confusus | reverse complement strand
CTTCTCTTCTTTTCTCTTCTCTTCTTTTCTCTTCTCTTCTTCATACCATCTCTTCTCCGTCAGCTTTCCTCCGTCTATCCACCGTCGTGTTGCGACTTTCTCCTCTTTTTCTGCTTTTATCTCGCTTTCTTCTCTTTCTTCGCTATCGCCCCCTCCCCTTTTTTGGTTTCTCTTTCTCATTCCTCTTTTCAGGCTTCCCCGTGCCTTACTTCTACGTGCATTTCGACTATCACCATCGCAAGTAGGATATCTTGTCTTACACTCGCCTTCACCGGTATTCGACTTTCGGTTCTCTTTTCCCCTTTTTCTCTTTCTTCTGGTTCACCATCTCGCTTTCTCCAGCGATTGAAATACGGCCATGCCATACGCTCGCGCGCGCAAGAACCAAGCAGTCTCTCGATCTCTTTCTCGAAACTCCTGGCTGCCGAGAGAGCCCGCCGCTTCGTCGCTCGTGTTCACCGTTTCGTTAAAGCCAGTACACTTTTCTGATGCCTGTTTGCCCGTGTACTTCGTTTTCGCAGTTCCTCCCTCCTCCTTCTACTCCTCGCCTCTCCCTCTTTCGTCCTTCTCTACGTCTTCGTCGTCTTCTTCCTCCTCTTCTCTCGCTTCGCGTTCCCCGGGTTGTCTCTTTTCGCGAAACGAGTTTCCTTCCGTCGCCTTTCCGTCTCCACCCCCTCCACCCACTCTTCCTCTTTCTCCTCGTTGTTCTTCATCTTCTGACCCGGCTGTTTTTGGCCCCCTCTGTCCCTCCTTCCTCCCCTCTATCCCTCTTCGAGTCTTTTTGTCCGCGGTAACCTTCTTCGCTTATCCTACCGAAAGATACCGATGATCATACGCTGGAAATTCCACGCGGACGAGCATCCTCCGGAGATTCTTTTATGCTTCTTGCAGCTCGTCGCTTCTTGCCACGCGTTTATTATATTGTTTGATTTGTTCCGGCCGTTTCGAAGCGGCACGGAGCGGCGATCGCCTCGTTTTCGATCGTTCGTTTGCCTTTTCGATTTTATCAAGCCTCCTCTATCCTTTCTCCTGTTACATGCTTGTTACATCATGAAAATTAACATTAACACTTGGCACGTGTGTTTCGCAAGTGTCGCGACTCAAAATAATTCAGTCTCGTGTTCGAAGCATATGAAAATCGACGAAAAGCGATGAATTTTAAGGGATAAATGGAACATTATGAAAATAATACTTGTCCATTGTTCTTCAGTGTTTGGTATTCGTGTTTGGTAAATCATTTCTTTCTAAGCATCCATTTAGATACTATAGGTTACTTAGCTAGTGAGGTTTCAGCGCTGATTATTAGAGAGTGTTTACCTAATTAGAAAGGAATTCATTAGAGCTTGTACCGTTAAATATTTCGGGCTTTCGGTCTATTTGTTCTACCATTATTTCGACAGCAAGGTGACGTCATCGCGTTCTGTGTGGCTAAAGCTTTAACACCTACTAAGCGACTCTCACCTGTAATCAGTCAAACAGATGAGCAGAAAAGAACAGAGGAGGCCCAGAGCGTTCTGCCTGCTAACCAGCCCAGCCGGTAAAAGTCACTTTCGTCTTTTGTTTTTTACGTCATTCCACTTTCCAAATGCTTCTTCTTCACAGTACTATTATCCAATATACTTGTACGATTAACAGAACGCAAAATATTATACGAGTAACGTTAATTTTTCCTAAATTTAGTAAACACGAATTGTCCGCAGTATCTTAGCAATTTTCAACGAAGAAAACATTCCTCGAATTCCTCGCTCTTCTCTCAACAAGTACAAAGATTTCTCATATTTTGAAGAAGAACATTGTCGCACACTTGAAACGATTATTCTATACCTTGCTCGTGTGAATTAAATTCCATACTTTACCAACAAAATTTGCTAATAATATCGCATTAAGCGACCGGATATAAAACGATCTAAAGAACGCAACCGCATTAAATGTTGCCCGCACTCCGCTCCAGTCCAATCGTACAGCATCGCCAACAAATCTCCGCGAACCCCGAGCCTCTAACTAGACTCAGACACCAGAGTAAAACGTTGAGAGATCCGGAGGTATCCAGGAGACGAGTGAAAGCAGGTTGTGGCGGATAGCCAGTGGAAGTTAGTTAGCGAAGATTTTCCGCGGCCACGGCGAGCCAAGGCGAGTTTTTGCCGCTCGGCCGTGGACCGTCCAACAAATCAATTCGAGGGGGCCGGCTTCCAGCGGCGGAACAACGATCGGCCACGATAAGTACAAACATCGATGAACGGCCACGACGCGACGCGCACCGTAGTGGATCCGGTGACTTTTTACCGGTCGGTTTGTTCCCGACATTTTTCTTTCCCTCGTTCGAGCCTGCAGTCTCTCGTTTCCTTATTCTCCGCCCAGCATCGCGGATCGTCGCGCGTTTCGAGCAAGAACGCGCCTCGAGCAAAAACCGTACTACGGAACTATGAAGCTATTTCTGCGTGTTCGACAACGTTCGTTAAGGCGACGCACCGGTCGTTTTAAGTAGCGCCAATCGGTCGCCTCGTCGCGCTTTTTTGCCTCGGGCAGCTCGTAACGCCGCCGGTGTAAATTTATAAGATGTCACGAGGAAGAAGAGACGGCGACGTCTCGACGACCGATCGTGCGTCGAACACCGCGGCGATCGACCGTTTTTCCCGTCCCTCGCGGCCGCAATTTGCCTCCCGCCCGTTTCTACGGCTCGCGAGCATCGCCACCGGAGTTCCTCTGGCCAAGGAATTTTGGAATTAACGAGGAATTCTTGGTTTTTGTTTCAGGTACGTAATCGAGTAGGCGGGACGTTTTTGCCCGGGCTACGTCGCCGGTGAGTATTCCAGTTTATGGCGTACAGGGTGTCCGCGAAGCAGGTATTCCTTTAACGATATCTCGCGCAACGTTAAATCGACGATTCGCGACTTTCCTCTTTTTTTTCAAGACGAAGAACCGAGGTAGAGTTTTCATATAATGCAAAGGTGATTTACTACCAAAGTTCGAATGCGCGCGTTGAAATTTAAGCACGCTGCATAAATCATTCTCGCGCGCCGGAGGATGCTAAACGAGCCCCGCGGTACCTACCGAAAAAGTATTCCAAAACCATCGGCAGGCCAAAGAAAAAATAATTAACTAGCTAGAAAGAGAAACGCTCACCTCAACGCGCGCCGCTTAGCGTCAAGCCGCGCCGATAAATAGACTTGGTCGCGGCCACGCGAATTATCCGAAATCCGATTATCGTGGAATAGAATGCGACGCGGCGTATCAATTCGATTGACGATATAACGGGATGGGGCAGAGAGATGAACGAGGATCGCAGGTTCTCGCCAACGGTAGGAGGAGAAAGAAAGAGAAAGATCGAAGGGAAAAATGTCAGGCGTCAGCGTCTTTCCGGTCGTTTGACAGTAACGAGGAAGACGTCCAGGCGCCGTAAGCCTTCGCTGGAACTAATCCTTCTTCGCAGAGCCAGTTAAGGTATTTGTATTTTAATTAGCTCCTCCTTTTCGATAGCCGTTTGTTCTGCCCTCGCTGTGTTCGCGCCACGATCAGATCCCCCCACCCTCTGTCCTCTCGTTCTCGGCTTTTACCTCGATCTTCGCTCTGCCCTTCGAACCGTTTAATCATAATCTAATAACCGGCTGACACAAAAAACTAACTCGATAAGTGCACGCCGTTAGCTTAGCGCGAGAGGGTTCTCTCGTACACCGACGAACCTTTACCATCCGAATACTGGTTCGAGCTCGTGTAGGGTTCTCTCGTTACTCACAAGTGTGTCGTTAGTGTGTTACGGTCGGCTGATGTGTTGGTGAAACGCGCGTGCACCTCGACGAAGTCGTATGCGAGTGGGCCGTGTGGAAGTCGGAGCGAAGAGAAGCCGAACGTCTCTGCAGATATTATCTATTGCAGTCTGTCTGTCAGACAAGACCGAAAGTCGGGCTGGACGAGCGCACCGCTACAGGATGAAGTGTCTTCTGCATAGTCAGCCTCTTTTTATGCCGATGCCTCGGTTCGACCATCTCGCTAATTCCGTCGTAGCACGCCAGGCACGCCAAACCGAAGCTTTCCGTGCGACTCCCGATGCTGCCTTTCATTTCTTCTCTTTTTATTTACCTTCGCCTTCTCGCTTCTCTTTTCCTTCTCCACGTTTCACCATATCTCTCTGTCTCTGTCTTCATCTCGTTCCTTGCCCCTTTTTTCTCTATCCTCCTTTTTCCTTCTCCGTTATCTTTACTTTGTAGTCCTGCTGCTGTCTCTCCTCCTGGCGATAATGTATCTCGCTCCATCAACGCGAACGACGATTCTTCCCTTTCCTCGTTTTTTAATCAAAAAGAAAAAAAAAAAAACAAAAACCTTCGCAAACACGGCGTCGATTCGCGGAAACCACGAGGAACCGGCGCGGCGCGTATTCCTGTACAGGAATCTCGCTTTGGTCGGACAGAAAGTAAGGAAAGTTTTCTAAAGCCTGATGTACCTTCACAGGTACGACGTTTCGAAAGTCGCCCTTCCTCGTTCAGCCTGTATCTCTCGCAATGGCTCGTCTAGCCACGTGCTATCGATCATTGGACTTTTATCAGCGATATCACGGCTTCATCAGCGAGGCAAGCCACCGCGTATACGGGCCTAATATTCGAAGGACACACAGCCAGACGTTCATTGTCGACGGAACAAAGCCTGAACTGCGGTGGCCCGTAGCTCGCCGCTCCTATATTGGTCCAAGCTCTACCCGGCTTCTTTTCTTGCCATTCTTTCTCATAAAACTTCATAGCCGCTCTTCATATTCCTCTGTTGTAAGCGTAGATATTATACGTACCCGCGCGACGACGTCGAACGAGGGAAAGAAAACGAGACAGAGAAGAACCTTCTACCATTTTGTGCGTCGGAGGTGCACCAACACCGAGCCGCCTGTAAATCTTTTCACTTCTAACGAGGTGTCGTAAAACGCGATCTTATTAGCAAGCGTGGCTCTGCCTTTGAAATATGTCGACTTCCTGGCATGTATGTATCGGTACGCGTCACGTGGGAGGATTTGACAGCTCCTCCTCTTCTTTCGGCTCGTTGCGTCTTTCATTTCTAGACGAAGAGCTTGCGTCGTCCTTTTCTGATCTTCGCTTCACGAGTCGAGACTCGCTCATCCTCTTCTTGTTCTCTGCGCGCCTTTCAATTTGTTTTTCGCGCGCTCCGCGGGATACGTTTGCGTTTTTCGAATCTCCTACTAGCTTTCTTCGTCTTTTTCCGTACACGTGCTTGGAATTTTTGCCATTACCTTCTGACGTGATCTTCCTGTATCTATCTTCGTATATTTAGGAAGTTTCGACCGTTTGCTAAATTTTCAAAGGAATTTTTCAATTTTATTTGCGCTGTTGTACTATCGCTACATTCTATCGATGTGTTCTTGATTTTTATAAGATTGCTGTCGAAAATTTTCTCCTCAATCCAAGTCGTTTTCGAGTGAAATCTTAGATCCACAGCCGCGCTTCAGCCCGGTATCGGCCGATTACGACACGCGTTAGCCTTTATTATCGAGACACGCGACAGCAATCGAATCGCTTGCTCCGGCTACTTGCGATGCAGCGTGCACACGCTCAAGTACGAGTGGCCACTTTGGCTCTCGGGGAGGCGGAAAAAAAGGAGCACAGAGAAACGTACGGGGAATAATCAGCGCGCGGACAGCGCTGACGAATGGGACTCCGGCTCCGAAGACATTGTAAGATCGATAGATGGAATCGGTGTGTGTAATGTAAATTGACTCGCAGCCCGGCCGCGAACGGATCGACGCGACGGGGCGAAATGATCGTTGACAGAAACCTGGCCGTCTTCTGGCTCGGGCGTTCTGATTTCCTTCTATTTTCTTTCTTTGATAAATTGATTTTTTTTTTTTTTTTTTAGAAAGTCATGGTTATCTCATCTTGCCTCCTGACTTTTTCGAAGCATTGCTGCTTTAAGACTGCTGTTACTGCTGTTACTTCGACGCAAGTACAGCGTGTCTTCGTTGTATGTATTTGATTTTCAAACCACGTAGCAGGACAAATGGTTAAAAATTGCAAGAATTTTTACAGATCAAAGATCAGGGTATTGTTCTAGATTTAAAATGGAATACAGAACAATAGATGGAGATATCGAAATTATATTCCGGCGCAACAAAGGCCTTATCAATTGGTCACATTCAAACTGCACTTTCCTTAGAAGAAAAAAAAACCCTGATCCAAATTCACCGGGTTGTCCTCGTTAGCGAGGCATCGATCCGCACGATTTACTCCGTACTATTCCGCGTTTTATTCTGCGCAATTACTCGCCAACATTCTTCCGGCGGTATACGCCGCGATAACGCCGCTCTTACTCGCTAAAAACCATTACCCTGTAGCACCGGTGCCGTAAAAACAATGGCTGATAAACGACTTTATGAATGTTATCGTCGAATTAACCGCGGCCGTGGCCGGTGGCGGAGTACCTCTACCATCGGTACACGCGGTGGCGATCGGTGGCGCGCTTTCCGTTCCCCACAAAGGAATACATTTCCCAAGGATATAGAGGCGGGCGCAAGCCAAGTCCGAATAGGGTTTAACGTGGGATCATATTGACTCGATCGCTCCACATTGGCAGTCGCGGGATTCTCAATATGCATCGGATAACATCGGATACTGGCAGGAAACGGCACGGTGCAGCCATCCTAATATGGCTCGAGTCCACATTACTCGAGCCCTCCGGTCGGATACCGGCGGCCAGACGCTCAGAAACGACTACTATACCCACTATGCGCTCGCTATAAGCTGACCGTACCCGTCCACCGCGAGCGCCGCCAGCGTCGTCACTATTGCACGGTTCACCACCACCATTGCCATGAACGCCGACAACTAACCAACACCGTCGTCACCATTGCAGTCACCAGTGTGCTCTGCCCTGACTCGCGTTACCACCACCAACGTTTCTTCTGTATACGAGCATTGATGCAACCGGTGCGTGGCTCTAACCAATCCTCCTCTATATGTATAACCCTATCCTTCTGCCTTTCTCACTCTTCTTACTTTCGTATACTCGTTCTCTGTTCGTTCTCTCTGCCCCTCTCTTTGTGCCTCGTTTTCTTGCACTTCCATTCCATCTATATTCTCCCCTTTTCGATAGGGAGCATTCTTACTTTGCCTGGATCCGACCCACATGGCAACGGCGACCAGGACCCGGTGCTGCAAGAACCATCCGCGTCCGGTTCGCCGCGATTTACGGACTCCGCGATCGTTTAACGACGATGTTTCATGGTGTCTGAAGTCGATGGCCTATCCGGCCGACGACGGACCGTTTTAATTACGTATAGTTAGGAGGAGACTAAAGTTCAAAGCCCATCAACCTTTTGCAATCGTATACAACATCGTGCACAAGTCATTGGACGCGTGCTTTTGCTTTCGAGGGAATGGTTATTAACGTGGTCTCACAGCGAGATCTTAGAAGGTGTCGATTTCACTTGTCGGCTTTATTTTTCCGAATTCTTTCTGGGAATAGCAGACAGAGAATGCTATGTGTCCTTTCGGCTGTTACTAAATAATGGTTGGCTAAATATGTTTAAGTGAATGGAGAAAAAAATGAAATGAAAAGACAAGGATGGTACAAAGAGAATAACAGAGTTTCGGTTCTCTTTCATTTCGAAATGGTAGCTAGAAACTAAGCAGCTGAAGTGTTTTATAATATAATCAGTCGAGCTTCGAAGTAACCCATTTCCTATTTATACGCTTCTACTCTTAAATCGGAGAGTACTTTGCGTTCTATATTCTTCAATTCTATCGAGATCTAATCCATTATGAATTCCATTTGATCCACGAGCGTAAGAGAACGTTAAATCTGGATATATACTCTCTGGCCCGGTTAATCTTTTGATGTTGTCGATCACGCATTTCCGTAGTTCCTCTCGTGTAAAATGCTTAATTACAGACACTCGTTGGATACTTGTTCGATAACCATGGAAAAAGAAATTCGTATATGGCGTAAGGTAACGGAGATTTAGAAACAAGCGCGTTACGCTCAATACGCAGTAGTCTCGGTCAATAATTAGAGGTTCTAGAGATCGAATGTGCATGGCTCGAGGCAGTACCAGTCCGCCGCGTCTCTTTCCTTTTTCCGCCGTGAATTGCTAAACGACGAACAAACGGTTCGTCCAGTTTCCTCAAAGCTGACGCGATTGTTAATCGACCAATCGGAACGACGTTTAATCTATCGATGATGATAGCAAGAAGCAAAGGACGATCGTTTCGCGTTCGCTCTTCGGTCTTTCGTATCTTCTTGCGTCTCGGGATATTCAAATTATCGTTTTTGCAATATAATTTAGTGTAATTTAATTTGTTTGTTATTAACAGCGGTATCCTACTGCGTATAATATATATCTATGGCAAATAATATTCGATCGTACGCGAGTAACGTTAGCGGATTGCGAGAAAGAAAAGAAGATAGCCGGAAGCTTTGATATTTATTTTCAGAGCTGCGTAAGTGAGTAATAAGACTCGTATAACATAAATTAGCTGACATTTAATATTTTTAACTAACAATCTCTCGATTCGAAGAGCATAAATTGTTTTTAAATAGCAGGGTTAAAGGACTGTTCACCGACATGTGGTTACGAGTTGCTCGCCACGAGATCTCGACTCGTTACTCGAGTGGCTTAATGAATCCGGCGCCATGCCGGGAGTGTCAATAATTTTGGCAATTGGAGAATCTTAAGCCGGCGTTTGCAACGTTTTACGCGCAATACCGCAATACAGTATTACCATTAAGTCGGCCAGCGTGAGGCTGCATTTACATATAAACGCGGAACGCGATACAGGAGCACGGTGCAACGCCTCCAGTGGTTCGACGAACGAATTTACGGCTGCTCGTCGGTTTCTCCATGCTCCCAGGCAACCGTGACATTTTTCTTCAGATAATCTCTTTCCGTTTACGATATCGAAATCTCTCGTCTCGAGCCGCCCAGTTCGTTTAGCGGAAACACGTACTCTCTCTCTTTCTCTCTCTCTCTCTCTCTCTCTCTCTCTCTCTCTCTCTCTCTCTCTCTCTGCCCGATGAAAAAGAAATTCATATATATGAGAACTTTCTCGGTCTCGAGAGACAAAATCGTGAAGCAACGAGACCGGTGAAAGCGTGTAGTATTGCCGTACGATCGATTATCTTCACGATTTATCGCGTCCATCCAGAAACACGAGAGACACCGCTCGCTAGAAAAATTCAATCCGCGGAATATATTATGCGTATAACGATAGAGGAGAAAGATGAAAGGTTGTTCAAATGGTCGATCGTGTGTACGAAGAGCAGTGAATACGGAATGAATGGAGCGAGCAGCGCACGCTGGATGTCATACATATGTATATGAGTTGTATCCGATTAATCAACGTAATAGAGCGAGCTGTAATCGCGGCGGACACTCCATTATGATCGTTCGCGTGTACGGTCTCATGGCCGCTAATCTGAAATTAATCAGCCGCTTAATCATTACCGTTCCACGATGAACTCTTCGCTCGAGGTGGCACACGTTACTGGGGTTCCGTTTTTCTTCGGACGAGCGACGTCTTCCTCTTCTTTCACCTCCGTTTCTGCGTCTCATCCTCGTCTTCCTCTTCCTCCCTCTCACGGTGATCGTTCGTCCTTCCTTCCCTCCTTCTGCCTTGTCCTCTGCCCGTCGACGACTTCGGACTTCGTCCTCCTCTCGCCCACGTACGTACTCTCGCGTTTCTCCTCTTGTCTCCATCGATCTTTCCAACCGAATCTCTCGATCTCTCTCTCTTTCCACTTCTCGATCGAGTCAGCGCGACCTATTGAAGGATTTATGCCTAACGACGGAATGCGCGATGAACTACATTAATTTTGCGTTTTCGGCGACGCTGATGTATCGTTCGGAGCTCATTATCGCTCGCGTCCCGGCCAGAATTTATAGTGTGACTTAATCTATGATGTAATCTTCACGTTTGTTCTCCGCCATGGCTTGTTGCCTGGCTTGTGGCTCGGCTTCGCTCGCGGCCTGCGCGAGCATATACACCAGCGGCGCCTCTTAATCTTGGAATTTCTTCGTTATAACGCGCGGTCCGGAATCGGTGATCTATAGATCGGCCTCTCTAGCACGGAGAATAAATTAACCGTTCTACACCGAATCCGACGTAAAGAACTGGTTAATTACAATATTTTCCATTAACAGAAGCCTCGAATATTCCAGTAACGAACGGTGGGTGTTGAATCTCTTAGGAGGGACGCTGGGCTTTTCGTGGACCGACTTTTAGATTATCTAACGGACCACACGTGTTCCCGGCTCCGTAATTGTCCGTATCTCGTGGAGGATCGCATCGGCGATGAAAAGAAACATTAGTGTTCATAGAATATGGATCTTCGTGTCTACCTACATGCACATTCACTTAGATTTTAATCTTCCTTTATCGATAGTAGGGTTTGACAGACAAAAATTTTAATATTCCATAATTGAACCGGTTAATTACATTTTCTCTGAAAATTCCTTAATCTTAATATCAAAGTTGCGCGTTTTAATTGGGCAGTGTTGAAGTCAGCGTTTCATTTTTCAGAATAGTCTTCGTGAAAATTGCGTAGTAGCAGAAGACATCTGATTTACAGCATTTCGGTAATTTCATTCGAGTATTCGCGATCCAATGTGACGCAGAGTTCACAAAGTACAAATAACACGATAATTACAGAACTTCTGATATTATCTTGTACGGAACACGTTCAGTTGACATCAAAGAGAATATGAAAAAACATATAATCCTCTTATTTCGCCCTTCCCATAAAGAAACCCCCTGGTGTACGATTCAAAAAGCACCCTCGAACGTACCTGCCCCTGAGTCGATGAATAAAAAACGCTTGGAAGGTGGCTAGGCTCCCGATGGCTTCACACGTGAAGTTTTCCAGCGGCGCACAGACGAAGCTCGTGATTAATCGAAATGAATCAGCACCGGGGGACCTTGGTTGATCCGAGAAGACGGCCTTCCGATCGGGGTGGGCGTAAACTATTACGCACATCGGCAGGAGATAACAGCCGAGGCGAGTGTTGTTATTAATTAAACGTCTGACTGATAGGCATCAACTGGCACGCCAAATTCCCTCGCGGCCCTTCTCTTCCCTATTAGACATCATTTGTCTCTGCTACCGGCTGTGTCGCCGTGCTCCCTTTTTATCACGCTTCCCTTTCACCCTTCCTCATATCCACCCTGTTTGTCGATCTTTTTTTCCTACGACTCACCGTGGGATTTGAATTCGTAATCACCCACGTGTGTCTTTATCCACCTGCAATTCGTTGCTCGTTTCATGGTCTTCTCTTCGGGGAAATTGTAAAATTAGAAGGAGAAACTTTCGGATATTGCTTGTCGAGGTTGTGCATCCGAAGATGACGACGTGTTTGATACTATCAGTTGGTTGAATCGTAATTCGCTTAGTTTCGTTCCGCAATAATCGAACTACTCGGAAGTCAGATCGATCAATTTCGGAAAATTTCTTAGCTTTCTGAAAAGATTCTCTGATAATCGAGCCACTCGGAATTCCAGCCAATTATTCGTATTCTGAAAAATTGCTAATTTTAATAGAACGTACGATCAAGGTTTAACTTCTCGAAAGTCAAGGCTTTCGGAGAGGATAAATTAGGCTTTTTCACGCTCGATTACGAAACCGCGCTTTCTTCTTTCAATAATTTTTAACGCTGCCTCTCGCCGTCCCTTTTTATTATTTTCGGTAATGTTGCTTGAAAAGATATTTAACGAGGCGTTCTGAAAATCATTAGGACACGTTTCCAAAAACGATCGACCATCATCACCTGTTCTTTATGCCTTAAACACCTCTCAGGTGATTCCGGAGGTCAATGATCGATCTTCCGGACGTTTCATTGATCCACGGCCATTAGTACCTTCCTGACACCGCAATTTCAATAAACAATAGCACAGGTTCCCTCGGCCTCTGGTCCAAAGCGAATCGGCTCCATTTTTTATTCCCTCCAGCCGATGAAACATTTATTATCGCGAGCACGGTCGCGCGCACCAACGGAAAAAGAGGAACGCGTATGAATATGTATAGCCGTGGCGACGTTAAAAGCGCGAGAGCAACCGTTCCGGCTCGAGACAGACCGCGCCAGCCTCGCTCTTTCGCCTGTAATACATCACCGTGCTACAATGCCGGGGATAAGTAAATGAATTAATCAAAATCCGTCTTGTTTGATGGCGAGTCGCTTTGTCCGGGGCACCGGTGTAATTATCGTAGCGCCAAATATGTCGCACGCACCTGTGTATCTAAATAATAGCCAATCCAACGCAAGTTTGGTCCTCTTTGGCCATTCCAACAACTATAATTACAATGACGACGACCATTGAAAGATCGGTGTCTTGACCAGTTTGTGATATTGACTCCAATTGACTGTTGAGAGTTCATCCGAATAATAGCCTACCCAACACAAGTTTAGTCTTCTTTGATCATTCTCAACGATAATAATTACAACGATCATAGTCGCTGAAACATTAGTGTCTCGACCAATTCACGATATTTCTTCTTTTCGTTTCCAAACGGTTCTCCAAACGTTCTTGTCGGCCGTTGGACGTTCCGAGCTGGCGAACGCGGCTCGTTTCGAATCATCGTTTCTCATCAACGCGGTGAAAAATCTCTCTAGGTATCGATCGGGCAACTATCGTATCGTTATGCCCCGACAGATACATACGGCTTATTAATATTAATGAATGGCCTCTCATAAGTTCTCCTTGATTTATGTCTCCGAGTCCTACGCCAATGTAAGCTTGTTGCCCCGCCGTAAATCTTCGCGGCGTAGCGGGACAAAAGTAATTTCTGTACGTTATTTGTATTTTTAACAGGTCCCCCGGTTCCACACTCTTGAGTCCTCGTTTCGTCGCGTCTCTCCCTCATCCATAGGTCCCCGCCAGCCAGTTCGCGCGCGTGCTTAGCTCGCGAGCGATCGAATTCACCTACCGAGCCGAACGGCCATTACGTCTAAGCCTTCTTCCTCTCCGCTTCGTTCCGTGCCCACGGTCCTGGAATTTCGCGCCCGCGGCTACGTCGAGAAGTTCGTGGCTTCGAGATCCTCTCCTCGTCCACGTCCACCTTAGACCGTTTCAACGTTGGATCCTGATTTACTCGCGCCACGTTGAAGCCGTGCTGCTAGCAATGATTAAGGGCTAGCTGCCTCGATCGTCTCGCCATTTGATCAAACATCCCGTGTATGATTTTGCGCAAGGATACGGAGATTTTCTTTTCTTCGTTCGTACGACGCAAAAGACGTACAGCGAACTTGCCTGCGAAAATTTGACAATGTTGAAATACGGTTCGCGAGAGACGTATACCGTGGCGTGATTGAAAGTGCAGTCAGCCACTGTGCGCCAGCGAAGAAATTCGTATCGTCTTCATTCAGGCTATCCGATATAGCCTTTTTGTATGTTCACTCCCGCATAAACTCAGTTTAAGCTGCTGCGACCCTTGAATATTTTATGTTTCAATCTTGGGAGATTTCCTTTCAACCGGGAAAAGGATTTTTTAAGTTCGAAGGGAATCTCTAGCGTAAAATTGAGGCGAGAAATCGCGCGTATCGATAGCTCTTGTATACGTTACTTCAACGTAAGGAATTTTCTACCGATAGAAAAATACGATTCGGTCGTGGTCGATCCAAAGAATATAGGAGGGTTGGCATCGATCTATTATGTAGTAATACTGCGCTTTTGTAGAACACAATCGTTAATTTACAAACGATTAGAATTCAATAGATACGATTTAGAAGCTTTGAATAAAGCAGTACAAGTGGATCTGATCGTGATTTGCCGAATGGAGTAGAAGTTATAGCTACAGACGCCTGATGAATGATCCATCGATGTTATTAGATGTATCACTGATGCACGGAACACGTGGTTCCGATGATAGGCGAACGATACGTCTCTCCGCTCTTGCGATTGGATCATCTGACTCGTGTCGCTTCGATTTGTATCCGATTCGACTAATGAAACCCGAAAGATGCATTTAATATTTTGGTAACAGTACTGAGAACACCGTTAGAAATAGAAATCGATCGCGGGAAATCGACTAAATAATAAGAAACCAGGCTAGCGGTAAAAGTCTAGCGGCGATTCCTTAAGTCAACGCTAATAGAAAATCGAACAGATTCTCGGATTCAAGACGTCGCGTCGTTGTCTACCGTAAACTCATTCTCCGAGTAGCAATCACGAGGGCAAACGTTTCCGGGCACATACTCGCATCAGGTCTTGGTCAAGTCGAAGTGGTCAGGCCGGTCGTGTCATTACGGCCAAACCGTTTGCGATGTCAAGTCTCTGAAGAACTTAACGAATCACGGTATTCCCGACTTTGGAATGGGAGACTTGGACCGGTTGCTGATGCAAGGGACCTAAGCAATATCGACTATACACAAGTTGCAGAATTTTTCACAGATTTATCAAGTATCGAAGTATTCATTACAAAGTAATTATCTTTTATTTCTATTTAATTACGACGTTCCTGAGAATTATTCGTACAGCAAAGCTGTATTTCTCGGAGTTTTTCTTTATCAACCCCTTGCATTACGACTTTTAAATATTCGTTGTATAGTAACGTGTCTGAAACGCTAGAGGAGTACGATTGGAATATTATATATGCAATTTATATTCATTGACTGTCGCTGAATATTTGAATAAGACTCAATAGGGGTTAAGGCAAGAGGTTAACGCTTCAGTAGTGTTTCTGTATTAAGATATTTTCTGTTACTGAAATATGGCCTTTATACGTCGTCTCTGGAATTCCACTTCTTTTTCATCAGCCACGTCTTTATTCCAACAGTGCTTGTCTCGACGCTCTACCCATCACTTTCTTCATCTTTCTAAGTCACTTTTTCAAAAGACATAAGAACCCACACGCGACAGGTGCATCAGTCGCACTACCTAAATTACCCAAATAATGGAATCAACATATGTTTCACTCTTAAACAATGGCTTAAACAGCTCCACA
Source organism: Bombus confusus (assembly GCA_014737475.1). Lineage (NCBI taxonomy): Eukaryota > Metazoa > Arthropoda > Insecta > Hymenoptera > Apidae > Bombus > Bombus confusus. The sequence goes on along the minus strand of JACXIV010000080.1, from coordinate 507,937 downwards.
GACCAACTGCTTTACTCAGACGCCATACCGAATACCAATCTGCGAAGCGACCATGTTAACGCGTACCACGTGTGAGTCCCTAAATTATCAAAGAAAACAGCAGACATTTTTGCTCACGGTTCACTCAACCTTCTGCAGAGCAGCTCAGACTGCTCCATAATTTCCCTTCTTCGAAATACCCATCCCACTGGTATCGAATAATTCCACCAGCCACGGCGCTTTAACGAGAGCTTCTGGTAGCGACTAATTTGATTAAAGTCGAGGCACAGTGGTGGCTTATCGGCGGACTTGGTGGGCGCCCGGGAGCAACGGCGATTCCACGGAAAACAGGGGGATAAGTTTCTGGCGAGCGTGGACAGTGAATTATGGGCGTTATTGTCCGCCCGCGAACAACAGGCCGCCTCATTACATGTGGGAATTATTGACGGCGGACCGCCTCGGTGGCTCTCTAAGTGCGCTACGTGAGAGCCATCTTCCAAGCTCAAGCGTCGCCTCCACTTTACCGCGCTCCTTGCCTCTTGCCTCCTGGCCTGGCTTCGTGGCGTGCTTTCGACCTAACATTCGCTTCAACACACACACACACACACACACACACACACACACACGCGGGGATATCCTTCTTTCTTAAATTGTGTTTTTTCCAAGCTGAGACTCGAGCGTTTCGCGCGTCCTAACTCCCCCGGTCGTCGTCGTCGTTCGTTACCCCGGTGCTTTTCTAGGAGATTCTATAGTAATGATCCCATTCGAGGAGAGAATATGGCCAATTCCACGATATTGACGATGCTTGGAGAGACTCGGATACCGGACAGGGGCTGTTTTACGCGGAAGGAACACTACCGAAGGATCCGATTAAAGGATAACTATTCTTTGCCTTTATAGAGGTGAAACAGGGTGGGTGGCTGGAATAACGAGTGTCGTGATTTGCGAACGCTGTGTTAATTGATGGAATCTCTGCTTAGTAACTGTCCTTGGCTGTACATCTCTTGGACCTTCTCTTTATTTTTTATGAACGGAGTTTTCTCCGAAGGAAGAAGCTTTCAACTCTGCTGAGATTGTAATTTATCTGATAGATACGTAAATACGAAGACTTCTTTTACGTAGTTCATTCTTTGTATAATTTTCATGTAAAAATCGGTACTGTAGTACGTGTTAAAATGTAGAAAATGTGTCACGAAATGTAGAAAATGTAGCTACTAATAAAATTTGCAGAAGGAAAAGTACCACGGAATCCTCGACTTCGGTAACCCGAATCTTCGGTCTATCGCGAAGCTGTGAAAACACCTCGCATCGATCCCATAGATTCCAAGGTTTTCGAAGCTTTCGAACAAGAAACCATCGGAACGATTCTCTGGTTAATCCAGTCTAGGAATGTCGTTCGAGAAAATGCTCACGATTTCAATAGCGCACGATGGAAAGTTCAAGGGTTCGCCCAAAGCCGGCGTGAGGTCGGGCTAGATAATTTTAGAATCGCGGAACGGCGACGGAATGGGCTCTCCGATATCGGAGCGGATCAAACGAGAAAGGTCATTTTATTCTCTCACACCGGCTCATCCTGCAGCGTCGGCGACCGAGTGGACTTTCTAAACGAGCTAGCCCGAAACAAAGACGGAAGTGGAATACAGCCGAAGTGAGAAACAGAGAGCGAGCGAGAATCGTTCTCGCGCGGAATCCGCTCTCGTGCGGATTTGCGCATTTCGTGAGAATTGCGCAGACCTTTTAAAGAGGCTGACACTAATTAATTCTCGAACGAGATACGATCGTGCGCACAATAAACAGGAGAAAGTCGCCATTAACTGACAGAAAAATCCGGGCCGCTTGTTAAGAGTTAAGCTCGACGGAGACCGGGTGTATCGTTATAAAGGCCGATCGAAGATAACCTGATATATTAACGTATAGTGTAACCCCTTTTTATCCGTGGAAATGGTTGGCCGTTACGCGCGAGTCCCGTCTCTCCGCTGCCACCACACGGGCTAACGGTTTATTAAAGAATCGTCGTTGTCGTTGCCGTCGGCCGTTCCGCGTCGCTCGTAATTCGCGAGCACGCGGCTCGTGCAGCTATTCGCGTGCACGTAATGCTCGCGCGCCCGCCATCGGGCTAGGGGAATTCCACGAGCGCTTGTAACGGTCGATACCTTACAAGCTCCTAGTGACAGATACACCGGTGCGCGTCAATCGAGACCAAGTTCCTTTTCCAACCGTAATAGGCTGTTGTAGTCTTCGTTTGTTCTTCTTTTTACGAAACTAAATTACTCGAGACAATCGAAATGGAATTCAAACGAGATTTCTCGGATTTTTTCTCGGTATGAAGCAACTCGATTGAGTCACATCCAGGGATATCAGAGTGTGTACAAGCTTGTAAAATATTATCTGCTTAATCTTCGGAGGATTCTTAGAACGTGCGTGTGTGGGTTGGAGATTTATAAAGTCGGAATAGCCCGAAGACGTAAATGTAAGAGCGCTGTTTGTATCCTAATATCAATAACCTCTACCTCCATCGGTAGAGAGAACGTTGTTCCATCGTGGCGCGGGAACGAGTGTCTGCATTCACGGGCAAACAGACGTTAATTCCTCGCGAAAACACAGTGATAGAGTGGAAACGAAACCGCCTCTCTTTGCGCCCACTCTATTATCAACAGAGACGTAATCACGCTCTCTCGCGTTATCGCGTATCGCTGGCAACGATTTCAAACGCGAATCATCCCCGTTTTCTCTTTCCATCTTTCACGCTGGAACACGATACGAACGGCGTTTCAATTGTTTTCGAGCCGCGGCGTGTTATTCGATTCAATGCGCTGGACAAACACGGGATCGATCGGCGAATCGCCCGCCTCGATTCGGGAAAGTGTACGTTACGTCGAAAAATCGACGGAACAACGCGCCATTACCCGCGACCACGGTCATTTACGACGGTTTAAAGGCGCGCATTACCACCGACGATCTCAATCGGCCCCGATAATCCCGCGAATTCATCCAACCGAAGAGTCCCTATAAATTTTCGACCCCATAACGATCGTCTCCCGATCTTATCGACCCTTCTCCGTATTTACGTAGGACCGATACGCATCTGCTCGCGTCCAGAAAGCTCCGAGTAGTTTGGTATCGTGGCCCGTTTCATGACGGATCCCGATGGATGCCACCCTACCAAATTTCTACTTCCTACGCGAACAAGCGGAAGATCGTGACATCTCCAATTGCTCATTTAGCTGCAAATACAGTCCGCTTCATGAAAGATATCTATTATAGGCGTCATGGAATAATGAAATTTCTCGTACCTTACGAAGTATAATACAATATGCGATTCCTGTTTTAAATTCTACCGCGGAATATTATTTTCTTAATTTAATTTCCTTTCACTTCGTAATGATTCGATTTGCAAATTCCAAAGGGTAGCTTGTAGGAACAAAAGACAACCATCGTTCTCTTTCGTCCGCAAAATCCAAAAGAAGCTGCATATTCTCCGCACGGTTATAACCCAGGAAGCACGCTAATCCTCGAATATTCGAGCCTTCGTCCAACATTTTATCAAAGAAACTGGCCACGCACCAGGGGCACCTCCCTCGAGGAGAGGACGCAGGGTGGTTGTCCCGCAAGACTGGCCGTGCATCGATGAGGAGACACACAACTGCGAAACGTCGGTGCGCATTGCCGGTCGGGAGAGCGTGGGCCACGGCGTAATAAATTTCAGCCGGTAAAAACGGCACGCTGGCTTACGAGAGATTGATGGAGCGACGCGCGAGGTGAGAGCGCGCGAGGCCCCGTAAGCGGCCTTTTGCTCACTGACAGTGATCATCAAAGCAGAAAAAGTTGCCACCCGGAAAGTTCGGCCCGCTGGACCGCCCTCGATTCGACCAAACCGCTGTAATGACCGCGGCCCCGGTCGCTTGAAAATAATTTTGACTCAATTACGCGGAACCCGCCACGCCATGCCAAACCACGGTCACGTCGAGTCGCTCCGCATAGACTACTTGCAGCCACAGGGAACAAGCGACTTCTCTTTAGTCACACGGACGAAGTCGATTTCCCCTTCGTCTCGTTTCGTAGCTCGTTATTCGGCGTGACTGTCTTTCCGCGGTTCCAGCGCTTTGTTTAAGCCATAATTTTAGAGGCTGCCGCACGAAGAAGAGTTTCAGCCGGTTGCACGCCCTCTTCGTGTTTAATGGCCGCCACAAGAGGGAACGGTGGCTGCGTTATCACGATTCAACTTTTTTTCCCGGGCGGAAACGCGAAGCACAGCAGCGAACTGTAACGTCGTGCGACGAGTAATTGAGAACACGTGTGCCACGAGGTAAAGTCAGGCCTTTCGATAACCGTCAGCTCGATTCCTGATCGATTGGTTATTTTACGCTGCCCGTGTCGAACTATTTGTCCAGCAAACTGTATGCGATAAACGCAGTTTAATCCAGTTAAACGTTTGTCGCTTCGATCGCTCAACAACGAACCCGGCCTCTGAGCGTTTCGCACCATTTCCAAACTTTTCCATCTTCCTGAATTTTTACCATTGATTTTCGTTATTTGATAGGTCGTCGAAGACTCGGTATTTCAAAATTTAATTTTGGAAAATAGCGGTGCAAATAATTCTTGTTTGTTCAACACTCGCGATATAATAGAACACACGGAGATGTATGGAAAGCCTGCTGCGAGCTTACGAGCGTCGAACGTGTCAAAAAGGCCGTATAATCGGAAGCGAACCAGTATTTTTCGAGGGAGGGTTGAACATGAGCCGTGGCGACCCTTACACCTTCTCGCGCCGCGCATTCTTCCTCCGACGCCTGCTGCGTTGCCTACCGCCAGGGGTTACCGGAAGAGAGACGGAGAAAGGTGGAGCTCCATTCTTCGAAACGAATCCTATATCGGCGCACGAACGTTTTACATCCATCGGTCGAATCGTATATAACACGGACCATCAAAACGCGCTTAAACCAGGCCGAGTTATTACTATAGCAAATATGCGATACGGTTCACCGAGGCGCGATGCCACGTTGTAAATCATTCGGATATTCTCTCTCTCTCTCTTTCTCTCTCTTCCTCTCTCCTTTGCGCACTAACATACGTACCAACCATCCTTTCCCACCCCATTAATATTTACATTACTCCCTACCCACGTGGTCCAAGATCCGGTCACGCGGACGATCGTATCGCTCGATGAGCATCGAAAGACCTTCAAGACAGGGATAAAGAAGAGCGGAACCTTGGAAATTCCTCGAAGATGTCGGAAACGAGAAGAAAAAAATGTTACGAAACGATAGAAATATATTGGCGATACTGGTGGAACGAAATGGGGTGGTACTCAAGGGATTCTGACGGATTATATTGACTCGTGAACGGGATGAATAAGCAACCGTTGGAAGTGTATCGGGGCCGTAAGATGACGATGCTTTACGATCGAAGATAACGCGCTGAAGACTATACGCCAATTTCAGGCCGCGTTCTTCCCCCCGGAGGGATTAATCGGGCCTCGTTTAAAACGTTCGCCGCAGCCCGCCGCGTTCTTCCATTTTTTAAATCCTCCCATGGCATCATCCCATAGCCGTCGTCCCGGTTCGAGGTGGTTCCACATGCGTTCACACGCTTATACACGTATACACATCGTATAGGTTGTTGGATATACTTGAAAAAGCTGTGCGCTCGTGAGCCACCACCGTTCGCGTGCAAGTATAGGTAAGCACTCTAATTATCGAGATCTCACGTAAAACGAGTATGTAAACATAAATCGACAATCTTGTCGAGCGAAGCGGCGCGCGATCGCTTAACTGCCGGCCGACGAACGAATTTTTCTTCCGGTAACCCGGTGCGTAGACCGTGTCCTTGACGTCTTATTACGCCGATTAAAAGCCGCAACCCTCTCCGTCCCTTCGATCCACCCCTCTTTTTTTCCTCTTCTCCTTTTTTCATATTTTTCCACCGTCCATACTTTGTCCCTCTTCGTCTCCCGCCGAGTTTTGTTACTCGCTTTCGAGCGGTCGAGATCTTTCTTTCGCCGCTTATCTCAACTTTTTTCACTTTGTAGCATTTACCGCTGAAGGCGGTAGGTAGACTGCAGCAAAATTCCATGCCGGAATCCTTTATAATATCTTATTTTTCCCCGTCCTGTTATGGAAACTGTGGCTCGTCCCCTCTTTTCTCTCTTTCTTCCCTGTCTCTACCGTTCATCGATTAACTAATTTCCTACGGTTTTATTTCCGACATTTAGAAGGTGGAATTATCTTTGTTCCGCGTTTAAACAACTCCCTGAAAGAATATTCTAGAGTACCTTTTTCCTGTCGATCTTACGCGAGCTAAACGCAAGTTAAAATGTGTTTCTTTATTAAATCGAATAAAGGAAATGCATACATGGTTAGTAGGTAGTTATTTCTTATTCTACATCTGTACTGAAATTTTCGCTAACGGTTACTCGGAGCGACGCGCGTTCTAGCGCTCGGTGCACCAGAAACCGATGAAACTCGAGATTATTAAGAGATTTGCATATCGCGGAATCGTATCTCGGAAAGGAACGCGTGCTCTCCTGCTTCCATTATCAAACAGGTTGAGACACCTATCATTATCATTGCCGTGTCTTAGAGCAGCTGACCCGGTTTATGACTCACGGCCGAGCGGAGAAATGGTTGCAAAACTTTCGGTCGGACACGAATTCCAGCGTCCGTGACGCGGTGATAAATCATGCGTCGAACGAACTCGAGACGTAGTTTTCGATCCAAGGATATTTCGATATCGAGAATATTCAAAGAACCGTAATTTGTGCGAAGACCCTCGCATCGGCAAATTAACTCGCGGAAAAAATCACGATCCTCCCGATACCCGAGTTTCTTTGTAACGTTCCATTTCAGGAGAGAGATTCTTCTCCGCTGGATTCATAATCGTTTCACGGGAAAGCAATTTCTCGGCCGAAAGGACGATCGTTTTCCTGGCCCGAGGCGGCCGAGGTTCCCTCTACGGTGCACGCACGCAGGGATAAGATTGAAATGGAGAAAAATTCGCAGAGAAAAGCGAAGCCCGACGACTGTCGCCGTTCGTTCCACAATTATTCTCGTTTAACCGTCGCGCCACGCTAACTATTTCGTTATTACCGCAGCGGAACGGTTTTAATAAGATACTCGAAGAAAAATTACGTGCTATTTCCCTCCGTGTTCGCAGACGTTCTTTACCAGTCACTATAATCCCTCTCGCTTGTAAAAGTTGTAAACCACTTTTACTTAAAACTCTTTACAAGTTTACTCCCCGCCCTTTCGAATACTTTGTGCAGAGAGGCGATTGATCTAACCACGGTAGCCAAGCGAGCTGTCGCGAGGCTGCATTACCACGCTTGTAATTACGCCGTGTAATATACAGCCGGTGCTTTTTCGAAGAATCTCGCGAACGTGTAGTCGGATATAACAGCGAGGAATCGTCGATGGGTCGAAGGCAACTCGGTCGCGCGGAGAAAAAGGAATAACGGGGAAGAAGCACAGGCGGATGAGGATAGAGCATATCGCATAGAGTGGTGAAGAGAAAAGACGAAACGTTGATGGGAGGAGTGTGCGGAGGAGGAAAGAGAGAGAAAGGGAGGACCGAAGGGAAACGGAATGGTGTGCGCACGCGAAAAAGGGCCCTGCGTAAATTGAAAGGGGGCACGGCTGTCTTGTTGTGTTTAAAAAGGCAATTTGCGGGCCTGAGATACGGCCTATATATTACGGCGCAACTGGTACGGGTGGTGGGAGATAGCTCGCTCGCGATAGCGCCCCTTTGCTCTGCGCTGGACCAGCGAGAAGAGAACGGGGACTTTCCGTGGGCCTTACCGGCGAGACCACGAACGTCGTGCCTAGCGATGGCCTCAACGTTCTGTCTTCTATTATCTTGGAATTTGACGAAATCGTCTCTCATCTCTCGATGTTGTTCTTAGATTGGTATGTTTTAAGTCCCACGAGAATTATTATCGTTTGCATAGAAACAATAAGTTCGTGGACTGGCACGATTTTACTCGTTGCAAGAAATAGGATGATAATCGTGGATTCGAATGTTTGTAACGAGAGTTCTTTCTAGAAAGAAAGTCTTTGGTTCGTGGACTTGATCCGTGTGTCTTCTAAATCTTCTGATTCATTTATGGATGGACGAGGTAAAGAAAGTCTCTTATTGAAATTTAGGAATATCCTTAACGCGACATTGTTGCAGCTGCTTTTTTTCTCAGCAGCTGTAAAAGTTTCAGTATTGCAAATTCGAGTAACGTTGCGTCAGAGCAAAATTGTTCGGAAACCTGCAGGGTCCTTGAATACCCATCGCTAGCCGTACCCCTTTCGGCGTGCGCCCTGGTGCCCCCGGTGCCGCGGGGAGGGGCCCGTGCTCCCCACCGCCGACATCCGGCAAATGCATTTCTTGTGTAGCACACTGCTCGTTTGCGGACGATACGATTTACTCCCGGTATATAGTCGTATTCAAATATCTTCTTACTGCTCGCTGAACCTCTTTTGCGTCCCTCTTCCTTCCTCCCAGTTTTCTACCCTCTCTGCTTTCTTCCGTCGCCGTGATCTCACGGTTTTGCACGCGTAATCGACTCGCAATTGCTTGCCATCGAACGAACGATCGGCTAATTCTACGCAGTACCGAATGAATCGAAAGACCAAGCTCGTTCGTTCGACGTGGTTTAATTATAATTATTAGCGGGCAGATTGAAGTTGCGAGCAACCTCGTTTGCGGCTACCTTTGTTCTCTCTCTGTGTATGTATGTATATCGCTTGCTATTTAAAATCGATTCCAACACGGGCTTAACGTTATGGTTTCAGGAAAATTTGGAATGGTGCGAGCACTGCCGGAATGAGAAGCATGCGCTGCTCGCTTGCTACAATACGTTCGATAGTTCGATTTGCTTTCTGTATATTAAATCGGTTACGCGGACCGCTTATTCGTGCTGTACGGGAAGCGCGTGGGAAGTTTTCGGTTGTTCAATCCGTTCAATGGGTACTTCTTCGGGTAGGAATGCTGTTTGTTCGGTTAATTAAAATCGAATTAGCATGCTTCAGTTTTAGGTTAACGATAGGAATGTCTGAAACATGTGCCACATTTGAATTAAATTGACTCATTTAAGTTAAATTTTCACATACGATTCAACGATACCATATAATTTTGTAATTATAGCTACGTTCTGCTTCCTAGTTCTAACAATAAGTTTCCATTATTAAGAGACGTGAAGCTAATTAACATTCGTTTTATTCATTGTGTGGAAAACAGACGCTTTTCAAACTTACGTTCGTAACGCGCACTCTACCAGATCCATCGATCTCCCTGTTTTACCGACTACTAAAAAGTAGTTCAGCCATTCATTCACAGATGTCGTTTCCTGGATGCCTCAAATGACGCGCTAACGAATCTCGCCGTTCGTAATTATTATCATTAATTACCGCCATCAAACGCACGTAGAATCTGCACAGAGTTCCTCGCGCGATTCCTATCCACGGTTTATTAATCTTTCTTGAGAAAAAAAAAAATCGACTCCCCTAGGCGAAGAATTTCCCTGATTCTTGAGAAGGCTGGCGGTAAAGCGCATCGGGTACAAGCTCATTTGCACAGAATGTGTGACAATCGTAATAAATCGCCGGCACGATATCGATCTCTTCTCCGCGGAGCGTTACTTACTAGCGCGATCTAGGAATCTCGCATTCCGGCGGTCGCGGACGGTCGCCGGTGTTCGGGGCCAGGCCGATCATAAATTCCGTGCCAGCCTCCAATTAACTTTATCGCAATCTGAACAAATTATACGGAACGCTGCCGATGCTAAATTCACCGATGCGACCGGGACAAGCGGAGATAACCGGCACGCCAGAAAACGAGAACGCCGAAACGACGCCGGAGATAACGTTTATTTTTCGCGAGCCGGCCATCCTCGTCCGACGCGATTCATTTCCAACTGGGGTAGAGGAGAGAGCCTGTGATTCTCTTTTGTCTTCGTAAGACACTTTCTCGCTCCCTTCCACGATCCTCGAATCGTCTCTTCGGACGTTTTACAATCTCGCCGTTTACCCCTTTGCCCTTACGTCCTTCGCTAGAACGTTTCATTTCCGGCGAACGCTATAACGTGGCTTCTCTTTTATTGTAGTCTTGGTATTGGCCCATCGAGATGGTTTTCACGACTTTTTTCTAGCTTTGAAGAGATATATAGATAACTGGCTGGATACTCGAATTAAAACCTGTTTGTCGTGTATACTTTTGACGAAAATCGCGTAAAAGTGTTTATTTTACGTAACCTAACTCGTTCAACGCGATATCGAGAAAACGCGCGTGTTTGCGCGGCGTCTGAATATGCCAATAAAAACTCGGACATTTGATCGTTTTAATTATCCATGAAAAGTTCGTGTTTTCTGAAACACTCGATACCACGGATGGATTACCGCGAATTACACTGACGACCTTCGAACGACCTAGTCGCAGCCTTCGAACGACCTTCGATAAAACTTAAACGATCTTTAACGACTTCGAAATGGCCCTGAAAAACTGGTCCTATTCGATCTTTAATTTTAGTGGACAGAATTTACTTCTCTCGCGTTGTCATAAGCAGATCAAACATCCTGGTAGCTATTTAAATTGCGATACTATTCACGAAAATCATTCTCTCCTGTTCCATTACTTTCTCACTTCGACCGATAGCACTGATAATCGTTAATTTATCCCCATTTCCTCTGTTTATCCGTCAACACAGGGCACTGTGCCGTTTAATCCGAACCGCGTAGCCGGGAAATAAGGCGGTGTTTGTTTGCGCGAGCGTTAAGCGAATCGGAGTTCATTTTCGATTGCGAGGTGGTTCGAGAACGTAGCCGTCCTTGTTAACCAGGCTACGCCAGCGTAACGAGCAGCTCCTGGCGGAATTGCGCGACGCCCTGCCACGCCCGTGTATACTAATTTCCACCGGTATTCACGAGCAACTCTCTGTGTCGCGTGGCAAACACGGGAATATTTAATCTTCCGACAATGGAACGACTGGCTGCTGCAATTCGCGTGCACCCTTCCGGCTGCGAGCTTTCCCCATTTTCCGTTTTGTTTCAATAGGTCTGTTTTTACGACGGCGAGTTCCTAACAAATGGCCGTAGATTAGGGCACATGCCCTTTCAGCACCGGGTCGCTATATAATAGTATCGGATTCAGCGATTCGAAGAAGTTTCTTCGAGGAACTGTTGGAAACGCATCACGTAACGTTATATTGAAGATGTATTTTCAGTGTACCGCTGCACGATTGAAATAATATCGTTCGCGAGATTGTACAAGTTACACGTTACGAGTTATATTAAATTTTACTTAATTCTAATAAATTCTGTAGAAAATTTTCTAAGTAAATTTTACCACTCGACGTGGCTGCTACGCTTTCCAATAATTTGAGTAAGCGGATAAAAATCAACACGAAATAAATTCGTGGTAATATACTTCTGCACTTTTGAATATGAGAAACCTACATCTCTCTTGCTCTCCCAATAAATACAATTTAAATATTTGAATGGAAAAGCTGGTTCGATTATTTTTAATCCGCGTTAGATCGCGGAAGGAAATTTTATAACCTACGACTCGTACGAAGGCGATTCTCCAATATCGCTAATTGACAAATACGATAAAAGAGGCGGAAATATTTGAGAAACAATGTTTAATAATTTTGCACCGTAATATTCTGTACAAGGAAAATGACTGCAAACTGCGAGTTTCCGAAAATCGCTCGAAGGAAGTTGGCGGCTTAAAGAAGCCAACCGAAATCTAACCTCCCTAAAAGCTAACCTTCCTACTTCAAAGATCCTCAGAGACTTCGCCTAATCTCCATCAAACGGACCACGATCGATATGGCGCAAACGATTCGTAGGACGATCGAGTTTCGCAAAGTCGCGTCGTCAAAGGTCAATCAGCTTCTTGCCGCGTCGGTCGCACGCATCCGTGGTAGCCTTACTTGTCGGCACTATTTATTTATTAAATATTTGCTCGCGTCGAAACGGAGTTCGGCGAAGACCCGGGCCGCAAGGGTTGAAGTTCACCTGGAAGACTCACACGGGCGCGATTCTGGCGATTTCCGAAAATCAATGTTTACCCGACGAGGCAAATGAGACTTTCTCTCTATCGCGTGTGTGCTTCGAGACTCGGTACGCCAAATGTTGACGCAACGAATGGCTGCGCAAGGAAAGCATCCCTCTGTATTTCTATCGCCCACGACTCGCCAGATAGAATGCTGAATTTTTTCGGGAACGCTTATTGGACGTTCAATTTGTGCGTGTAAATTCCACGGGATAGGTTACCGAATTTTTATGCCAAGGTCTCTTCGTTTTCATTTCATTAACATAGTTGTCCCTTTGCTGTTGTTCCAGATCGTATCTTTGGTCGGTCGGGGGTGTAATTCGTGTATCGTTTGTTTGGTGCTTCCAAACATTCTACGCAATTAAACGATAAATCTATTTCTCTGTAGCGAAACTTGTTCTAATACTATCACGTTGTGTCTTTTTTACAAACAGATTAGAAAATATGTGTTTCTATTATTAATAATTGCGAGTAAATAAATTTCCTTACAGAGGCCAACAAGCGTTCTAAATTTCTCTGTCATTCGCCGCAATTGAAAAAACCTCATAGAAATCATAATACAAGGAAAGAATCGGTAATATTTGTCTCATCGGCGAAGAAGCGAGGAAACTGCCCTCTTTACCGCGCATCTGTCGCTTTCCTTTTCTCCTATTCACGAAGAACGTTCGTAAATCTGCTCAGTGGAAGCAGCCGGAACCACGGCACGCTCGATTTCGATTCAAATCGACGAGATTGAAATTCGCTGGATCGGTACTCCAGCAACGTACTGCTGGGTGACGTGTGTACGGGCACGTTTCCTAACCGGAGCTACGCTCTTCCCGATTTCATATGTCCTGTTGCCGAAGTGCATGCGTTCACGTGGCGCGCAAAAACACGCGGCACACGGCTTTGCTCCGGTGCGATGAACTCGCGCGGCGCGCCGCACAGTTCTGCCAGTCTCTGTTTCTCTCGAGGCCGTTTCAGTATTTGACTGTTCGACCAGGACGACGCTACGCGTCCCTTCTCTCCACCTGTTTTCCCCTCTCCTCGTTCGTCCTTCTCTCTTCTGGTTACACGGTACACGCGTTTCATCCTCGTTGCTCTGTGTTCTCGAGGCGCGTCCCTCGCTCTTACGCTGCCGGCTGCACTTCGACTCCTGTCGAGACGACAGAACGCCATAAGCAACCAATTTAAATGTAAATTGAAAAGCAGCGCGGCATACAAATTGTTCGACTCGCCGTCAAAAAATACTGCGAGCAAAGATCAAACGGAAGACAAGACGGGAGAGGGTAGCACGGAGTAGCACGAGAGTACGGGCCGTCTTCGATGCGGTGCAGATACAACGAGAGGAGAGGCGGCCTTTTCTCCCTTCACGGATCGTTCCGCGTCACGTCGCTACAGCCACCGACATGCTGATAAATTCTTCGTTAAATATTTACGTTCGCCGGCACCGGGACGGTTCCACCGGAACCGCGGGCCTCTTGCGTTGGAGGACCCCGTTCACCGGAAGATGCCGCTTTAACGATGAATTTCTTACTGCAAAGCTACGGGATAATTAGTTTAATATCAATCTTTCCTCTATTTTGAAACTTTCTTATTGTTATCAAAGCCTAGCGCTCTTTAATATAATTATATATATATATATATATGATATAGCACGGCGAATGAACGCTCCATTTTGGATCAGCATCGAAGTTTCGATAGGAGGGAGGATAATGTCGAAATTATTTAAAAATTTTGATTTCATTATTCTGTGGTTCATTAACGCAGGGTCCGCATCTGCAGTTATATTCGCAGAACTATTAAATTGTATAAGCGCATTGGATATCCACTGAATAATTGAACTGAATATTTAACACTTCATCTACCTGGCGTTATCGAATGCTCTTTTTGTCAGGTGTGGGTTAAATCGGAATTAAAGGGCCTTTTCTTGTAACTGTATCAATGGGGGAAGCGTGTCTTTCAAGTGAATCGAAAGCTCGGTTCGGAGCAGACGTTCCAGGCGAACGGAAGTGCAGCGTAGAAATTTTTCATTCGCCGGGAATGGAGTTGGTCCGCGGCCTGTTGAAAAATTCAGCGGGTTTGTTCGCGAACGAAAGCCGGAAAAACGGCAATGGGACCGGATTGAATGGGCTTCCGGCATGTTTTTTGTTTGCCAGATTTTTCAGAGATGATTTTCTGATGGAAGACAGCGCGCGGTCTGCGTTACTGGCGAGCAAAACGCTTGTTCCGTCCGAAAGTAAACATCCGAACGAGCATTCGGAGTTACAGTAGCAAACAATAATGGAGGTACACGCGTTTCCCGGCTCCATGTTATTTTAGGCAACCCGTGGAAATCGAGCCATCCCAGAAGCCAGATATGCGGACGTAAATAATAAACCGGGCTCCGTTCATTGGTAATTAATGGCTTCTACCGATTGATAATATCTTCTAAAGTGATCCAGTAAAACAATCGTTTTGCATACCATCCTGAAATTTGAACGTGTAAAATGTATCCAATACATTCTGTTTCAACCACATTTTCTTAATTTCTCGGTACTTTTAATGCCTAGATTATGATCATGAAATTCTATAATCGGGTACATTAGGAGTCTGCAACAAATATAACGGAACAGATTTTTATGATCATTGGGAGGTAACGACTCATTGGATAAGCACAATATGCTGCGTATACGATACAATACAATGGACGATCAATCGGGATTAAAATCTTTCATGAACGTAGAATTATTTTACGAAGCAAACATTTGGTATGGAACATGCGTGTTACGCGAAACTTTAGAAAGCTACTGCATGAAACGTATTCCTCCGATTACGAAGATATAAAAATTCATCGTCAAATAATGAACGAATTTTGAAAGTAATATATTAAACGTAAGCTCATCGAGATAAAATATCGAGCGCTGCTTTGGCTGCACAGGATTAATCGTAGCCGTGAAAACGTTCCAATAAAGAGCAATAATTTCATCCACTCATAAAAATATCTACAACCAGGAATTAATTAAATTTCTTCAAAGTAAAAATATTGCCAGCGCGGGAATAACTGCGAACAAACGAATGGGAAGTTCCGAAAAGGGGAAAAAAGCAGGAGGATATAAATGGAAACGGAGAGAACCGAAACAGGATCAAGTTCGTTCTCCGCGGATAATTTTCATCGACTCGGAACCGGCTGCCTCATTGCGACGAATTAATTTCCAATTCCAACGGGAGACAGAGAGAACGAAACAAGGGAAACGAAAGGAAACAGGAAGAGGATGGCAGCGTGGAGAAAGAGAGAGAGTCGAGATCGACTTACCATAATTTTGGTAGCACCGGACCGCGTTCCCTTCGCTGGCTGTTGAATATTCCCTCGCTTATTAGAAAGGGTTTCTGTAATCGACGCCAGACACGAGCGGGTGTCTACCCGTGGCACCGGTGTAGCCGCCAGTCAAATGGATTCCAATTAAAGTAATAACGAATCCAACCGTACGAGCGTTTTCGTCGTCGCAAATAATCGCGCGCAACCGGATATCGGCATGGACCGCGTGGCCGCGCGACGCGTTCTTTTCCAATTCGATTCGTCCTGACCGTGTTACCTTCCCCGCGGAGCCAGGAGACCACGGAGAAACGGCACCGTGAATGGGACGACGTCGAATTTAAATCGGTCGAATTAACGAAACGACGAGGCGACTGTCGTTCGACGCGACGATAAATTTTTCGATGGGAACAGGTCCAGTCACATTCGCACGCACGGCGACAACAAGAAAGGGAATAATGGAAAATCCTTCTCATCGACTCTATCTCGACAAATGTACAGTTTTTATACACGCGTGTAGGATGTTTGAAAAAGTTGAGTTTGAACCTCGGAAAGATATCAGCCAAACTGGTCAACTGTATCTTTAGTAAGTTGCTCAATTTTATTATACGCGATTAGCATCGAACTACTCAGAGAAACAAATTTTTACTTTTCTAAATTTATCGGAAGAAAGTGACACAAATCAGCGCGAGTCTCACGGAAATTCTATAAAGATAAATCTACAAAGATAGATGATAATATTCAACACACTTCTCTTCGTTTTTCCACGTATGAACTTAATCGATATGGCTTCTGAGCAACTCATAGTATTCATCGAAATAAGCAACAAGGCTTTAACAAACGTTAGTTTCGGGGTTGCCGAATATGTTAACGCGTATTTCGTGCTTCGTGCTTCAGAAGTTTCAGCGCAATTTTTCCAAATGATCCGTACAAATGGAATTATGGAAACGAAGAAGCGATTCGATTGCTGAATTATCGCGGAGCAATAATAATTGAGAAACGATTGTTTGGTACTATTATGGGGGTATATCGGGTGTCGCGTAAATTTAAATTTCTCCGGGATGGTATCTGCCGATAGAGCAGAGAGAGAGACGCTTGTTAGCACGCTGCTGGCCATCAACATAATTAACCTGCCTAAGTGGAGACGCCTGTGTATCATTATTAGTACATGCGCAGCGGATGTTACGGGGTTCGAATGTGCTTACGAGAATTTAGGACCGCGTCAGGTGTCCTGATTTGGCCGCGCTAATGCGAAATATCCAATTAACTGGTAATGGAGCCTTTATCGTATCCGGTGACATCGGCCCGCGGAATTTCAACCTCGCTCGCGCGGCCCACCTTTGCGCGAACCACGCGAATTCGAAACACGGCCCGAAAAGTACACGCTATCTGCCCGCTCGTTTTGTAATCCGTTCCGATAATTGCGAGCTTCGAGATTCCGTGTATCGAAATTCGGTTCCGAGGTTATGCAGAATCCGTAGTTTCAGGTGGGCTGCATCGTTCAAAGTAATTGGAAGATTTCGTAGCTGGTTAAAAGTCGTTCTCGTCTACGATATATAAATAGCATGTTCCTCAGAGGAATACCACGAGTCGAACATGTTCCAGCTGTTTGATATTCAGAAAAGCCATTCGATCTTCTTTATGTTTCTTCCTTCGTGCGTCAAAGGAAAAAGAATTACAAGTATCGGGATATGGGATTTCATACGTTGATATCAGACACGCTCGTACATTAAAACAGGACACCTTGATACTCCAAAAACCGGAGATCTTTTTGAAGCTAGAAATAAAACAGACATGGACACTTCGTC
Source organism: Bombus confusus (assembly GCA_014737475.1). Classification (NCBI taxonomy): domain Eukaryota; kingdom Metazoa; phylum Arthropoda; class Insecta; order Hymenoptera; family Apidae; genus Bombus; species Bombus confusus. Next base: position 490,843 of record JACXIV010000080.1, on the reverse strand, counting down.
CTATTTTGATCTATCGTTTCGTACCGATTACGATCTAACGCGGTCGTACATGTGTACAGATTACAACGAGACAACCCGCACACGGTAACTAACAACCCAGAAACGAGGAAACACGTTACCCTCTATCATGCCCCTCTATTATCACCCCAATCACAAGTCCTCCGAACATTACCCCACCTCCGAGTCTCCCCCTCACAAATCTGAACCACATCGAACCTCAATTACCTTCTCATTTGTCAACCATCCTCGCAACCAACTACCATATACAACTCTCCTCTCTCTCTCTCTCTCTCTCTCTTCTCTCTCTCTCTCTCTGTCTGTCTGTCTCTCTCTTATAATTGCCGCACATACCTTTCTGACAAATCTATGTTCTCAATTTTTCAGTTCGTAATGGCTACTCGTGCGTACCTGTTGCTCTATCGGAGGGCCTGGACATCCGGTTGAATACAGCGGCCAGGGCGGTCCGGTACGGAGTGAACGGGGTGGAGGTATGGGCCGCACCCTCTCGTAGCCCCCACACAAATCACACGGTGTACAAGGCGGACGCAGTGCTGGTCACGCTGCCTCTCGGTGTTCTGAAGGCTTCCGCCCCGCCGTCCGCGGTCGCCTTCAACCCGCCGCTTCCGGACTGGAAGTCCCAGGCTATTCAGAGGCTCGGCTTCGGCAATTTAAATAAGGTAAGCGGTCTTTGGCTCGCGTCTCTTCTCCGTCTGATTTATACGGCCGGCGAAAACGACGATCGAACTTGTCCACCGGCCCGGAATGAGATATATTGTGATCCGGCGGTCTCTTTCGTCGCGAGAGCAACGGTGACGTGGCTCGTGTCGCTTCTTACGCCGGGACACGTTCCTTTTACGGCCTCCCAGAGTCGGTTTACGACCGCTTCGATCCGGGACCCCGGCCCTCTCCCGAAATTAAAGGCTCATCGCGCAGCCAAACGGGCCACGGCTGTCCGGATCTCTCGACCGATAGCTCGTCCGCTCGAATAAATTCTCCGCAATTCCGAGGGTAATTTACGAATCGATGTTACGCCGTGGGAGAGTGGAGGAGCTGCTCGTGGTTTAAGGAGCTCGCAGATTGCAGGCCGGTGCGATTTTATTTCGACAGGGAAATTGAGGGAGGGGAGCTTTTGCATCGGTGACTCTATCGCGGTGATGTTTTGTGGGATGACTCTGACGCTGTGCATGAGTATCGGGATGAGCGAATGGACGCATGGATGCATAGTATGACGCGAAGATTCAATTACACGCGGCAAGCATGCGTGTTGCCTGATCGAGAACCGAAAAGTGCAGCGTGATTGAGAAGTGAAAGTGTCTCATGTAAGTCGTTGAAGAGATAGAGTGAGTTTAGTTCAATGCAAGGATCGTGGGCGGATGCAACATGTGTATCGAAGAGATTTTGATAGGAAGTCGCTTAAACTGGAATTTAGGAAGCTTTACAAAAGTTGCTATAGTTATATTCTGCGTGAATTTTGTAATTCTCTTAAACGACGGCGAATAATCCGTAAAGAGAATGATCTATGGAACAAAGCACCGGTGGTAAACGTTTACGTGAGCAACCCTTAAACCGAAGGATTTAGCAGAACCAACGGGTACATAATATTTTCTCCAAGCAAGCTCGCGAACATCTACTGCGAGCTCATTTCACATTGTGAGATATAAATTACACATATTCGGTATAATTGAAAATTCAACCATTTGCCACATCGAACTGGAGCTTCGCAAGTTATTTGAAATCAACTCGCCCTTTTAAAAATATCTTTGTCCTGTTTGCATCAAGATCCTAATTCGCAAAGAAACTTACTCTATCGCTCGTTCAATCCTTATACGTACGAATATTCGTCCACCTAAAACTCGTCGACCAAACGACTCCACGAGGGTCAAACCGGTGTCTTGGTCGAGAATAATCGGTGGACAAGTCTGCAAGTGCCGCCATAACAAGGAAGTAATTCCTGGGAATCCGTCACGTCAGGTGGTGCTGTGCTTCGAACGGATCTTCTGGGACCCGACCGCCAATTTATTTGGCCACGTGGGGAGCACGACCGCGTCACGTGGTGAGCTCTTCCTCTTCTGGAACCTTTACAAGGCACCGGTATTGTTGGCTCTGGTCGCTGGCGAGGCTGCCTGCGTGATGGAGAACGTCAGCGATGACGTTATCGTTGGCCGCTGTATTGCTGTCTTAAAGGTAAAGTTCTTTAAAGAATTATTTTATATTAGAACTGTCGTATCTCCGCGAATTGAATTATAAAATTTAATACGAACAAGGATGGCTTCCAATTTCCATCAATTCTCAATATTTTCATGCCAAATTTATTTGAGTGTCAAATAATGATGAACAGTGATTAATATAGCATAATATCGCGTAGGTATTGTATGTAATCTTTATTATATTTTCGTTGTTCTGTTCCACTGGTAGCTATTTCACATTTCACCATAAAAATACGAGATTCACCGTAATACTGTTACGTCCATTACTGTTCGCGGTGAATTTCGTAACTTACCGCGCGGATATGAAAGTTTCACAGTACCTGGAATATTCGTTTCCTGATTCATTTTGCTTAAAAAATTCAATCTTTTTTTCTTGAAAAATTCAAGCTTAAAAAACGCATTGCTGTGTTTTCAGGGTATTTTTGGAAACCAGGTGGTTCCACAGCCTCGCGAAAGCGTGGTAACGAGATGGCGGGCAGATCCGTGGGCGAGAGGTTCGTACAGTTTCGTCGCGGTTGGCAGTTCCGGCAGCGATTATGATCTTCTGGCAGCGCCTGTCGCACCCCCTGCAACCCCTGGTGCCCCTCCACCGCAACCGAGAGTCTTTTTCGCAGGTAAATATTTAGCCTCCGCGATATTTTCACCGGTTACTCCCTTCCTTCCCTTTTTTTTTTTTTCTTTCTGAGAAAGGAATGAAGCGGACTTCGGCGTCCGCCGGCTGACAAGGAGTGCGCAATTCCCGTGTCCGCGATGTGAATCGTATCTTTTTGAGGCGGCTAGGTTGTGCTTTCCTCTGCGTGGCTTTTACCTTGAATAGTCTTTTCAAAGGAGATTTAATGGCTTCGTGATAGGTTTAAGAAGTTATTTTCGACAAGAAAGTTTTGTATAGGGTATTCGTTTATCTCGAGATAAGCAAGATGCTTTTTATTTTTCATACTTGTTAGAATTCAGAGCATCTATACCCTTGTATAATAAGTTATTCTCTAATGATATCGGGGAATTTTTAAATTCCGAGTTGTAGCTTGTAGTATTCCATGACGCAAACAGTTTTTACGAACCTAGTCATACATATATCTGTTAATAATACAGTTTATGAGTTTCATTGTTTTTTATATAAATATCATTAGTAATATCGCCATAATCCTGCGCGTGTTCCCGAGTAGCACCGAAACCTACGATCTAAACCAAGTTAAATCTCGCATCAATACTTTTTTTCTTCTCCTAAATCGCGTATCCATCGATAAGCCCCTCAAAATTACAATTTCCACTCTCGTATCCTCGACCTATCGGTCCCCTAAATCTTCCACGGTCATCATCTTCAAAGCCCAGAGAAAGAAAGGTCGAAAAACATCCCTCCCACAGCTACACCCGTGGCATTCAATTCCCATTGATTCTTTAATACGGTGGCGAACCGATTTGTGCTTTCAGGCGAGCACACCATACGAAATTACCCGGCGACCGTGCACGGTGCTTTCTTGAGCGGACTTCGCGAAGGTGGAAGGATCGCAGACCAGCTCTGCGGAAGTCCGTACGCGCCACCAACGATGCCTCCTTCCGGTCCAGCGCCAACGGTCATGCCGACCGCGACCACCGGTCCCAGCTCTACGCCTTAGCGTTCTGCTACGGAAACCGCGATCTTCGATCGTTAATAAGCGTTATTATTACAATTGCTACGATATTCATTATTAAATCTATCATCATCCTCGCTTAGGCGACGAAAGAAAGTACTGAACGGTAGCTGGAATCTTTTCCTTCTGAGAAGATAATCTTTTTTATTTATTCCAGAGGCCGTTCTTAAGGTCGTCTTAAGGTCAGAGGTCGTCTATCGTGTTTCGATATTGTAATCGTGGAGATTTAATTAAGCTGCTAACACGTATACGAGCATTCGATCTTACAAGTAGTTAGGGAAATTGTTCGCCGGTGACTATCCCATAACGCTCGTTCAACGATCGTCATTCGATTGTCCTGCTACGATTCTCGATGAACCTAGTGGTTTTGATAATTGGTTCGTTACTTACGTAGTAACAGGGATATAACAATCGATATGTAATCGAGAATCGTGGTAGGGTTAGGTGTCCATTAACGTGCCCGGCAGGAATCCCAATTTTCGTCGATTCATCCACCGTTCTCTCGATGCAATCGTGAAATTATTTATTTTTTAGATCATGGCAAAAAAAAATTATGAATAAAAATCGAGAATTTGGGGGATGATCGATCGAGACCTGAGGATCGTATCCATAAATAGGCATGCAGGGTTGACGCGCTGCTACGATCCTCCACGTAACCGGTCCATTCTTTCTTTCTTTCTAATTTTTTTTTTTTTTTTTTTTTTTTTTTTTTTTTTTTTTTTTTTTTTTTTTTTTTTTTTTTTTTTTTTTTTTTTGTTCGTTCGTTCGTTCCACCGTATTTATTTCAGAAAATTGTTGACATTGGTCAAACGAGAGGATCGTAGTGATCTTAGAGATACGTCGGTTCATGGTAAGACATATTCGTGCCTTTGCTACTACGTTCCATCACGATCATACACACGTTCAGTCTGTATTATATCTATAGGAATCGTTTCATTATACGTTCAGCATGCTCTGTCTTGTAACAATTATATTCCTTTTTTTTTACTCGCTTCGTCGTGCTTTAAATCGCTGCATGCTTTTAACAGATTCTTCCCTTTCCTCTATGTATCATGCTTCCTCGAGACTTCTCCATTTTAACCACCTTCCACCATCTTCGGCCGTTATTATTAGTTACAGTTAATTCTGCCATTATAAACCAGAACACGCATTTCTGTAAAGAAAAAAGAAAAGAGTTAAATGTTCGATGGAGATTTGGATGATCGGCCGTCGTCAGTCAGTAGACAATTTCTTACAGTAATAAGGAACCCAACTGTAGAGTCATATAGCTATAGTCAGTGTAGGACTATATCTATATGTTCAGACTCGATCAGTCGCTAGTCGATTCAATGCTCGAACATTCATCTCTGCAAATGCTTTTCAAATGGAACAACCATCGAAATGCTCGAAAACTTTGCTCGATTGACAAGAAGCCGCGCTGCCAGAAGATGATTTCGTTCAAGTCCGATTTCGCCGACAAACCACGTTCGTTGTCAAACGCAATCGGGCGATTGATCAGCGAAGAACGGAATTTGAGCGATCGCCCGGTTCGTTTGCCATTTTAATCAACCGAGATCTGGGGACAAATTGCGTGAAGCGCACACGACGTCGATTAAGGCTCTCGTCACACGGATATTCTACATGATAGAACAATTACAACCCCACGCAAGCAACCATTAAAGCTTACTTTGTGTCACTGTACTACGTCGTATATGCCGAATTCCTGTATGTAACTCTCATCGTCGATGACAACATCGATGTCTCGTCGTGATACTATACACCTAAGTACGAATCTGTAAAGACTAATCAAAATAATGCTTGATTATACACACAAGCTATGCGCCTATTCGTCCTAATTAAAGGCAGAGAGTTGTTACGATACCAAGGAGAACCGTGTTATGTTTCATGCACATCGATCACAACCCCGTCGCTTGATCGTCAGTCAGCAATCGTCAGCGTGTTCAGTAGTCGATGACGCGACCAAATCGCGCTCGTTTCGACCTATTTCCAGTCGAAGATCCCCGACGATCAAACGACACACATCGCCATTGTGAATGTCTACTCTAGCCGGCTTGTTCGTTCACCCTCGAGCGATTCTTTCCGTTGTCCGAGGAACACTTGGGGGGTTACGTTAAGCTCTGCGCAATAAGAAATGTCAATGTCTCAAGAGAGGATTCCTGGCCGACTATTCCATGATGGAACTAGGTGAGTTGGACGACGTGCTGCGCGCCACTCGTCAGTTTCTCCGGCAAAGACTTCTCATCTGCCTCTTTCGACGAACGACCGCCCCTTACAACGTCTGTCTCTTCGTTGCTCGAGCGCGACACGTACGCCAGAAACGCGGCTTTTCACCGGTCGAAGCCGCTGGTTTAAAGAAGACCTCGTAATCGCCGCGTTGCAGAGCTAGTCCACAGAAGTAGGTCGCGTGTTTCGCTCGATTACAGAGGAACGAGAGATTCGATGATGGTAGAAGGTGGTGGAGGTTTGAAGGTGTTGAAGATGAGCTTTCCGCGAAGGTGATTGGTTCTCGTTGCGAAGACTGAGGATTGGAGCAAGGATTCGTCGATAGACTGGGTCTCTGACTTTTGACGTACTCCGGTTGCACAGTATCTTGGTAATTAGGATATTTCCACGCGGAGGATGTTTCAAGGAGAGATCGTACCAGGATTTTGCCTAATCTGCGCCATCAGAATCCTTTGTTTTTCTTGCTACGTGAGAAACAGCATATTATCAGAGATAAATATTTTCTCAGCCTTTCCAATTTATTTCCATTTTTCTTACATCACGCAAGTATTATTTTACGTCATCTGCTCGAGTAAAAAATATCGTGCCATTTTTTACTCGTTTAATTAGAGAAAGTAACGCGATTGCTTGACCGATGAAAATTATACGGGGCTTTCGTTGAGGGATTATGGCATGGGGTCTGCGCGCGTTCCCGCGAGAACCCCACACTACCAAAAATTTAACGCACAAATACTCACGTTAGGAGTACTTACAGGCTTCAGCTTGTGGCCTCATGCCTGGGGGAACCACCTCGTTGATCATGGTATCCCCTACGCCAGGTTAGTATGGTACACGCCGAGTACCGGCCCCGTGATTAGCACTAACGATGCCATAGTCACTTTCGAGAAATCGTTGAAAACGAAACTCCATCCATCGGTAATCAGGCTGAACTATCTATGATAATTGAATAACGTATAGTTCGATCCAATTACCAGGCGGCTGAGGAAATTTTCGCGCTTCAATTTGGCGCGATTCAGTTTCCTCTTTCCTTAGTGAAATTTTGATGACGGTGCTAGAACCGCGAGGCGAATAAAGAGAATTTAGAATACTTTATTTATTTTCTTGTTTGTGTTCTTATTTATCTTGTGTTCAGTTTTCTTCTCTCGCATTCAGTACCGTATATATACAATGGAACGAAGAACGATTCTTCTTCACTTTCTTAGACCGATTTAAGGTACGAACCAACCGCAAGATACCAATCATTTTTATTTATTATTCCTGCGTTTCAAATTAAATCTATATGCGTCGAAACTTGCACAAAAGTTCCAACAGGATTTACGATTAATCGATCCTCGAAATTCCATGCTTTTATCGTCAAAATTATCAATCCCTTCTCATCTAAGACAAAATTGCTTTTCTCGTGCAACAGTCGTTTTGTAGACCTTGGATGAAATTTCACAGCAAACAAATATGTATAGGAAATGCATGGCCGCGTTTCACTCGAGAGAAACCGGAGCCGGAGCGTGTAATTCCTGAATCGACGCGTGCAGCCACCCCGTCTACCGGTGAAATTTCCTGCCTAAATCGGGGATATTGTGAGCTTGATTACTTCGATATAGATATTGCGTTACAGTCATGGCTGGGGGCGTGTAATCGAACTACACGGAGTCTCGTAAACTCGATGAACTTGAAAGACGAGCTACCGTCGAAGTCTTGAACTTCTGACGGCGTGCAATGTTAGTACTTCGCCGTCGAGTTTGCGGCCTCCTCTCGCTTCTTGTCTCTGCCGCCAGGCTACTGTTGCTTCTGATCCCACGATTTCCCCCTGATAATTGATTTCCCGTGTGTAAACGTGGTCAAAGGGCGCTCGATGGTTCAGTGAATTTTTAACATTTCTGTGACGCGCAGTCGAGAATCCTGGAGAGAAAATGTTTGCCGTACGTTTTGCAAGGAGAGGACAATTAATCCGAACTGGATAAAGAAGAAAGTCAAACAGCGAAGCGCCAATTTTACAATCACGTATTTAGATTTTTATTTGCCATTGCTTCGGGTTAATTGCGCTTTTTTCACGAACACAGACTGCTATTTACAACCAACTAATTATTACAACTAACTAATTAATAGTTATTATAACCAATTGAAAAAAAAGCTCAAATGTCGAGGAACCAGACGAATACAACGATATGCTCGAACCACTGAACGTTCGACGGCCTCGCGAGAAAAACGGTCGGTCCCATTGATAGCCCATTAATTCGCAGTAATGATCCAATTACTGCGCCGAAGTCGGCCCTTTAGAACACCTATTCGCCACCTTGCAGCGTGTTCGTGCGCATCAGTCACGTTCCACAGCATTGAGCAACATCCAAGTGTACCCAGCCTAACCGAACCGTAACCAGACCACCGTTGCAAATCAACCCCCGCCCTCTCAACAGGTCCAAATATTAATTCAATAGGACCGGTCGTCGTAGTAACGGTAAACAGAGGTTCGCTTCGACCCGCCAAGGATTAAACGTCCGTCGTTTGAACGTTTCTAACCTCGTATCGAACGAGATGAGTTTCTTCAAGGTGGAGGAGACGCAGTGCGGCCCTCTGAAGCCGAGAAAGTATCCCACGGTTGCAATTGGTAGTCTGAACGCGCCTTGGGGATACAGATTGCGCGAAAGATCGGGCTGCAAAACAGTGAAGATCCCGGAATTGTACGAGGAGCATCGACTGGAGAAGGAGAGGGAGTATGAACAGGTGATGAAAATTCTGGAGTTCGAGAACCAGACGAACAGCAGAATCAAGAAGAAGAGCGTGTGGCAGCGAGTTCAGCAAGGTACTAGTGAGGGACGTTAGGTTGTTGATCAGCAGCACGCGTATCGAAGTAAGTGGTGCGTGCAGCGTTAGCGATGGTGTGCTTGTAGTTGTATGGTGTATGATGAGAAGGACCCGTAAAATTCTTTAGAAGGGTCCGGAGGAAGGAAGGAAGGATAGACGAAGCTTGTTCACGAGGATTTGAGTTTAGATTTAGAAGACTACAAATCATTTAGAAAATAAGGAAAAGAATTCTCTCGGTTGTTCGAAATCTAAGCTTCGTTAGATCTTTCTTTCCTACTTCTACCGAAACATTGATATCACCGATAAAAATGTTATGACTCATCTGCAATCCCTCTTCTCCAATAAAATCACTGTGAAGAGCCGATGATTCTGCAGGATTAGCATCTTTCGAGGACGGCGTGAACGCGCGGCGAGAAAAACTTCGCGAGTTGCTGTTGAAAGAAGAGATGGGGCTGATTCACGAGGTGATATACCAGGCTCAGCACGGCGACGACGCGAGGATGGACGACATGCGTCGTTCGATAGAAGAAATCCGCAAAGAAGAGGAAGAGAATCGTCTAGCAGTGGTAGCTGCGAAGAGAATGCAACAGTATATAGCTCAATGTCCAGAGATTCGTGACAGCCGGTCAAAGAAATCAGTGATCGATGCAAAACAGGGAAACCTGGCCCAAATGGCGGCCAACGAAGCCAAGAGACAAGCGGATAAAGAATTGGACAATCTGTGGCACCAGTTGATGTTGAAGGATGTGGAAGCGAAGAAACAGAGAGAGGTCGAGGAAGAGAAAAGACGTTGCCTAACGGAACAAGCGAATATGACCATCCTGGCGAACCAAGTAGCAGGAAAGTTAGCTGTCGAGGAGCAAAAGAAGCAAATACATATGGAAGACAGAGAGCATATGCAACGTCTGTTAGAGAAACTTCGCGAAGAAGAGCTCGAGAAGCTCGAGAAAGAACGTGAGAAGAGAGAGGAGCTGAAGAAGGATCTACAGGAACAGATTCTGGTAGCCAAGCGGAAGTTAGCCGAGCAGGCACGCCACGAAGCGGAAATGGACCGCTTGAGAGGAATCATCGCTGCGGAGGAATTAGCGAAAGAGCAGTCCGCCATCAAAGAGTCCAGCGCCGCGCTTCGTAGAGAATTGCTCGCTTACATAGAATATTTGGAAGATTTACGGAAGGAGGAAGCTAGAAGAAACTTGGAAGTGGATAGAACAATAGAAAAGTCAATGCAGGACAGTGCTAGCAAACGCAATCTTGCGGTACAGAAATTCAAAGAGGCCAGGATGAAGGTTCTACAGGATGTTCTTCGAGGTCGCGAAGAACAACTGAGGATAAAGTACGAGAACGACAAGAAGGAGATGGAAGCGCGTCAATTGGAAAAGGAAATGCTGGAGAAGCAAATAGAATCGGAGGCCAAGTTGACTGCTTATGCAAAAAAAGAAAAAATGGAGAAAATGTTGAGTTATAGGAAGGATTTGGAAGAACAATGGAAATGGGCCGAGGATGCGAAGCGTAGAGAAGCTGAGGAAGATAAGAAGATGTATTTGGAGGAGATGAAACGGCAAGAAGAGTATCAAAAATTGACAGAGGAGTTGTTGGAAGCTTCTGACAATGTTACTCCGCATCCGTTTAAGATTTTGCTGAAGGAATGCGCGGCTCGTTATGCTGCGGAGAAGGAAGGACAGTGTTACTGTCCGCCGCCGTTATCCGAGTAGATTTAACGATGTACGTGGAAATTTTAATAATCGAAGGTACATAATATATATTTTGTCATATTATAAATTAACGCTATCGACGTTTGAAGCGTGAATTTTTGTTTTCCCGCTCCGGAAGGATCCACGATTCACGTGGTGATCTATAGCTCCATTCGAGCTGCGCGTACCATCTATGTCACCGCCAGAGAAACTTTGAACGCGCTCGTCGCTAAGGTAGAACTCTGCTTCGCTATCGATCATTCTCCTTTTTTCCGTTTTTCACGGCGCGCAACTTCGTGGCGCGGTATTTAAAAATACCGCCAAGGGTTAAAAGTAAAAATCATTGGAAATAAACCCGTCGGCCGAGACAGACTTTCACGCTCGTAACGTCGCTGAAAATAAACTTGCGAAATAAACTGGCAAGAATCAATGGGCAGAAAATCTGCAGCTAAAGCAGCCAGTCACACGGAATAACAATAATCATCGCGATTCGCGGCAAATGAGCGTGTTATAAATTCCATCGAATTATACGAGACGGTGAAATAAAACCGGCGTAAAAACCAAGCATCAGCGCGAATCGCGTGTAAATAATTCCATCATCGATGCGAATTATTTTCAGCGACGCCGTGGCCGCAATTCGCATTAAAATAATTACGCGCCCCGGGTTGAAATATCGTTTTTTTCCCTTTCTTCCGCGGCGAGATTTATACTTCGCTGAAAAACTGATTCGTTCTCGCGCTTCGGGCTCTCAGCGATTTTTTTCTGCCCCATCCTCCGCCCTCTTTTTTATCTTTTCTCTCCGTTTTTTATCTGTTTTATCTCTCTTTTTTATTTTTTAATACATATTTACAGCGGCACTCGTTGAATCTCCCCGAGTCCCTCCGCAACTACCTTCGGGCGGTCGCTTTGAAATTCACGACGAAGCAGCCTGACGTGCAAATTGACACGCCGATTGGATTAAATAACATAACTTGTCCGGCCAGGACGCGCCGCGCGTAAATTACCAGCCGTTTCGTTCGATTACTGGAAAACACGCGACGTGCTGAAAAGGAGAACGGATTTAATGAGCGTGCGCGCGCGATCAAAAATTAGACACGAATTAATCGCTCCAAGACCCATCCGCTTCACGATGATTTAACGAACTCTTCGAGAAGATGCATTGCACCTCTCCCTCTCTCTCTCCCTCTCTCTCTCTCTCTCTCTCTCTCTCTCTCTCGTTCCCGGTTCTTTTTCAACGCCTGTGTGCTGCTTATCGATAATTTAATCGCATCAATTCTTGAAGAATATAATATCGTAGAAATAGAGTATGTGATTATTAAAAGGAAAAGGGGGTAATAATTCCTAGAAAGTTCGAATCTTTATTTTACGTTTCAATATTGGAATATCACGAAGGGTTAAAAAGTTGCCTCTTTATGACTCGCATAGTAATGGTTCTTTTTTTCAACATTTCTGAAATAGCACCGAGTTTACGATGTCGTTTACCTAGCCTTCGTACGACCTTGAACAGCGTAGCTCAGATAATACTTTTTTATCTCGCCCGCAGGCGTTTCGTTATATCTTCGAAAGCGACGAAGGTATTCGAGATATTCCTGATAAATGATACAATCTGTATTTCGTATTATGTCTTGAATAATACCCCGAAGAAGGCTACCCTTGTTCCCTTTACCACGGGAGAAGCTGCTACAATAATGCACTTTCATGTTTCCGCTCGCTGCAAAATTGCTCTTTATGGTCACCCAACGAAGGTAATTTCCAGGAGGAATTTTAAGATTAAACGACGCAACCTTCAACCCCTCTCGATTTTTCCCTCATCGAGCTACGTAGTATTCCCTTAACAACACACCGCGTCGGTGGGGCTGAACTTGCCGTGCGAGGTTTCGAAGCGTAGCCGCGAATAGAAACAGTAGTTGCACAATAAACCGCGTAACTTTTAGCTTTCTAACAGACGCAAATTCAATTTCCCTTTCTACGTTAGCAACCCAGTTTGGCGCGATAAATCCAGCCGGGCTGGCTCGGTTTCTCCGATGGAACCCATAAAAATCCCTTTTGCCCAGCCCTTTAGCGAGCTCGCAGAAGCTTCACGAGGCAGCTGAAACGCCCGGCAGCTCGTCCCATGTATATTAAAACGCATCCCCCGTTGCTATATTAAAATATTTCCGTTCGGTCGGCGAGCGCGTCCCATAATTCCTGCGGGTGACGTCGTGTAGTTACGAAAGCGTTCAGCAAAGTGGAAAGCCGGAAGTCGCTGGCGCGCGGAGGTGGACACGTTTCCAAGTCGAAGCCGCTTAACGCGGAATTTCAAGCACGAATACGGTTCGACGCGGTTACGCTCGCGTGTCTTCGATGTGACGCGGCTCCTCCGCCCTTTTCTGGATTATGGCCGTTCGTTTTTACGTGGTTATCTTTATAACGTCGGAGAAACCTCCTCTGCGTCTTGCCTCTCGACTTTCGAGGCGAGCCCTTTTATCGACTCTACCCCTGCTTCCGTTCCTCAGCGCGGGTTTCTTTTTTCTTTTCTTATTATTATTATTTCCTCCTTTTTTCTTGCGAGACTTTACCCTTTGCGTGTTTTTTCTCCTTGCACGCGCAAAGACCGCCGGAGCGATTAATCGATTAGCGATAACGGTCGAAGGGGTGACTTTAGAGGGAACTAGGCTTGGAACGGTTTTTTTTTTAAATATTCATTGAAAAATAAACGTATCGAGGCGATGGTATCGTGGTTATCGCGTTTCTTGAGGTTAAAGAAGGATTTATGTGCTTTTCAGGTTTTTACATTCTCGCGAAATAATTGAATATTCGCGGAGGAATCGATCGAATAATTAACGGGCGCGATAAACAAGTTCTTTAAATTTGCAGGCAAGTCCGTTAAAAATTCATTGAAACATTCCTCGGAGAAGCCTGATTGGCCCACGTGGCTCCGTTTGTTACGTGTGCGTTAAAATATTCACTCGAACGCTTCTCGCTAGAGACTTACTATCACCGAGGTGCATCGACTGGTTAATCGATTAGTTAGTCTACTTAACCCTTTGTCAGACTCAAAAAACAACTCCATAAAGGAATTTACTTCGCCCGGTGAACGAACCGGTCCAAAACACGGCGATAATTTATCGTTTCTCTGCTCGTTCCTTAAAAACAGCGAAACAATTGGCCAAAAATTCACGCCTCTGACGAATTCTCTAATTTTGTTATTAATTTGAAATTACGCTGGGTAGTTACCATAAAATGTCTATAGAATCGTTCGATTACGCATAGATCGTAGATATCTGCGTAGATTCGTATTTTTATGAAGAAGATTAAAGAAAGGAAATGAAAATGAAAATTTATTACCTTAAGTTGAATATTTTGCGTGTTCGTTCTGTACATTTTTCCAGCTTCAGATTTCCCGTAAATGCATAAATATCCGCAGTCTGATTACGAGCGTAAAAATTGAGATGGCCGTCGTTGTAGCCAAGTAAACACAATCACTTTATCGTCGCAATTATCAAGCAGTATGTAATCAAATCTGCTAAACCAGTCCGAAATGACGCGCATTATTTCATAGAGAACAACATAGAGACGTACACCTTCGTTCGTAAGTAACCCCTTTCCCTTTGCCGCCTTATCATGCCGCCGACCATAAATTCACATTAATTACGTATAACGAAATTTCTTTGCAACACCTTTCAACGAAGAATCCACTGAACAAGTTACTATAGACGAATTACAAATTAATAAGAAAGTCTGCTATACGTGCAATTGGAAGAGTGGTTTGAAACTTTTAATCCTTAATGCGCGTTCCATTAGACACGAAATAGTTAAATCCTTGATTTTTATAAAACACAACAACAATTGCAAACTTTCAGCCGAGAGCGTAAATTCCGCCGTTCTACGCTTGCTAAATCCTAAATCGTGCACGCGACACGGTGATCATCGTCACCCTCGATCGTGAAACTTTCAGCCCTAACGAGGCGAGGGGTTAAACGAACGAGCGGCATGTTCGATTCGAGGGCCAGCATGCGGTGACCGCGTGCATCCGTCGACGCATGTGATTGATCGAACGGCGTGCAGGCATTGCGGTTTGTCTCGGGGCCGACGAGGTTCGCCCCTGTAGGTTAGGGATGGCAGTTGCCGCGATCGCTTTGAACCAACCCGCCGGCACACGGCAGAGCCTCCAACGGGCCGGACCGCGCCAAGACTTTTTTCCTCTCCGGCGAATCGTCTCGCTCCGTTGCCTCGAGGCGGTTGCACCTGCACACGCGTGTACGCTTCTTCTGGAACAGACGCTGCGACAAAGAGAGGATGAAAAGAAAGGGGGAGAGGCTAAAGACGGGTCGACGGAAGTAGACTCTTGATAACAGGGGATGAAGGAAAGAAGATTCTTGGAGGAGAGGATGGAGGAGAAGGCGGATAACGGGATGAAAGGGGAGCGGATGTTTAACGGAGGATGAGGGCTCGAGGAAAAGGTGCTGGGGCAGAAGAAGAAAGGGGTAAATATTGAGAGCTTGGAGAGTACAAGCTCCTGAGATAAGCAACGGCTAATTGGGAAGATGTTAGAAAGCGGGAACATGAGGAGGAAGAAGGAAAGGCTGGATTTGCTGGAATATTTCTAAGCTACGTCCTTCGTATTAGACGATCTGCCGTTTGGAGGAGAGCTCTGTCACGCGTCAAAGAGATGCGGATATTTAATAGAGAACGAGGGTTGAAAAAAAGAAGATATCGAGGAAGACCAGAAAAGGGGTAATATCGTGAGCCTGGTGAATATAAACTAATGAGATTGTTGAGAATTGTGGATCGTAATCGGCGAAATAACAACGTAGGAACACTTTCATTATTTGTAGAAATTATAATAAAACAGTTTTTTATTCATTTAATATGCGATTCACAAGATGTTCGTGGATACATTCTTCTAGCCTCAGCTTTTCCTTTTCCATACGTACGGAACTGTTACGTTCCTCACACGCTCGCACACATATATGTGTATCACTACTGCGCGGCTGATTCGGTGTAGCGCACAAAATTACATATATTTCGATAGAGATAAGCAAGGGCTAATTGGGAAAAAGGAAATGCAAAGAGAAGAGCAATCGTAACGACGACGATTTACGAGAGTATTACCGAGCTACGTCTTTCATGTTGGATGATCCATCGTTGGTACAGTCATATCCCGGTCGTGCGCGGTCCACTATACGACAACTTTCCAGACGTCCACTTTCCGAGCCAGACAACTCGAGACTTTTGCTTTCGAACTCTGCTTAATTCTTTGCTCCTTTTCACCTGGAAAAATACAACAAACCCATTGAACATCTATGGATACAAACACACATATAGTTCTTCTACTTACAAACTTTTCGCCCTCGTACAAAGAGCAGAGTAAGCGGAACAACACTTGGGAAGAGTCACGAAAAGAACAAGGGAAGTGAACTTATAAGATCGGGGAAGGGAAAACTCTTCATCCGAAGAAGGGGTTAACGAGGGGGGCGAGGAAGAGACGGAAAGGAGAGAAACCATCGAGGGAAAGGGCAAAGAGCAGGTCTGGCGAGAACGGGGCGAAACAGAAGAGGAAGTAGAGAAAGAAGAGGAAGATGGTGGCCCAGAACGGGGATTGCGGACTAGCAGGAGCGAATGGACCTCGCCTCTGGGGATGTTCTTTTGACAGTCATGTCGCTGTCGTCTCCTAAGGTCCCCCGGCGGCGTTGCATTAATCTTCTTCTTCCGACCCCGCCTTATTGAAAATTCTACAGAGCGCTTCACAGTTTTTGCTACCGGTTCGCCCTTTGTACCCGGCGCACACCCCCGGGGACGTCACCTACGGATTCACCTGCGAAGTCGATCGTCGCGGCTTCCGTTTCGACTCGTCTCGTCTCGTCTCGTTCCCTTTCGTTCCGCTGGAACGAGTCTTCAGTCTCGACGAATCCTTCCAAATGACGACCGCCAATCGCACGAGTAATTTACTGCCGACGAATTTCAACCGATTCTCCGACTTCGGCGGCTTTCGAAGTATGGGAGGGAGGAATCGAGACGTGCCCGAAGGGTTGCGAGAATCTACCACCACAAACAACATATGTTTGGCAACGTGCAGACTATCTTAGATACAAAGAGGAAGTTACTCAGATATCTCAACCAGAAAGCGCGTTAACGTAAAAAATTCTGAAATGAATTTCTTCGAGTCTTACAGCCGATACCACGCAAACAGAAGCAAACGAGGGATATCATGCTGCAAGTTTGAAAAAGGAGAAGCAATTTTGTACGAAGCACCTGCGATACCACTGCTACACATACTTTCCTTCGACTACTTTGCTTCTCGAGAGAATTCAACCTACGATTACTTCCTAATGGTATGTTTCTTCGTGACGTTAATGGTAATGCCCCTGCTTTCATTATACTACAACATTTTTTGCCACTTACGCAATTTAATTCCATGACATTCGGTTACTTTTATTCAAGACACGAAGTAGCACTTAAAGAAGTTATCAATGGATACGTAACTAAATATCGAACGAAGGACGAGACTATATTTCGAATCATTTTCATGTTTCTGTTTTAAGAAACGAACGACTGCCATAATTTCGTTATGACGTACAGTGTGACTGATCTTCCTCGTCTTATCCCGCAAACCAGAGATAAAAAATCAAGAAGCAACAACTATGTTTCACCGACGAAACGCGGCATTAACGGCGCGCGTTGGTTTTAACGTCACCGGAAGTGGCAGACTTCAGGAGCAGCGTCGACGCCGCGTAATTGCTCGTCGAAGAGGGAAACCCTGCTGCAGCCGAAACTGGAGGCTGGAAACGAAATGAACGATCGAAGTTAGCGGTCGTTGACGCGCGCGCGAGGATCGGACAGGCGCGGCGTTTTCACGCGCGTCTACCCTTCGCTTTCTAATTCGATGGGGCAGCAGCGCGTTCCTCGGCGAGGATTCCGCGCGCGCGTCACCACGCATCGCTTGCGCTCGGATACGAGTGCTGCCATGGCGATTTCACGCCTCCGGAATCATTCCGAGTAGCCGTCCCTTGCGAACTCCGCGCTCTACGCGCTAATGCACCCCCGACTATGCTTGATTCGCGCGCGAATCGCTCGCTCGGAGCGTGGCTTTGCAGCAAGATGTTTTAGAAGGGGAATGGGATGGTCTTTGGAATTCGGTATGGGGTTCGTTGCGTCGATTCACGAGGAGATTGTGTTAAGAGTACAGGGCGGAAAGGGGTGGACAGGACTGAAAACCGTGTTTTAGTGGAATTTCCGCGAGCACGGAGATAATTGGAATATTTCTGTTTTACGTTGTAAAATATAAATCGGGAAATTGGAATTCGCCGGATATGGAGGATAAAATTTGCGATAAATCGAAATAATAAATCTCGAGTGATATGCAATTTCGGAACTGCAGTTTATTTCGCGGTCGTAAAGACACGCGGAAAGTATTCGAACACTTGTAGATACCTTTTATGAATAAATTACCCGCGTTATCGGTTATATGGAACATTTTGAAATTTTACAAGCTCTGTTACGAAACTCGACTTTTACGATCGTGTTGATAAAGTTTGAAACGAGTCAATGATTGGCTTCAAATTTCGCTAATATAGTTACGACGATCATCGCTGTGCTAATAAAATTTCAAATTCCTTTATGTAACATGTAAAATACAGGCGTAAACGTCTTCTGTGAGTGTTTGTTCAAATACGTTCGCGAGTCAGTGCACGTCTTGAATACGAGAAGTTGAAATTTCGAAGAAAAAGCAGCGCGATACTCGCTACCGAGGTGCGTTAATCACGCAATCATCGAAGCGTGCAGCAGAGATTGAAAATTAAATTTGGATCTCGGTAAATGGGTTTGAACCGCGAGACCAGCAAAGTTCGCGTTCCTAGGCTACGATGTTTGAACGAGGAAATCGCAGTGTGAGAGCTCCCTGGGAAGTTGTGCAACAAACATTCTCATTGTTAACTTTGCGAGCTATTCCACTCATCAAAACGTTACATAAGCGTCACGGGTGAAACGCAAGACTCTACTTTCGGCTCTTTCCCATTACGCGGCACTGAGGCTGAGACGAGCTCGGATTTTCAAGATACCGTGTTTCGGATAAGCGAATCGAAAATTCAGCTGGAAAATGGCGCGGTAATTATCCCTGCTGTTAACTTTCTCGAATAAATCCGCTCGTTAAAACGCGACGCTCATCCCCTCTTCTCATTAAAATCAAGAATAATTAAATCGGATATCGAATTCTCAAGACAATATATATATATATATATACAAATTTACCATTAACATTTCTTCCATTATCCCGTTCGCGTAAATGATTCCAATCGTCATTCGAATCCGTATCTATTGCGTTTATTAAAATATACAGGATATCAGAAAATATGCGTAGGATATTTCGAACGACGAGAAGAATTTACGTACAAAAATGACAAAAATCAAGTTACAATTTTATTTTACCTCGAAAACACGCTGATATCGATCAATGTGTTCCTCGCATACTTTGTTACAAACTTTAACGATATAATCATGTTGGTCGAGTCTCGTTAGTATCGTTAATGAAATTTCAAAATACTTCCTATACCACACGCCGTATATTCGTAAAAGGGTGTCGATAACCGTTCGAATATTTTCGTGAATCTGTATATGACCGGAAACGTAATGGAAACGGTAAAAATGTTCTCGTGGTTGAGTGTAGACGTACGAGCGCAAAGCATTGGACTTTCTACAGTGGTGGACAATCGAAGATTTAAAACTGCTTCTCCATGAATCTATTAATATCATTTGTACTAAACACTTTCTATTATGTTGCTAACAGTCATCTATCGTGGGCTACAATTTCGTTTATTCATTGCCCTTGTCAAGTATAATTCAATTATATATACAGGGTGGTTGGTAACTGGTGGTACAAGCGGAAAGGTGGTGATTCTACGCGAAAAAAGAAGTCGAAAATATAAAATAAAAAAAATAAGAATAAAAAAAGTCGGATAGTAAGTTAATGGAGATAAACGTCAATCGAGGCAATGATCTACAGTGAGATCCGTTATAACGAGACGCGATAAAGTGCACGCGTACCGAGCGAAAATTCAAAGTCGATTTTCTCGAAAACAAAGCCTCAAACGAAAAATTTTTATTCTATATTTTCGACTTTTTTTTCGCGTAGAATCAGCCCCTTTCCGCTTGTACCACCAGTTACCAACCACCCTGTATAATAAGTACAATTCAATTTATGACGTCTCTTTCTACTGCATATCTCTTAAACATTCTTTTGTCCACTACTGTTATATCCACGCATTCCGATCATCAATTTTCTATAATGAAACCACCAAAAGGAATTCTGAAGAAGAATCATCCTCACACCCGTGGGAACCCACACCCTAAACGCCCACCTCGCTGTCGAGGAAATCAGACTGCCGTCCGCCCTTCCGTTCCACGTCGCTCATTAGAATCTACGAGGGCAACAGGGAGAACTCGATCCACGGGGCGCCTGGTAGCCGCGTTATCAATCAGCCTTATCGATAAAGGTTCCCGACCCCCGTGGTGGTCTGGTACACGAGACGCGTCCCCCGACTTTGTCGTCGTCTTGCGATGCCCGATAAGCGCGTCGCGACGTCGTGACTTGCGGCAAAGACGACCACTATGAATCTGCTCGTGGACCGAGTTAATCCGGCGTTAATGCGCCGGGAAATTGGTAACGTTGCTTCTCGGCGAGGTCCAAGAACCAGCCACTTTCCTTTTTTAACCAGACGACATTATTCATCATAAAAAAAAAAAGCGGAATGACAACAAGGGATGAGGACTTCGAAGGGTGGCGAACGATTAATTTTAAAGATGGAAGAGCGTTGGCAACTATGGCACGATTCAGACGAAGGAGAATGGGAAAAGTAATGGCGATGGCGTAATTGTTCTTAGCTTGGGAGCATTTTAGGAGGTTTTTTATTCAAAAGAAGGAATAAACAGGTTTTTAGGCAGGTTTATTTGGTCGTGTTCGGTAATCGGCTTAAGTTCTCTTTACATTCTTAAATCTTCTGAGGTGCTTCTTTCAGATTCTTGATGGGAGATCGTTGATAGTATCTGTAAAAATTAATTGGAATAATGTAGGCATTACTGTATCAGATTGTGGCTTATGAAGTTTCCAATTGTTAGTGACTCGTGTTTCACTAAATCTTGAAAATCTTGCGTAGATGTATATTAAAAGACTCAAGTTTTATACGAAACAGAAAAATTTCAGCTTTAAAATGGTACACAGTGAGAAACATTTACAAAGATAAAAATATTTACCGCCAGAAGAAAGGCTTTTCTTCTTATTTTCAATAAAAATTATCAGGTTGTTCGACCGAGAATAAAAGGATAAAAATCCTCTCGCTCTTGCTTTTTAACGTAACTCGTCGATGAAGGTCTCTATCTCGAGGACGAGAAAGAATACCGTCGTAATTATTCTTTCGCGGAAGAAATACAACGTGGCTGAATGTTTTAGTTCCTCCTTACACTCGCTTCCGTTCCCGTGTTTCGTCGTCTTAAACCGTTTCCAGCGCTATTGCAGCATGGCAAGCGTTTTAAACGGCGACCAGAAGTTGAATATCAAATAGTTGTCGCAAGGAAATTGGATATACATATTAACCTTCTCCCACAAACCCTCTATTTTCTCCTATTCTAAACGAACGAACGTGGTATCGATCGAACGTCTGAACTCGAGAAACTTAAAACAGGCGTCCGGTGGAAAATTCGCGATGAGAAAGCAAGATAGAAACGAGACTTCTTCATTGATACGTTATCGACGAGACTTTTATCGCGAAGGCAAAAGACGAATGGCGTTGTAATTATTCTCCGCTGAATCGCTCGCGGTCTCGTCGAGTGTTTTAAATCTCCCCCTCCTGTCCTTTCACCCTCTTCCGCCATCTCCCAATCGTTCTCAACTCCTCCACCCTCCTCTCCGTCGTTCGATTTTCTTTTCTTTTTTTCTTCCGGCTCGTCGGTTTGGTACATCATGTATTTTACATCGACGAGTCTCCGGAGGAGCGAGCGACGAAAAACACGGAACGATCTCATGGAAATAGGATGTATTTACCCTTTTGTGCGTGCTAGAATCAATCAATCTTTCGCCGGGTTACGCTGGCTTGTTTTTCTCCGCGAGTAAGAAAACGCGCCGTCGCTCTATTGATCAAATATTGCGCGAAGAGGCTGGCAAAGTGGAAACGTCGGACAGTGAGAGAGAGAGAGCCGAGAAGATCGCGGATTTTTCGCTGCTTCATTCTGCAAATCGTCCATCGGATTTTTATCGCGGCGGTTTATTCGCGAATCGTTTTACGTGGCCGCTTTTTCCCCTTTCTCGCCTTTTTTTTTTTATTTCTCCTCTCTTCCTTCCCCCCCCCCCTCCCCCTCCCCCTACTCCGTTCTTTTTTGTTGAATCCCGTGAACGATTCATTCCATTCGATAACAGGACGTTTATTACACGAAAGGATATTGAACAGAAAGGAATCGGTGATGTAACGCTCGTTACGATCGTTACATGGTTAATTAGCGATCAGCGTGGCACACGTGTTATCTCTCGAACAAAGGCCAGCCACGCGTTTTCATGACATTAACGGATCTACCGTGACTCTTCGTGTCTAATTATATGTCTTACCGCGCCTCCTCGACCATTGTCCGATCGAATCGGACATTTCTTGCGCGCTTTTAGCGTGTCGACTGCCAATCAAAGTGATCCATTATCCCGAACGATCGACGTCCCGGTCCTGTCACGTACCCGTACGAATCTTGACGATTCGGACGGCTGATTCCACCGAAAAAATGAAACACTACATCCCGTGAGACGTACTATGTCATCGAGGTTGGTAGAAAGTATTTCGTTGATTTTCTTACGTTGCCTTCGATAGACATTATCTGCAGTCTCTATTTTATATATTTGTGTCAAGCATTTAGATTTTGCTTCAATTTACGAGTACATATTATATTTCATTTCATCGAAGCGGTTCCATCGAGTTATTTCTAAAGCGAAACAGCGTCATTATCAGGAAGATGAAGCTGAGACACAATACATAGAAATCCAGCTCGATTGCTATCACATTTTTAAAACTGTATTACAATGCTAGAACAATCAACTCGTATGCGTTTTCAGGTATATCGTTGTTTTAACGAGTTGAACTGAAATGTCGTTTATAATTCTACAGTTGCGAAACATTTTCAACTATGAGAATCTCCTTTCATACGAGTAACTATAATAAAAACGAAACTCAACGTTGATTTTGTCACAAGCTTCCATTGACTGCAAAGAAAGTTAGTAGTTCCAGCGTTAATTTTTCACGAGAATTTTACATTTTCTAATTTTTCATATTCTATCACCCTCCTTTTGATTTGTCTTACGATCGACGAATTTTGGTCGCGATTGATTAGGGTACGCACACTTTCGACTAATCCTCTTCGATCATAATCAAGGTTTATTCTCGAAGGTGTCAGATCGCCGTAACAAGGCGGATCCTGTCGCGAATCTTACCAGTTCCTCGATTGTCGCGTTAATTCCGGCATCATCCAGGGTATCGAGATTAAGGCGATTCGAAGCCGCGCTTAATTTGAGAACCCTCGTTTGCTGTCACGTGTAAACACACGGCCCCTCCGGCCAGATTTCCCATTAGATTAGAGAAATCAAAGGCTTATGCGTCTTGCCGGCACTCCGCCTCCTCCAAACGCACCCCCTGAAATATGCAGAGTATACCCCTTCCCTCTTCATCATGGAATTTTCTCTTTAACGCCACTATTCTGGTTCGCGTCGCCTGAAATTAACGAACACGCCCTCGTCGGATCTAAGGAATCAAGCGATTCTAATAGCTTCTATGTTTCTATTCTCCGTCTCTGCTTGGTTTTTTTCAATATTGAGTCTTGGATTCCTTTCTTCTTCTTTTTGTTTCTATTCTTTCACTTTTACTCTCATAAAAATACGATCATTGATCCAATCTTTAGATAGAAAATTTATTCAATTA
This sequence comes from Bombus confusus, assembly GCA_014737475.1. Lineage (NCBI taxonomy): Eukaryota > Metazoa > Arthropoda > Insecta > Hymenoptera > Apidae > Bombus > Bombus confusus. The sequence continues at coordinate 467,372 of JACXIV010000080.1, read as the reverse complement.
CGCTGAATGTTTTTTTAAAAATGATCGCATCTGACAATTCCTAGTCGAATCGAAATAGATGTATGAAGCAGTTCTATCAATTGCAATATTTCCCTCATCCATCTTTGTTTCCTTTTTCAATCCCTGGAAATCTAGCTATTTGTTTCTATCCTTGCGATCCAATGGTTTATCGAATCTTCCCAATTATTTGTGAAACGCGATATCGATCAGATGGCCGCCACGGGCTGCTGATTTTACAAGAATTTCTATAACCCTTCGCTTATACTGCCGCTGAAACACAATTTCCCTACGACAAGACGTCATTTTTATTAATCTATCTTTGCCGATAAAATTGGTTCACGATCATTAATCCATTCTCTAGACGCAAAATTTGTTGAAAAACGTTAAACGATCGCCTCTGATGCATTAAAATAGCGTTTCCACCGACGTACCACTGAAAAATAGCCGGCTATCGATTCGACGCGGCGTTTGTTAATCGTCGACAGAAAGCAATACGTTCACGGGGATGAAATCGAGCGTCGCACTTATCGCCACCGATCTTTTCAACGCTCTACCCTGGCCTTTCCTTTTTTCAATCCCTTGGTTGATCCTCGAACGCGTATCCCAAGATTCACGTCCCGTTATGATTAATAACGTTTTCCAAAGAAGGAACAGTCAGCCGTATGACAGTCGAAACATGCTCGCCGCGAGTTTTCTACGAGAGAGAGAGAGAGAGAACGTGGGTCGTTTCAACCTCGCTTCAACCTCGTCCCTGTCAGTCCTACAACTTGGCAGATTTTGCGCCCCAATGACTACCTCCGCTTCACACGCACCTTTTTTCCTGCTTACGTCGCGGCGATCCCTCGTTTGATGCGCGGGGTTTGGAGCTTTGAATTGTCTTTCTCGTGAAAGAGGGTTTATCGAGCGAATGTAGAGAGGTTAAGCTTTGAGTACGAGTATCGAATTTTCGGGGTTGGTTTCTGTTTCTGCAAGCTTTCATGCTCGTTACTATGGATGTTGGAGTTACAGTGTTCTTTTTTAGATGTGTTTTTAGTGCAGTTAGCAGAGTCGGATTAAAGTTTTTGAGTACTGGGACTATTGAGCGGTGCAGGTACCATTCGTAGAAAAATGGGCGACCAGGGTAATGTGAAATGAAATAAATGTACGTAAAGTAATACGAAACAAAATTTACTTTGTAATAGGATACATCTGAAACTTTTTTTAAAAGACTTCTTTTTCAACTCTTTTTTATTTCTCTTAACACGAACGAGTGAATTATATCGTTATAGCCGTAACATAAAATGAATTTTTCTTGAATTGTGAGAGCCGGGGTTATAGCCTCGATTCTCGCCTGGAAGATAAGCTTGTACAAAATACGTTAAAATTTCAACGAACAGAGGGTGCTGAATCTATTCTTCCGAACACGTGAGGGATGATTGAGAGAAAAATCGCGCGAGATCTCATTACTCTCGAGGCGAACTCGTGTTCGCTCGGGAATTTCCATAGAAAACGAGAAAACATTCAGCTAGGATACACCGTCGAAACATTAATCCACGTCGGCGGCTACGTGATGACGCCTCCACCCCGCCATCGCTGCTGTTCCCACGACTCTTCGGCGAGGATGGAAAAAAAGGCCTCGTTATGAACGTAAACGGGTACGTGGAAACACGTTTGACCCCGGCAGCACTCGCGAAACTTCCCAGATTTCTTTTTATACGCTGTAACACGGTTGTGATTTCAATGATGCGGGCGTAGGACTCGACGACGCACGAAAGTTTCCAGTAAATATTAATTTTCGGGGAATAAAGCCGGTACTCGAGGAACCAAGCCTCGCATAGTGTGTTGCTAGTGCATAATACCGCGCTAAACTGTGACTTTTCAGGTCTTCGAAGCGCTCCATTGTTAGCCTTACTCACGTATGAGGGATTACTTGAAAGGAATCTTAGCCGCTGGGTTTCCGAAGGAAGCCGGAAGTGTACCTTGAATTTCGCGGATGCTGTGCGGTCGACTATCTCGACAATTGTTTGAAGCACTGTTCTACCAAGACTTCGCCCGGTATATCGATCGATCGATGAACAACGAGCTACCTTCATCCGTTGTTTCAACGTTGTCTGGTATTTTCCCTACCCGCGCGAAATAATGAAACGAGCCTGAACAACAATGGCGATGCCAACAATGACGCTCGAATTACGAATAAGAATAAAACAATTATTCGACGCGGGGCTCGTCAATCGCAGCATCGCCACAGTCGCCAGGAATCGCGGCAGCTCGATAATGTTATCGATTCGCGATTCGGCCGTGGAACGCGCTTGCGTGCGCCGGGGTGCGTGCATGCGGAAGTGCACGCATCGCTGCACAATTCGTGATTGCACGCATATGCCGACGACTTGATGGCCCGAGCCGTCATCGAACAAGGAAAATGGTAATTCGTGGTTTCGCGGTCTGTCGCGACGCGACGCGGTGGATAGGAATTCGATTAGAGAAAAAAATAGAATGAAAAGGATAGGGGTTGGTTGGTCAGATCGAAGGCCAGAGGACGATTCCAGCCACTCGAATTCTTTCTCTTTCTCTCTCTCTCTCTCTCTCTCTCTCTCTCTCTCTCTCTCTCTCTCTCTCTTTGTAGAGAGGAAAAAAAATCAAAGGAGCCGCGCGTTCCACCTCCCCAAGGCTGAGCGAGCGTGCAACAATAAAAGCCAGGGGGTTGTTCCTGGAGAGAGGGTCGAAACGCCACCCCACGGTGTTTAATGTTTTATGCCCGTATATATCCGCGTCCAACTTCAGACGGAGGGAACTCCATCCAGTCGCTGTTATATTTATCACTCTGTTCGCCCGCTACTTCCACCCTGTTATCGGTTAAATGGTTATTAAATGAATCGCTTTGAAACGAGCGCGCGCGTTTTCGCCGCACCCCTTTTTTTCTGCCCTCTTCTTCTTTCCACCGGTTCATCTGTCTGTGACTTTTCGACGTTCTCTAGGGTTCGCTTGCTTGCGGATCATTTTCGTTGTTTCCCTCCAATTACTTATGTGGTATTTTTTAAATTGTTTTCTATCGGAGAACGATAGAATTTGAGGTTTCGTTTCGAATAACCGGATCTGTATTCGAGTACGTACTATACGAAACGTAATGTATAGACTGCGGGTATTTATGCATTTACGGGGAATGTAAAGGTGCAATGGTGTACAGAATATACATGATACACAAGTTTGTTCATCATATCCGAAGTAAAATACTTGTTAGAATATCTAGAGGGTGGAACTAGTGTCTATTTAGGTTACGTTTCTTTAATTGTATACATAGAAATATGAAAGTGCATAGATATTGACAGTACAAGAACATTTGATGATAAATTCGCTCGTATTACGCGTTCGCTGTCCGCCGCAGCGACCGGAAGGAGAATAAGACAGCAAGTGTCAGCCGTTGTGCCGTAACAAACACAAGAGCGCATGATTAGTCGATTCTACTGAAATTCGAAATCATTAAGGCCATAGCTACGATGAATGGTGTTCTGGCACACTGTCGTTTCGAAGAATACGTCTGAACAATCAAATTGTATAATAAGTATATATACGTACATTTCAGTTTTCGGATGTTTCATTCGTTAAAATCAAGTTACGTATCTGCCGCGACGATAGTCCAACAGATATTGCGATTACATCGTAGGAATTGTAAATTCTTATTGGAACGGAAGAGATATTTTCCGTAATGGAAAGTTTTGATAAGAAAAGTCGTTCGAAGGTGTTCGACAATTTGCGAGAGCGCGTCTGAAAGCGATTCGGGACATTAAGTTTGAGGTGTGCTGTAAGTCAAGAGCGAAGAGGCCTGGAATTTGCATGCATATCATGGTCGAAGGAGGATGCTTTGATCAGCCATCAAGAAATAAAGGGGAAATTCGAGCGGACCCTAAGTCGAAATTGATTTTACCATTTTGCCGCGTTCTCATTACCGCGCAGCGGTGGAGCCTCCAGCAAATCGCCGATCCGCCCCTGTCCTTAATGCAAAACCGATTACCGAAAGTGGCCTGGGAAGAAGAAACGTAATTCCCATACTATCGAAACACTGGATTATCACTGCGGAATCGTGCTCTTTTTAGACACGAGATAGAAACACGTAGTTTCCGACGCCTTCATATTCGATAGGAGGAAGGTTAAAGACTTCTCTCATAAAATACTTGAAATTTCACATTTTCATCCCGGAATCATGGCACGAGTTCGCATATTTTTATTCATTTTCCTCGATACCTATATTGTAGTGGCGTAGACCGACAGAGAAGCACGGCGACGAGCACTTATCTTCTCCTATCCTTTACGGCCACTAAAAAGTCGCGAAGAATTTCATCTATATTACACATAACATCGACCTCAACCCCTGAAGAATTATGGCTCGCATCTTTTAACTATCCGACCCCATAGACGTTGGTAATGAAATTTCCAACGTTATCTCGACCTGACATCCCGTTCGTCGTAAAACTGAAACGCGAGACAGAGAGTGAAACAGAATAAAGTTTGCTCAGCATCGATTCGACGATTCGAAGTATTCTGTGAAATCGAAACGAATCTTTGATATCGTCGATAATTATCGCGACGTCGCGTCGTCAGAATTATCGCGACACTTGAAGAAGAACGAATCGATTCTACAGGATGGCGACTGAAGTTCGAAATAAATTCGCGGTTAACGTTTGCGCCGTTGTCTCGATCGAGGGTTGCCACCCCTGCCAACAGACAACCGGGCGTGCTGTTCGTTGGCTCGACATTCTATTTACTCTGGAGACGCCGATATTATGCAATCGATGGCGGCCTCGTGTCTTGTCGAGAGCATCGTCGTTCGACCACCGCCCCGTCGTGTTTTTCCACCTTTATTTATTCGTTCTGTTTAACCCTTCCGTTCGAATTCCAACTCGTGTTTTTTCTACGGATCTACGGTCATTGGTTAATGATTACCCATCGAATTTCTCTTGGCAACCTTCCGTGTTTATCATTTTTGAAATTGTTGCAAATACGGTAGACATCGAGGAGGAAATTTCGTTGTTTTATAGATTTTTATATCTCATATAGTTTACATCCTTTACATGCATCTTTCATGCTTTATATATTTTTATATATTATGTATCGTTCTGTACATCCTTTTACAGTCATAAATTTCCCACAAACGCATAAACATTCGCGGTCCATTCGCGACCGAACAACGGTAAAAACAATTTTTCGAGCTTTCTACAGGAAAAAGCGCGAGTTTCATTCTGTATCCTTTTACAGCCATAAATTTCCCACAAACGCATAAACATTCGCGGTCCATTCGCAACTCAAGAGCAGTAAAAACAATTTTTCGAGATTTCCATTAAAAAAACACGAGCGTCGAAAACCGCGATTTCCATCCTATTGCATCGTGTCCGTCAGTATACGAATAGGAGCTTGTCCATCTTCCTCCGTTTCGCAGCTAACCGCTCATCAATCAAAGCCACATACATCTAAACGCGGTTTCCACCGCTATGAAGCAATCATTATCCTTCTCGATGCATGATCCTCCCCCTCCTCCATAAAATGAAAAGCGCTCAACCAACCCAGGCGCTGACTTCGCTCTGCCATATATTCGTTTCTACAGTTCGACGAAACGCGCGAAGCGAAGGATCGAAGTTTCCGATTTCTGCCTGCGTGGTAACGCGACGACGAACCGTCAGACGCGAGAAGAAGGTACGAGGATGGTCCCATCGACCTCGCGAACTTCCATCGTAGGAACAGGAAAACGATCTCTGCTCCCTCCTTTCTTTCGGCCGTGTGAGTTATAGGAACGGTTTGCGGTATCGTTCCAACTCGCCGTTGCATAGACGTTCCCCATATATTCGGCTGGTATTGCGCCGATATTGCAGCCTGTCTAGTCGCCCCTGACCCGTCTCCATCCTCTATGCGACCTTGCGTGTCTGAGCGGCGCGACTTTCTTCTTCTGTTCCAGCGTGATGACTTCTCATCGACTATTTCGTTATTCCATTTCTGTGGATCTTCGATAGAATTGGAAATAATTTTTAGGAGCCACGTGCGTTTTCAGAACTCTGTTCCCTCGCATTGAAATACCTTCGTTGATCTATTGAGCTATCGACAGTAGAGACACTTTCTTTCTTTTACCATGGATTTATAGTCTCGAAGGTTAAGACGATTAGGATTAAATAATAAGATTAATTAGAAATGGAATAAGATTCTTTCTTACATAGCTGCAGTTTCGTATCTTCACCAGCACTTAAAATTACCATCACACTATATAGCATATCGTTAACGAAGAATTCGATTATAGTATAGTATAGAATAGTATAGTATAGCGCTTGTATAGAATAAGCTGCATCAGCTTTTAGAATTTACAGAGCGGAGAGATTTTACACATATACCGAACAGTTATATAATATTTTTCGCATCTCTGTACTTAATACTTCTCTTTTTAAGTTGCAACTCATTGAGGGCTCAAGGAAGAAATTCCCAGAGTAATACCATTCCAGCCAGCTGCAGCGATAATGTCCCTTGCAGACACTGTATTCGAAACTTATTCGACACTGTAGTGCCCTAAAAGTGTCTCATTTTGACATAATCTGAGCATTCTACGTGTCTTATTTTAACTATACGGAATACAGAATATCCCATAGATGCAATCTTGCATGAAATTATCTCTCAAAGTATTGGCCATTGGAAAAAAGATTTCAAGTAGAAGTTACCCTATTTTAAGAGAGACATTTTATGACGGCCACAAATCTCACCTAGATGAAGAATGCAATATTCTACTATCTTCTGTGTCGCAATAGAATCTTTTTCTATATCTTATCTGCAAAGAATTCCTTAAAAACCTCGAACTTTCAATCCGCTGAATCAAACTTAATCCTATCCGCAAAAAGGTACTTTGTTAAACTATTCCACTCCGTTCTTCGTACCACAGAGCTCACCCCTAATCCAGCCAACTGAGATCTATCGGAATACTCGGTAATACCGTTACATCTCTCGGAGAACTAGCTTCCAAACGAGAAATCGATCGTAACCTACTGGAAAATTCGTCGAGATCCACGCGCCACCTTCTCTTCTCTCTTCTTGCCGTTTCTTGCCGCTTCTTAAGCATTCCATCGAGCCGGGCGAAAACGCATAACGATAATTACCCCGATTAAGTCTTTAATTAAGCCCGGAACGCATTCCGGGAGTTCCATCTTTCCATCCGCCTCGGGGTGGATTCCACGGTGCAACGTTGGACCTCGAACCGAACGACGTCGATTAAGATATCTTTACTACCGTGCATCCACGGTAGTAAAGAACTTTGTTGATCTTCGTTTCGGAGTACGCCGGATTTCCGACTTCCTTTGCAACATATGATACCTTTTCACGAGTAGAATCCAAGAGCACTAGTTTCAAAGCACGGATATCGTTATTTTCCAAGTTCTGCCTATATAAAGTTCGTGGAGTCGTCATAACGGCGATCTCTCTTGCGCGCTTTCGGTCTTTTGTAGGCCACCAATTTGTTTGTACCGGAGTGAATTAACAACTAACGGTAAACAAGTACCATTTAACACGTCCGATACGAATGAAATTTGGAATAAATTAGCATATCATTTTCTTTACATCGACCTCTACAAAACTAACCAGAGTAGCTTCTCCATCGTTACGACAAGACACATGTTAACTGTGTTTGAAATCAGGTCCGCGTCTTCACTGCAGCATCAACGGCGATTCTACGACCACGCAGCGCCTACTTACGTGGGTCGAGGATGTGATAATCGAACGCCATATTCGATATGCTTCAAAGCACTGTTCAAGAAGGAACTTTGTTCGTCGATTTTGTCGTTCGTACGCCGCGCGGTTTCCACCTCCTTCCAAGACTCAACGCGTATAAGAAAAAATTCTCGCTCACACAAAGACGACACCTTAATTACGGTTCAGGTCGAGAATTCGTGCTTATCTTATCCGGGTCGAGTCGGTATCGAGGCCGATGTTCTGCTCGCCGACGTTATTAGCATAACATAAGACGGACCACGGCTGAGCTGCGTGGGCGGCTCGAGGACCCTCGCGACGACAAGCGCAGAACTCGAGAGCTTGGCAACGCTGCTATAGATCGGACCAGATCCTTCGCTGACGTTTACTTCTGATTGCGACTAGGCACTGCGACAATCGTTTCGTAGGATGGACTGCTTTGGGAATTTCGACGCAAGAGATTGTTCTTGGTAAGATCGTGGTCGATATTCCGGACACGTTTCGGGGCTTAGTATATTAAAGATTTAAAGCTCGTCGTATTTCGATGTTATCCAAGGAACTCGGATGCGGATGGATCAAGCGATTTGAGAATCGTATCGGTGGAAAAATAGACAGTACTCGAGGCAGCAAAATCTCATGAACGTTTCTAATCGTGTTTCACTGATCGTCATATTGTGGCGAATATTATATTAATAGTGTTGAAGTGGTTAACGCTTCTAAGGAAACTGTACATCTGTACCGACTAATTTTCTGACTCACTAAAGCCATCGACAGGCCATAGACAAAAGACAACCACATGGCAACCATAGACGAAAGATAGGCAACGATGGCTTCGGAGTTTTTCAGTTACTAGGTAACGCTGCTAGCGTGCGGATCTGGACCAGCTCAAACTGTATTCATATTTATACAAACATTTCTTTGTTAAATATATTTTACTATCTGACAATTTATCCACGCGCTTTTCTCTCTATCTATATAACTCATACCCACAACAAATAGAAAAATTAATTCTTATTTCTTGGACATCTGCAGTGAGCGTCTTGATGATGAATGACGTGACCTCAATAATCGCTTATGATCTTCAAATGGACATTACTTCAATGGACTCAACTTCACAACCTCAATGACCTACGATGTTGGACACTAATCAGGCGATCTCTGTCTCCTTCTATGATCTTCGAATGATTTTGATTTCTAGTGACGCAACTCCTCGATGACCTTCCACGATCTACGAATAATCTCGAATGCAAAATTAATTTCCGAATTGATAGTTTTGAATAGATTTCTGTAGCAGTATGTTTATTAATAGAGTATTTCTATAGTAATATCCTTGGCGAAAGTTCTTATTCAGAAAGAAGAGTCGAGTAAAGTCAAAGTAGACTAATTTCCCATTCTGATTACCCTCTGCTATTTTTAGTACAACTATACTGCTATCTTTCAGCAAATATATTCCCTTTGAAGTTATCGTATTATACAATACCGTACTTGTTTATTGCAAGATACTGTACTACAGAATATTCTTACCGCACGATAGAAAAATGTTCTTTCACCTGCTTATTGATCACGAAACATAATACGGTTGGTTAGGCAGCAAAATCTTCGAGCCCTTTCTGCCAGCTCGTCATCCCCCGAACGTAATTGACAATATTGTGTATTCTTGGCTATTCGTATTCTGCACCGTTTGCGTTCCGCGCTTATCGCCGTCCACAGCATCGAATCGATTCTCTTTCTTATCTTCTCGACGGCGCAAACACGAACCAAGAAAACTGACGAACTGACTCTCCCCAGTCTCTTTCTCTTTTCCACCGTCACGACTCTCTTATCGGAGGTTGAGCCTTAACTCGTTCGCGGTCCAAGTCGCAGTTTCGTGGTCGTTGATGCTCGACGAGATCAAAGATTTCGGTATCTATCTTCGCTCGCAGATACGCTCGCTCCGCTTGGAAAATTATTGTGTCCCCTTCTCTCTTATGGCACGGGACGCTATTGTTCCCTAAGACCAGCGGAAAGGATTGACCCACTGTTCGTCGACTGTCCTGGTCGTTTCCAGATATCTGTTCTCCTTTTAAAGGAAAGAGACTTGTTTGCCTGGGCGAGCTTAAAAAGAGGATGGATATTTCATGTTTTCCTTGTCCCTCTTAAAGAGAAACACACGACTCGGGCCTGGTTTCCAACATCTCTCGCAAGTTTCTTAACTTTCAACTTCTAACTCTTCGTTACTCTTGGTAACTTTGTCGACGTACAAATATTAATTACCATAGTGCCATTTGGAAGAGAACGCGAAGCTCCCAGCATTTGGAACGGTTCGCCATCGTGGGATTGCAGAACACGAGTTTTGTGACATTAGGTACATAATAAAAAGAGATGAAACGAAATGAGAGAAGAAGGAATTAAGAGGAAGCTACGAAAGATTTCCTTCTTTCTGAGAAGCTTCTACAAATATATACATACACACGTACTAAATTACACACACCTACACTTATAAATACTCAAATTTGATCATTAATCCCTCAGATTCTTTAGTCTTATAATTTACCGTACGCAAATTATCCAAGAAACAGAGAGCAAAGAATGGGCTGGCCGAGAGTCTAAAACTTCACACATTCCAAGACGTACGAGGACACTAATTTGATAATCGATTCTCCAGATGGTTCCGTGAGTCCGTAAAAGTAACTTTGTACGAATTAAGGAAGAAACAAAGAGCGAAGAAGCATAGAAAAACGCTCGATAGCCTCGATCTTTGCACGTATCAAGACGTATAACGACTTTAATTTTATAATTCATTCTGCTGAAGTCGTTTTTAGGAAGTCTTCGCAACTTACTTCATAGAAATTGCGGAAGGAACACGGAGCAAAGAATCGGAGAAACGTTCAACAGTCTGAAACTTGTATGGTACCCTAACGATTCCTTCAATAACGATCTCCTATACTCAGAAATGATGGAAGTGGTCCGAAAAGCCGCGCGACAACGGTTACAGTTGGACGGCGTGGCAGGACACGGGACCCATATACGCTCGTCGTTACCGGCCGCTTGAATAATGCATGCCGCATATATTGAAGCCGAGTCAAGATTAAAACGACATCGTGGACCTGGGGCCCCGGTTCCACTCGGGAATCGTATCGAAACACGGGGCTTACGATATCGCTCGTAAGGCCCCGGGCACACACGGCTTGGAAAGAACCAAAGTGAGAGAGAAAGAGAGAGAGAGAGGGAGAGAGAGGTGTTCGAGTGCCGTGGCCCTGGCTTTGGAACTCGTTTTATCGGGGCGAGGCTCTCCGCCAAAGGACTCGAAAGGTTGATTTTATTAAAAGAATATATGGCTCTATTGTTCTTGCTGGGCGAATAAGAGCAGCGGGAACGGCGTTTTAATTAAGCCAGATAGCGGTGAACAGGAACAAGCTGCATGGGAACAGGCAGCCAAGGGGTTGAACACCGGGGATAAAATTGTTTTTTCGTACAGTGGAATTCGGCGGGGGAGTCGCTTGTACGCGGGGATGTCGTTGATAAGTGGTTTTCTGGAATTGAATGTTGCGTTGTTGGCGGTCGACTTGGCGAACGTTCATCTAAACGTTTTTTTAGTATCGTAAGACCCGAGTATAGACGATTTTGGCTACATATAAATTAAAAAGGCTTTGATACATTCTTCAATTGATAATACAAATAGCGTAGCGATATTTGTAGTTGAACAAACTATTATTTTCTGTCATGATTTCCTCGTTTCCGTATTTTCCTCGAGGCTACAGGACAAATTTTATTTACCATTTCTATTGCCACAAAAATTTTATTTTCTTCTCCCGGAGCGATTGTTTTTTGTCAAAAATATTTTTGCTCCTGATATTGCTCAAATTCGATGGATCAATATTATGGATTTTCACGTATTTATATGAAAAATAGATTCTTCTATTGGAACATAATTCTGCCTACAATTTCCTCGAATGAAATATATTTTTACTTATACCTTTTCTAATCGATCAGTGCCTTTACCATAATATTCACAAAGCGGATTATAATTTCTTCCACGAAAAATTTTCGGACCCAAGTCCATCCAAATTGACCATGCGTGACAGACGCGAAACATATGCGCAAGACGTATAAATCATTTATTATAAACGATCTGTGATGCAGTACCGAAAGTAATGCTCGATCAGCTGGAAAAATGGGGAACCTTCGATGACGATTGTCGCGCACTCGTTCATGGAGAATCGAGGATTGAAACGTTGCCTGGCCGTTGAGTCGCGAGCGTAATCAAGCCTGCGAGCTCTAGCAAATGAATTGGAAAATTGCCATCTCATGGGCCACGCAGAACCCTAGTCGAGAGGAGAGCTTGAATTTAACTACACGAAAACGATACACTGGAAGTTGCGTTCGGGCACGTCTCGCTTCGCGGCCATTTCCCAAATGAAACCAAAGGGCCGTCGTTTTATTAACGTCTAACGTTCTAACCTAAAACGAAACGTTTCAGCTGTAATATCGTTCCTGACTCACGTTCTTTAATCCTTCTCGTTTCATTTCCACTCAATCGTTCGACTTACTCGCGAGAAATAATCGTAGATATATTATACGATTTGTGGAAACGCAACTGGTGGTTAGAGACGCGTGAACTGTTGACGCTTTATGAATCCACGCAATCTTCGATATTTAGTGCAATGATTTTCAAGCTTCTTCCATTTAACGACCACAGGATATATTTTTATTGATTTTCTGGCTCCGATGTTACTTTGGGATTAAACAGGGGGATTTGAATGGGAGAAAAATAACTGAGAAGTTGATCAAGTTTTACGGAAATTCAAGATATAATTATCAACTGCCGTTTCGTGAATGATTCAAGCCCATTTTAAATAAGTTATTTGACTTTAGAATTCAAAACCGCGACTCTGTAAATAATCGGCATGGCTTATTTCGCCTCCATAGTCATACGGTTTTACGCGTCGTTTGATCAAATATCGGACAACGTCGGTCCTCCCAGCAACGAGACAAAAGTTTACAATTTGTCAGCTTGAAAGAAAGTCGAAGCACTCGAAAATGGAATTTCGTTCCAGGCACTCGACGCGTTCTATCGAAATGTTCAAGCGTTTGATGCCTCTAACCGCGCGTGAATCTGCCCTCGGTACAAAAGCGACAAAAAAGACGCGGCAGCCGCGAACGAATTGGAAAACGATGATCGTGTTCGTTTCCAGTTCCGTCGTAGCGATCTTTTCATGCAAAGAATCCCGTTTCGAGGACAATGCCAGTTTACATAACGTCGCTTTCGTCCGAAATCGTTCGATCGCTCGTTTTGCAAATTTCCTACGCGGCGGAAAATTACAGTGTTCGACCCGACGACCTCGTCCGTCGACTCGATGACCCAAATGCGGTGGTGGAAATTAAAATATCAAAGGCACGGCCGATACGCAAACAGCGCTGGTCGAAAAATGGCCGAACAGCCCGAGAATCTTGCACCGGCGGCCTGCAAACGAGTCCCGATTGTGGAATAAATTTTTCCTGTGCGGTATCCTCGTCTTTGGCCCGTTTTTGCCGGCCGAGAACGACTTTGAAATTCAAGCTCGTGAATACTTGAACAAAGTCGGATTCGACGTGGACCGTGTCGCGACTGTCCTTTGTTGTCCGAGCTTTATAAACGCCTTGCTTCCATCGAAATTGGCTTATTAATCAACGACTCTGTAAATTGAGATTCTTTGGACAGCTTCGCAGCACTTTGTTTAGAGACTTCTTTGGGTGTGTTGCTGCAGTATTGCAGCATTGTTTCAGCACAGTGCTGAATTTTGGAATTGGAGAGAAATGTATCGCGACAAGTATAGCAGGGTGTGCTGGGAGGAACTAATTAGTTCTCTAGAACCTTAGTTGGTCTAATATATATTAAAATACATACGTGTATATGGGTCTAGGACACTAGAGTGTAGAGCAAAGTTACAAAGACAATGAGTTAGGGAAACTTTAACACAAAGTGGAAAATAAGTGGAAAATACATATGCGCAATTTATTTATTGCGTCCGTGTATAAATTAAATAGTTTCCTTCGCGCTACTTCGCGAGCTTATGCTTAAAAGTATACATCAAAATTATCATTGTCGAAGGACAAATAATTGAACTAAATTACCAAGCAATTTTGCAAGCGATAATACAGATGTCCATCGATAATACGATAATTTTGATCGCGAACAGATAGATCTCTTTAAAAAACTATTAACAGATTCGCGTTGTCGGTAAGCGTTTAGTTTATCGCTATAGTAATATCGTTCCGCATGTAACGTAGCAGCTACATTTAGTATCATATATCAAATTCGTACAATCAGAAACATTTAGCGTCTGAAAGAAACGGATCTTAAAGTTTAGTAAAAAGATATATCCTCAAAAGTGCGACAGCTCGCGATTACTTTTCCATCCACCACATATGAATCAGCCATAGTCGCGTCAAATAATTCCACGTGAAACACGCGATCGATCAAAAGTTTAACACAGCTGCACACGAAAGTCTGGATACAGAGAAACTTTGAATCGACGCCGATCCCTTAAGTCCAGCGTGGTTATCCGAAGGAAAGAAGGAATAAAGTGGACGAAGCTTATCACGCAACGACAGAGCGACATTCGCGAGGAGAAGAGAGGAGAAAACGAAGAGGTCGAACGACGTGGTTGCAGCGGTGTCTTGTACAGGACCGATGATAACATCCGACAACTTCCGCCGGCTCGGTGGAACGTCGCGTTAATTTTATTCGAGATAAGCCGGGTGGAAAGGACACCACGAGCCCACGGAGCCAAAATTTATTTACCGCCATCCGTCTCGCGGTGAACGGCCGATCTCTTAACCGATGTCGTGTCAACTTCGCCGATCATTACGATCCATCACGCGGCCGGAAGACGCGACCGAACGAAGAAAGGAAAAAATCGACCAACAAGCAAAGAGATACTACTACTATTTTTAGCCAGGGTTAATTATCTCGATAATACTCGATGGAAGATGCGACCATGTATATCGCGTCCAATTCGTTCACAATTATCATCCGTCAACCAAGTAAAAGGGACACAAGATGAAGAAACAAACGAAATGGAAGGAGCAAAGAAGCGTTTCTACAATGTTTCGTTCGGTTTAATTATCTAGATAATGTTTGATGGAAGACATTACATCTTGACTTGCTGGAAGGTTGTACACTTGTTCGGCTGAGAATTAGGCGACACGGCGTGACTTACAAATAGTAATCTCTGTTCCTTGATCGGGAAGATGATCGGCGAGAGATGGTTGCTGGAAGATGACGAATAAGTGCTGAAAACGGCGTCTTTGTCTTCTGAGGTGAATACTACTTATATATTTACGAATCCTATTACATAAAAGCATGAGTAAGTTGATTTTCCCAGAGACTGGTCGTGCCATTAGCGATGAAAATGATCGAAGCTCGAGAAATCGATACTAAACTTATGAAAAACCGTGGCCATCTCGCTGGTTGAAGAAGCTCGGTTCTCGCGCGTGTTTCACCGTTCTCCTGCTGGTATATTAGAGCCTCGTCCTCGCCACTTTTACGATCACTCATTCTTTCTCCGCAAATGTAGCGATACTAACTGCTCTCTCGTCATTCCTTTTTCCTCTCTTCTCCCCACCCCTCGGCTGTTCCCTGACTTTTATGCCGGAGTTTAAATATATGGCTCGATTATTCTTCGCTGTGGCGCGGAAACTTTTTCGAAAAGGAGATCCCATTAAAGTGGCGGCCGCCGCGCGTACCTCGAACGTTATATCGACCGAAACGTTTCGATCTATCAGCCCTTATCATCCGCGTGACTATAGAGATTCGCGAACGTTCGGGACAACGTATAGATACGAGGAACGTTGGATCGGTATAAATTCGGCCAACTATGGGGGTAATCGCCCTCGAGTAGGCCGAAACTCGTGCAGCCCCTGTTTAAAACTTCCAACCGCACGCAGGAACGTTCCGAGCACGCGAACTTTCGGTCGTTTCCAACTTCTTCTATCGATTCTTGTTAAAAGGATTCTCCGCGAGATTCGAGGGAAAAACCACTTCGTTTTTCCCTTTACTTGCTACTCTCCTGGAAGAGATGCGTTTACGATCTTCTGTGTTAATGGGATCTTACGAGGCTGTTATTGCGGGACCAAAATGAGTTTCGTCCGAGTATGACGATTATATTTTTGGATGGACCGTCGCCCGATGATTTTTGTGTCTATTCTTCGATTGTTAGAAACGTTTAGTATTCGTCAGCTTGGACAGCTGGAATAATAAATTGGTAATTTGTAATAATATACGAATTTAATTAGACTCTAAATCGAAATTCCGTGCTAAATGTAGGAGCGAAGTGATATTATTTTGAAAAACGTTAGAAACGAGAAACTTCAAGCATACCTATTATCTCGTTTGAATTTTATTTTCATCGTCTCTCGTTACTTTTTATTTCCAATACTATATTCTTTAAATAATGTATAGAATAATAATTGATTGATCATTTGTACGCGTCCAACCTAATGGAGGTCCCAGGAACGTCTGTTGCCGTTCCATTATTAAATCAATATTCTCGCTATCGCCAAATAGACCGATCATCTTCTTTTTTCTACTTCAGCACCTCGGAGTCCTCGATATTCTACAAAGTGGTCGTAACGATATTTACGTTTTAATGCGGTGAGCTAATTTTTTCGTCGCGGCAGTGATATCGAAGCAATCGAGCCTTCGTTCTCGAGGTCGTAATGAGAAAAACCACGGTATCCCAGGTAAAACGAACGTGTTGTTACGCGAAATATTAAAAACCCTACTGTTGGAGTAGGAGGTAGGGACGGTTGCATACTATGCGTTATTATTAGCGAAATTAGACGTGTATTATTCATTCTTACCGGACGCGTACAATTATACGCGGAATACGACGCCTGCCCTATACCGGTCGGCCGTATCTCGCGTTTTTTAAATGAGAATTTCTGCCAACAAACAACCGTATGCACCGCGTTAAGCTACATTAATTATACGCAAACGCGTTGTACAAGAGAGAGAGAGGCTAGTCTCTTTCTGTCTCTCTCTTTCTCTCTCTCTCTCTCTCTCTCTCTCTTTCCCTTTCTCTTTTCTCCCTTTTTCGAAGGGCAAACAGGGAAAACGGGACCGTGAAAATAATTTTCGTATTACGCCTGAACTGCAACCTACTGTATCAGGCTATTACATAAGCGCAAATTATACTTTCGCCTAAGTAATTACCACAAAACGCCAGATTCGATTCGTGGTTATAATGATGTACAGGAACTCGTAGTGGAAATATCTTGGACACCTGATTTTACTCGACTAGAAAAAACCTGAAATTTGGAAATCTATTTAATATTTATTTGCTGGTGGAGCTGTGACAGCTTTCTGGTTGCTGTACATTAGCCATGCGCCGTGGCTCAAAAGCGAGACGAACCATTTTTGTGAACGTTACTGTTAGGTGAACAAATATTTTTCATTACGACTCCGCAATGGTACCAGTTGTAGTATCAAGATCTGTAAGAATTTTCTGCAAATAAATTTCTTTAACTTATAGGAAAGTTATAAGATGGAAATTAGAGAACCAAGAAGCTGCAAACCGCAAGTCTCAGTTAAAATCGTATTATCTTTCATGTAAGATTTAAAGCGTTGAACAATCTGGAAAGAAAAAGGTTTCCGTAATTTCGTTTACAGGCTCATAAAAATATTTCAACACTCGTAGGCACCTTTTATGAATGCAGTATATATACAGAAAGAAACATGTTACATATATCGGATCGGTGATACCATATAATTTCGATCACAGTCCGATTTAACGGAAGTGAAACGATTCACCGCACAGAACTTGGTCTGGTCTCTAAATAACTCAATTAGGTTTTCGTCAGGTATTTCCTGGTACCTTTCATACGTCGTCGGATTACGACGAGAGCCAACTGATCGTCAAGTTCCCCGATCGATTTTGAGGTTTCCTTGGCGGTGGTAGAGCACCGTGAACTTCTGGGTCCAACGCGACGCGTTTCGAAAGTTCGTATCCCGTCCCATCGACGATTTCAAGTACATCAAATAGAGAGAATCGAATGTAGAAACTACGATTTCTGCGGATTCTTTTATTTACCTCGTGGAGTAACTTCGTCGCTGCGTTTGTTCCCTACCTCCACGCGAAATGGAGATTGACGTTATGGGATCCTGGGATTTGAGTTTCACCGACTGTCATCGGTTTCCTTTCAAATAGATGTTAGCGAAGAGTCTACTTCAAGAATAGGTGTTTTAGCGTTCTTCTCGCTGATGTAACGCACACATGCACGCACGCGGACACGCGACGTGTACACTCACGTTATATCGAACTCGTTGATTTCCACTTTCCTGCAGTGTATATTGTTTAAAACAGAATTATCCTGGGAGGAAAAAAAAATTGGTTTCTCGTTTTAACTCGTAACAGCAATTTGTCAGAAACGACGTCCCTGGGAGAAAATGACTTTCGAATGAAATTATCCTCGCGTTTCATTCGGTCCATGAAGTCGTTTAACCTTTATTTTAACCTCTCCCTCTCCAACGTTTCCCCGATAGAACATCCGTTAAGTACCATTTCACCTGTTAAAGCAGCGAGCTCGGGATTTGACCTGATTCGAGGCAATTTGTCTTGTCCTTAGTCAATTTACGTTTTTATCGCGGACTTTGAAAACGCTCGCTATCAACCTTTCCCTCGTAATCTTTCTCCGTCTCTTCTTTATTCCTCGTAATGTGTTTTATGAGTATCAAAATCTCGTCCTAGCTATCTTCCGGCCTCGCTACCAGGTGCGCCGGTCTTTTTGTGCTCGTTTCGCCACCAATTTCGCTTTCGTCTTTATTTTACGCCTTACGAATAAAGCGGCGGGTCGAATTCTTCGTTTCATGTGCTTTGTGTAATACCATCGTGCGTTATTATCTAGCGCCGTCTAAACTTGATTAAACGGAAGACAGGAAATATTTGTTTCACGTTCTTTTGACTTCTTAACTTGGATTTAAAAGTAGAATCTAATATTCTTTTCCTGCTACTTTCAATTCCAACGAGGCTGGGTGCTTAAGGATAGTTGTGCCTTTCAAAGAATCCAGTTACTCTTTGTCAAGGATGACGAACACAACAATCTTTGGCTTTAATTCAAGGAACAGCTTTGGTATCCTTGTTGCCTTATTCTCCATTCTAACGTATATTTCTTAACACGACTCGATGGTCAACGACGAAATTCAGCCTCGAAAGAGTCTATGTACGCTTGATCGAAGTAAATGCACAAAGCAATTATACTTTAACTTGAACACCAAACTTAGGTTGCCTCGTTCATTGTTCTGACACGTATTTTCGAACACGTTTCGATGGTCAAGGATGGTATTGAGCGAAAAGAATCCATCAAGCATTCGTCAAAGTCGGTACACCACATTCGCAATCACCCTTATCAGCGGAACATTTCAACTATTCCGAACCGTCTCTGCTCGTTTCCTTATTCCTTCACGCGGCTGCCGAGTCTCCTAACGGATAAGACGGCTTAAGCCCGCAAATTCTGTCCGCGTCCCCGTGAAACCCGAAACTTCCCGTGTGCAGCGGCGCTTTTCCCCCGGCGCGTTTCCTCGTTCTTCGAATTCGAGTTGCCCGAACTCTCTCGCGGCCCGGGACACGGGAAAGCCGAGCAAAAGGAAGCTAGAAAAAGGAGAGGAACGCCAGGAAAGGAGCCGAAGAGGATGGAAAAGGACGGGAAATGCGACGTTGACTGCGTCGTCCAAGCGTCTTTCTTCCTTTTTCTCTTCTTTTTGCTCGCCAGAGAAAGTGAAGGCGTGCCTTCGTATATACGGTGCTCGTGGCTGCACACGTATGTACACGCGTACGTATGAACACGCGTGCGAACCAGGCGTTCACTTAGCCGACGAGAGCACACACGGAGGCGCACGTACGCGCTTCACGATGGCAAATGCATAATACATGATCGCGGCGCGCTGCAGGCGGTCATGTTTAAGGATGTGTACGGAATATAACGTCCGGGGCTTCCTTTTTCAGGAAAATGAGATTAGAGATTGGCGCACGCGAGTGAGAGAGAGAGAGAGAGAGAGAGAAAGCGAGAACGAGCGAGCGAGCGAGCATACGCTAACACGTGTGAGCATGTTGTGTATACGCGCGATCCTGCGCGCGGCTCCTCGGCAATTTTCCTGACGAGAATGTCCTTTCCTAAGGACCACCCACTCCCGTGTGCTTTCGCAGGTCTACGCGCTTTCACCACGTATGCCACCGGCGTAGATCTTGTTGGAGAATCATCGCGCTTGCAGCATGACATCTCGTGCAAAGGGCTAAGGATGATTCGGGGCATGTCCTGAGCGAGAATGTGCAACATAGTTCAGGTAAAGGAAGATTGGTTTCGATGGCCTGGTTAGGTCTTTGCTTGAGATTTAAGGAAAGTACATTTTTCAGGGAGGAGAATTTGAATCTGTTCGACGAGGTTACGATTAGGCGTGATACGAGCCACTTGGAGAGAAAACTCCAATCAGCTTCATTTTCTAAAAGGTTTTTAATTCTGATATAGGTGATCAATGTTTCGTTTTTTCAAAATCAAAGAAACGAGCTTGATACGACGGACGAAAGAAAGTTTAGACGTAGAAATAGAAGTTATATTTTGACATTTTGCCAGCATTGCGGCTATTTACTCCGAGGGCTAAACGATATATGAGAAACTGGAAATTTTAGGAACTATGGAATGTCGAGCCTTGCCAAATTTTTATTAGCTGAGGTGCAATTTGACAGGAACGTGATAGTAGAGTTCGAGTGGAAGTTTTAATTAGGTGGAGGTCTCCGCAGCGCTTTGAAAAATATTTGTTAATGCATTCGTTGCTACTGAAATGTGTTTTTCTTAGAAATTACATAGATTTTTATTCTACAAGAAATAATTGTATTTGTTAGATTATTTCAAAAATTTCGATGACGTGCATTTTTGTGCTACCTAAGAAGAGTTCAAACTTCAACTTTTTCCGTCGTTTATCGTGGGCTAGTTTTCCATTACGACCCGCCAAGGATTTCAAGTTAAAAGTTGCATCGACGATCCGGTAACCCAATTCCGTGTCCTTACCACGCTTTTCTTATATTTATCGAGCAACCAGTTTTTGACGCAGCCTTCCGGATCCCTTTCAGGGACTTAAAGTTCCCGGTACCGTTCATCCTCCCCGACCCAATTCGCTTTTTCCTGTTCCCAATGTTTCGCGTCTATGGCGCATCTTATTTTCACGCCGCTTCCGCGCGATTCTTCCAGCATTCCCGCTCGCAAATAGATTTTCTGTTCGAATTTCCTCCCCGTGAATAGTATTTCCCTGGAGCATACCGCGACTACGTTATTTAGAAACTTGAGATCCTCCAAAGTGCGTCTGTTTAGAAAGTGACTAAATGAAGATTGAGAGAACAGTGGTTGACATAGAACGAAGCACAGACGTCAATAAGAATCGCTAACTTGTTACGTTCAATTACGTGTATCAACACAAAATGAAATTCGTTTTTCCCCATCATAATGGTTCGGTGTTTCGCCGAAAGAACATCCCTTTTTGCAAATTATATCATCTAAAATGACGCTGCAGCAGCGAACAGTGAATTTTCGCCAAAGTATCGCTATTAGTCCGGTCTCCATATTTCACGGCCAACTAATTCCAATTCAAACCGCAGTAAGGAACTTCTAACGAGCAATCTATTCGTTTCGAGCGTAATTCTAACCCACGGACAGTTACGCCGTCGCAGGATAATTACCTGGCACGCTGCTCTAGTAATATGTTTATCGTCCTGGTCTCTCGGGTCCACCGCGATGAATAATTTAAAAGGCCGCGATGGCCGCGCGTCGGAAGAAGAGCCTCGCGACCAAGTAGCCGTTCGAGAGAACTCCAAAGACAGAGATTACGTTTCCCGAGCTCTGGCAGACCAGTTGAATTGCAAATATCCGGTCATGTACTCGCCGCGGTATTAATACAGTCTCTGGCAACGCAACGATGCATGATAATTCCGGCCACCCTGAAACGTTCACGGTGAAATTAACCCGCTACTCCATATCGATGGGGCCACACGCGAAAACTATATCTGCCATACCTTTCGGTCGAATCTCTTGAGAGACTCGTACGGCGCGATTCGACCCGGATCGACGATAAGTTGACCCTTTGATAGTCGCGTCGTAACTCCCAAGTGGATTATGTCGATAGTCTGACGATTTTTATGGCTGGATTTGGTAGGTGAGTTGGTTGGCCAGGCTTTAGAAGATCAATTGGGTTTTGGTTTAAGTAGTTGTTTTATATTAAGCGAACTATTAGTCTTATGCAGTGACTTTTATTTCATTTCAATGTTGTTCCGCGATTTCTAAGTTGGAAGAAAGTTCACGGTGGCCGATATACATTTGAGATAATGGTTATTTTTCTGAAAGCTACGTAACAGTGGTTGGAAATTTCATAGATACGTGCGATCTGGATTCTTGGGAAAAAGGAAACTCACGTTATTATAAAAAGTATCGCGAAAATATTCCGCGTGTCTAACCACTGAACTTCCTAACGAAATAAATGAGCGACGGATGTTTCATTAACCTACGAATTTCCGAATAAAGCCAATGTTCCGAATAATTGCAAAACGAGGATCAAACAATATAAAAGCACAGAGAAAATA
Organism: Bombus confusus; assembly: GCA_014737475.1. Classification (NCBI taxonomy): domain Eukaryota; kingdom Metazoa; phylum Arthropoda; class Insecta; order Hymenoptera; family Apidae; genus Bombus; species Bombus confusus. The sequence continues at coordinate 445,098 of JACXIV010000080.1, read as the reverse complement.
TGAATTTGCGAAAACGTAGTAATCCTCAGTTTCCTTAATAAGTCCAATTAACATGGAATAACGGAATCAAAAAATCTCCGAACGGTGCAACGAAATTATTAGCCGTCGTAATCACCCATATCAACCACAAATTCCAATTTCGGCGGAAAAAGGAGCTCATCGTGAAAGAAGCTTTCGCAATGTAGAGAGGGGGAGAAAATTGAACCGCAAAGCGTAGCCATTACGTGCATCCCAAAGTCCCCGAAGAACCGCGGCGAGACATTGTCGAAAATAGTTACGCAATAACTGCAGCCGGATCGCACCGCAAAAGGGTTAACGGCAGCTGGCAGTCGGGTTGGGTCCCCGAAGAACCGCAACGGAGGGTTGGACGTGGCCGCGTCTCCGTTCGATCCCGCGACATTCTCATTTCCTCCGGCTCGCAGACGTCGTTCCGGCGGCGCGGCTCTCGCTTCCAAGGACAGGATGCGTCGCGTTCCCGCGGGGCGCCGGCTACGCTTCCGCGTCGCGTAATAAATCCATCCTCTGTCCTACGGCTGCTCTGCGACTTCGTCGATACAACGCGAATTTCGGACGAATTGCCGTGAATCGTTTAACTCGATAGCGGTCGTGATGGATCTGTATTTTATTATATTTCATTTTATTTCGTTTTATTTCATTGTATTTTACTTCGTATTATTTTTTGTATTTCATTTTATTCATTATATATCGGTGACGGGAAAAGCCATTAATAATACGAAAAAGGAAAGATACGCAAGTAAGCGAGTAATCAATTAGTGATTACAATCGCTAGAAACTTAATAGCTAGGGCTAATTTTGGCTAATACGTGGTTAACAAAATATAACTAATTGCAAGTACTAAACCTTAAATACCAAGAATTATTAACTAACGAAATAAGAAGAGAAACAACGAGACAGACGAGATATAAAGCGATATAAGAGATCACTGACGCGTGTGCGTTATTGCCACGTAGCATCGTACGGTTGAAGCAGCTGAAATAACCCTACAATGTGCACGGTCGTGTTCGACACGCAATAGTTCAGGATGACATAAGTTTCTGGATGGATCATTAAATTCCTTTATAATGTCAGGACAGATTGTTAGACGATTTAATGTTTTATGTACTACAAATGAAACATCAAATACTTTTCTCCTAAAGGAATAAAATTAATATTGGTTAGTGTACGATCGTAGTTGTGATAGATTAATGGTGTAGGATGCCTAATATTTTTGACAGCTAGGTGAAGGAATTTATGTTCGATAGAATTGACATGAGTTTTGTAACAAGGAGGCCAGATTACGGATCCGAGGGATACACGTAAAATCTTGCTGTAAAAATTTGTAACAGTAGAATGAACGGTCAAAACGATTAGTAGGCCTCAGTAACTTGTTATAGAAATTTTACGCATTATGATAGATTTATAAAGATGCTTTTTGGAAGATTGGAATTAATTTTTGCATGATGTAGACGTTTTTAACAAGTACAATTACTCTCAAGTGAAAATGAGTAATTAGCAATTATATGGAAATTTATATGGAAATTTGATATTATCTTTATACTTTAGTCGTCGTAATGTTCAAAATAGGAAGTCAGATATAAATATATATATTTCTGTAAGAGAGTGTGAGATAATTTCTATTGTTCGAACATAATTAATATTACTTGCAACGAATGTTATAAATGTGCCACATATCCATCAATGGATGACTCTAATTAATTTATTTGATTAATCATTATATATTTAATTGTTCGTTGTATCTTCCATTCACAATAAATGTACATGTATCTGTGTAAGTGTGTCAGAAGAGAATATCCATATCCTGTTTAATAATTATAAATCGTATCTATTTCAATCAAATTAAACGTGCACCGGTATAATTTTTACGCGTGCAGAGACATTGCAGCATTAAAATCATCGTATCTCTCAAATATCCTACGACCTACGGTACAATTTTTAGAACTCTAATTTCCACAGGATCAAACGTATTATAAAGTACAGTTATTTACCGTGAATAGGAAGAATTTAGATTTCTGCTCCACGACGAGTCAAACGAATCGAAAGAAATACGAATTCTAGAAAACCGATCGACCAATTTTATTACAATCAATCACTCATCCAACAACGAGCATCGAATCAAATCGTCCTCTCTAACTCGCAAGACCCTCGAAACCATTTACGACCGGAAAAAATTCAGGGCCATCCAACTGTCTCGTGAGACTGGACGTCTTCTGAAAGGGCGAGACGTCCGGTGGTAAAAAACGCTGGGGGGTCGGGGCGCGTGGCACGACTCGGGCCAGTCAGCCGCCCTCGACGCAGCCGAGAGCACCCTGGGGTGCACATCAAAAGTTCCGAACGAAAAGTACAAATGCGCTTAAGGAACTTTCTCCTTTCCTCTCGTCCTTTCGTAAAGGTCCCTTCACCCTTGTCCGCGAGACGTTCCCGGACGGAATCCTAAGAATCTCGTTACGATATTCCCGGCCTTTTGTCGTCGAACGTGTTAATCCACTCGCGAATCCGAGTTACGTGGCATGGCTCACCGACGGAGGCCAGCGTTAATTAAATTTCTTCGGGACGCCGGGCGTCTTACGAAGACGCTCGTCGCTTTCTCGTTCGGGGGTCCCTGTTTCACGTGGCCCGGCATTTTTGGATAAATACCGGCAAGGGGTTAATTCCGTTCGCCGATGTCTGCTTGGCCTGCCGTTGTCTCGTTGCCTTTAGGCTGCGCTGTGTACGATGAGCGAATAGCCACGTTCTTCCTTTTGAGAATTTTTTCCATTGAATGGACAAGGACAGGATTGTCGTGCAATCGTTTTTTTTAGAAACTCGAAAAAATTGAAGATGAAAGATACAACAGCGATAATAAGTATACCATAGTGTTTGTTACAGCATTTCCTTATTGATTAGTTAGGTTCGAGTAAAATCGTGTACGACTTTTGTACGACTAAAAAAGTTTTACGTTACGGAAATGAAATATATAGAACTTGATAAAAAAAATCGTTGCATTGGAAAACTGTATATATGTAAATTCGATTACTATTACATTTCCATATTTATATTCGGTTTTCGCAATTTGCAAAATTCCTATCACACGTTGTACGAGTTTATGACATTTTTTCCCTCGTTACGTATACGTTCATCCCTTAATCTCAGAAACTTCTACAATTACGAAATTAAAGGTTAAAAAGGTTAATAAGGACAGAATAAATTCGATCCTTGCAAATGTAAATATGATGTAATTTACGTTTTTGCAGAATTGAAGCGACTCGGAAAATATAAAAATAATTTAATTTACTTTTAACAGAAATGAAACATTTTACATATTTCGTATTATTGTGAAAGAAAATTACATCATATTTACCATGCTATAATTTATTCTTAATAAAAATTAATAGACACGGGAAAGGCAGAGGATTTCTAAATGAAAATATTATTACGTCCAACAGATTGACAATCTAAATGATGAATTAAACGCTCACGAATGTTTCGCTTCTATTATTACCACTAACTCTGATTCTGGTAAATGAATTATAAAGGCAGATATTCAATGTTTAAGGAGCCAAATCGATCATCAACCCCCGACAATTCAATCACACACTCTGATCGCGATCCGCCAGACACCGTTCTGATTTTTTAATCGGCCAAAAACACGAGCGAAAATAATGTAGCGGGGTGCCGAGGCGAGCGTGCCACCCCATCAACCGCTGTAGTTTTCCGACTCGCCCTCATCCCTCATTATCCGGGTCTCGGTCGACGAAATTCGTGGCGGTAAATCATCCTCGCGTGCTGCCTTTTTAATAACTCGATTCCATAACGAACCCGTTGCTCTATTTATAAACTGGCGGGAGTGTTTTAAATTAAATTCGATCTCGCGCACGCGGTTCGCCCGCTGTACACGTGGCAACACGGTGACTCTTCGTTCAGAAGGAGAGGCGAACACGAAGAAAATCAAACAACGAGAAGCAGAGAAGGAGAAAAAGCGAGAAAGAAATATAGTGAAAGAAAGGAGCGAACAAAGACGAACGTGGACCTTTACCGAACGGATTATTCCACCCTAAATCGTGTTTTCGGCTGGAACATTGGCATTCGTTGCCGTAAGCCGACGCAGACACACAGGGGGACACCTGCGTGGGCAGAGGGCTTCGGTCCCCCGCCTTTTGTTGCACGATATTTGTTTTTTCCCTAATGTTCCCGGAGGCCATGCCGTGGCAAAGAGACGCTATTCGACATCGACTGGATAACGTTGGAAACTTTTCTCTTTTACTCGAGGCACCGCGGATCCGGCGCCAAGCCTGTGCTCCTTCTCTTTCTTCCGCTAATGAGTTTCGTAATTTTGCTCTTGTTAACGAGTTTTTAATTTTCTCCCTTAAATCTATGAGCACGGACTGGCCCCACCGCTGCGGCATCTCATGGCCCGGAAAGGATCCACCCTCGATACTAATATATTTTTCAGCCGAGTCCGGGCTTTTTCCTTCGGTTAATTACAAATTTCTCCTCTAGCTGCCTGTTCTTTTTCTCCGCCGCTCTCGCGTTAAGGTACTCGTTTTATCTCTTTGAAGTTTCTCGTTCTTTTAGAGTTGCGAGACTCCTCTAAAGTTTCCTTTGTTTCGTTAAATATTTACTTCTCGCGGAAGTACGGCTACGCGACGTGTAACTATGGGTGAACAGGAAGAAAGATCGCAAAAAACCGGATACTTGAGGCCGGGTGGTTAAATTGGCTCGAGCAGGCAGCAATTTGCCGGAAATTTGAATTTTTCAGAACGCACGGCCGCCGGTTGTCGAATATTCCGACCGGTGTATCCGGCCGTGACTTCAAACGAATTAATAGCCACGTCGAACGAGGTTACGAAAAGCGATTCCGATTTTTGTGTTTTTACACGTTTGACGGGTGACGAATGAATTCCGTGAAGAGTAAATAAAACTCCGATTCGGTCGCCTGTGTACGAACGTTTCGAACACGCGATGCGAGATGTACCAGAAAAATCTTTTCCCTTCGATTTGTTTTTCCTCTCTGTCTCTCCGGCGTGCGAAACATCGATTCGAAATCGATTTTCCGATCTGAACAACGACTGGTCGTTGAATATTTCTTTTCTGTCCATTCGTAACGGTGTCGATGAAAATAAAAAAAAAAAAAAACGGGAGAGCGAGAGAGAGGATATAAGTTCCTTTAGATTAAATCGATCCTACACGATGAACGAGACTTTTTAGAAACATTTATCGAACACCTTCCTCGATGTATCGAACGACACGACGATCCTCTCCGGTAGATCGACACGTTCCCTCTACATCGAATCGTTCTCGCGAACGTTCCAATACGATGGTATAAATCCGTGAATGGATCGTATACTCGTCCCAGCCGCAAATTCCGATTTTCAAAGCGTTCGAGCGGACGCTGACCGGATCGTAAAAGTCCAAGGGCTTCTTTCCAAATTTCTTAAGTTATCTCGCCTTACCCCCGTTGTAATGGAGATCGGTCGGTTGATAATTGGCTACAGGTTTAGTACGTAATTCTCCGATATATAGCCATGGGCTCGGATCCTGTCCGATAATCTCGAATAAATTGATTCGCAGCGGCACGATTGCTGGACGTGTAAGAGCGTGTAAAATCGCGGCCCTTTAATGATCGTGTAAAAATCGATATATATCATGTTTCATAGCTAGGGGATGAATTGGTAAAATTGAAGAGGATTCTAAAATTAGAATTTTTGATATCTGGTTCGGTTATTTTCTGCGGATATATGGAGAATTTATTCATTCGGCATCCGTTAAATTCTTGGCGTCAAATGACGTATCTGGCACATCATGCATTATCTATACGAAAATACGTGATAACGTGCCAAAAATATCGACCGAGGATTTAACGATAGAACTATTAGACTTTAACGTGTACCTGAATACATTATACGTAAATACGTAATATGTACATACGATCAATATACGTACAATTTGTCGTTCTCGTTCGCAATCAGAAGTTCGATTTCTTTTGCTTCCTCTAATAACAAAAAAGTGGTTGTACAGTCGCGTTGTCGAATGCACGCTCTTCCATATAAATGAATGCCCTTTTCGTAAGCGATAAAAATATCGTGCAGCAAATTGTCGCTAGTGCGCGCATCGCTTTAGAGTCAATATTAATTTTGCTAAAAGCACCTGTATCTATCTAATAATTAAAAAAAAAGCAAATATATGAAACTTCTGATTTTTATTCATCCTTATCGGTGCTTCTGGTAATTTTTGTGACTATAGTTTAAATGTGTATTTTACTTTTAATATCGTTCTGGCCACAGTAGATATATATATGAAAGTTCGAAATGAACATTCAAATACAAACAGATGACAGGTACTCATATTTCTTTTAAAATATCTAGGAATATAATCATACGTAAAAGGATTAATTCTACTAAATTTACCATCTTCAAAATACCGTATGTTCGTTAACCGAGTCCTTCATTCGGTGCATCGGAAGTCGCAAGATATCTCGTTCCAGATTTACCATTGTACTCGAAGTACATACATTTTTACACAAAATCTATCCCCGTTTCGGGTATTGTATGGCGATTCGTCGCGTGGGACGTTTGAACGAGTGTGTTTGAAATTATCGGTAGCGTCGAGATATGCATAACGAGCGCATTCATCGCGACGGGCGTCGAATTTCCATCAAGCACCGGCTAAACGCGTCACCTAGTTGCTAAACTTCGTCGGCTGGCCTCTCGTTAATAATTTGCGGATCCACCACCACCCACTCGATCGTCCGTTTCTCACGATACCGAGCGGTGGCGTCGCAGTTTCGCCAGCGAAGCGCGAACTTCCTAAAAAGCCACTCGACGCGAGCGCAAAAAGCGCCAGCTTCCACCGGTGTGCCATCTCCCTTCTCGTTCAACTTTTAATAACTGGCCCGGAAATCACGCGTGAAACGACCCGTTTACCACCTCCGCGTTACATGCTCTCAACAGATTGACCGAGTTCCTTTCGAGCGTCCTCAACGATCTCTCGAACGGCCACCTTCTTTTTGTCTTGGATGACAATTTTTCTTTTTTTTTTTTTTGCTACACCTGCTTTGTATTCTGTTCTCCCTTTTAAAAGCCCTGTTTACATCTTCCTTTGTGGGAGATCGTGCATAATGTAATGCAAACGAGGATCGTGGTTCAGAAATCTTGAACGTGTTACGTGCAAAGATATTTAATAATAACGTAAAAGACTGAAGAAACTTACAAGAAATTACTGTGATTATTTATCTCGACAATGAATGCGAATTGTACAACTCGACTTCGAAGATTTGCACGAAAAAAGAAGTACTTAACGACGCTTATTGGTGCATCAACCCTTAACCGGAGTCTCGGAATATAGCTACTTCAAACTAACTTTGCCGTCGAGTTAAAAAATTAGACTAATTACCTCAGTAATCTTTAATTAGATTAGTGGGAGCCTTACGATAATATTTCACGAATTCATATATCAAGTTTCTGTTAAATATTATTTTAGACACTCGTCAGAAAGCTAATATAATTTGCACAGCACCGATTGACGATTAAAATTGCTTATACTTGATAAAGAAAATAATACTTCATTCTTGACTTAACGATATTTAGAATAACTCGTCATGCGGACAGGCAATTTTTCATTACAAAATTACTCTTCCTATAAACCGCTTATAGTACCCTCCAACCCCTTATCGAATATCCAATCATGTCACGAACCTCATCACCCCGTCTTACTCAAGTGTCATCTATGAACAAGAAGTCAACCGCTATCTAACCCTTCTATATCTATTTTGCATCAAAAATCGAGGCTAATCGCGACGATCGAAGGGGCAAACCACCCCTTATGAGACTTTGCGGTTTTTCCTCGATCAGCCAGAAAACTTTCAGACGCCATTGTGGGGGTGATAATTTATGGACAAGACAGTATCCACGGACTTTGCGGATCGAAGAGGCTCGAGAATAACAGAGAACACGAAGGATAGAAGAGGGGGAGGTGGTGCACGACGAAGGAGGTGGACGTAAGTGGATCGAGAAGGTAGGTAACGTTGCTCCGCAGCACGTATCGTAAACTGCTAGAACTTCGCCGAGACTTTGGAAGTAGCGCGCAGATATTATTGAAGCCCTTCAAGATTCCGGATAGACGTGTTCCACCGCTGAATATTGTGCTTTATATGTACAGGGTGTTCCCCAAGTTCGGCCCGGCTGGCTTGGTGTTTCATTTCGCGGCAAGAATGACGGCTGCTGTCACGCGATAAATCACAGCCTCCGCTCGACGGCCTGGGAAATTAGCGGGCTTCCTTCGCGACCTTGTTCCACACACCCGCACCTCCGTTTTCCCATTATCTGGAATACGAAATTGATATTTAACCCCTTGTCGAACTTCCAGCGAGTTATCAAACGTATCAGTCGAAGGTAACCTAGGCTGATCCCGGGCAAATCTTTCCGAGTGGTGGTGTTTCGGAGCAAGTTTCAGGGATAACTTCGTCTCGATTACTCGATGAACTAATATGGCAATATTTTAGTATCTTTAATTCTAATTTAAAAATAGGTACTTTCATTTCTTCCTCGCGTTCTCTACGTCTTTGTAATAATTGGGGGGTTAACATTGGAACTTGCAGAATAGTCAAAATAACGAATTCACAATCTTTCGACGGTAAGACTTACGACGATATACTTTTGGAGATTTAAAAGTTCCTTTCCTTGCATTAAATCCGTATTTTTACAGATACTTCGTATTTCGATTTCATTGGTAAATCTTTTCTACGCTTCGATCCTCGATATTTCCAATATTAACAGAAGGTAGAAAAACGACGCTCTTTATAGATTTTTCAAAAAGAAAACGCGTTAGAGAATGCAACTTCTAGGGGTGAAAAATTATTCCACAATTTCCGTCCCTTCCTTTTTATTCAAAATTTTAGACGGCGCCCCTGCAGCCATGCGACCCCCCGGGGAATCAACGATTATTGTGCCGGTAATACGGAACTGCCTGCTAATAATAAGCAGCGTTTTCAACCCCTCGCGCAAGCAGAGGATGTCCACAGGGGGAAACAGACTTTTAGAGCACACTGTGTATGGCTGGTGTAACGTGGCCGCCGCACGCTGCCTAATTAATTTTCTTTGCAACTAACTACGCGCCGCCGCGAAAACGACGAAAATTATGCAACGGCCCATCGAAACTTCCTACGCTTTCTCATCATTACTTTGGGCGCGTTTCTGCTTCCGAGACTCGTCCTTCCCTTTCTTTTTTTCTTTCCTCCTATTTCTGTCTTTCTTCACCTTTGAATTTCCACCTTCGTCTCGACTCCTTTCGCCCGCGGAAACAGCAAAGTTCGCGCGAGTCTTACGCGTGTTCCTCGCGACGATGTCGTCGAACGAAACTTTCGCAAGATTAGCATTAGAGTTTCTGCCTGCACTGCTGTCTCTGCATTAGACAACACGACACCTTTTTCGAAGTAGTATTCCAGCGGACCGTGTTCTTTGTATGGCTGAATCGCGTTACGCTTCGGAATTACGTTTGCAAGTTTTAACGATTCTATATGCAGTTGGCAATGATGATTGGAAAAGTCTATGCAACATTTGAGAATGTAGTTTTGGGGATACGAGAGGATCGTGAAGTTGGGCGTGAAAGTTTACACGTTCCAGAGTCTCGGGCGAATCGACAGGAATTTGGGGAGATAAGGGCCATAAATCTGAGTGATGGTTACAGGGAATACATTTTAGCTTTGGTTAGGCTCCTATAGAAAAACGGGAAATGCTGCACGGTGGTGTCACTGTATCGGTGAATGTCGCTATTTAATATATTTTGTGAATATTAACCTAGAGTAACGCACAAAGGTCTTAAATCACGTGCCAAGAGAAAATGACTATCTTTTGTGAATGAATTTAGGGATATTTGGCATTTTATTCGCTTCAGGAATTATTTAGTTTTTTCTCCAAGAAAACGTTCGTTTCTTCTTTCGTATTCTCGAGAGAGAAGCCACTCGGTAATTTTTTAATAAACTCATTTGATATTTTCAGCTGTTTTACCTTCAATATTTTAAAAAGCTTCCTTTCTTCAAAAATTCCTTTTCTTCGCCTCTTTCATATAAGTTCATACGTATTCTATGCGTAACTGAAGACTTTGCTTATTGTAGATTTTTGCAAGAACCTACAACGATCTACATCTCCGGTTTCATTTTCACAATCTCATTGGAAGACGCCAGGCAGGGATACGTTTGAATACAAGCTTATCTGAAACATTTGCTGAATGTAATTAAAAGAATCCCAACAACCGCTTCATCTAACACGGCAGAATTCCAAAGATATCGACTTACGACGAAACCCAACCGTCGGAGCACCTGTAAAAACCGGTCGAAAAAGAAAGACCGCCGTATGTATTCGCACTGGAGGCGGTTCACAGACAATTTCGAAAGCCGGCTATCCAACAACGTGGCTTTTCTTCCCCGCGATCGCGGCCACCTTTCGCTCCGACAGCGAGCAGCTGCGCGCTATCTGCGCTGAAACAGTGTTTCCCGTGACTAACGACGTTTTTTTGTAGGAAAGCAGGGGCCTGGTTCCCCCGAAGAAACGTGTTTTCCAAAATAGTTGGAAAGTGGGACGTGTTCACAGATCCGTATCTCTAGCGCCAATTAATTCTCCCGTGTATCCCTACGCCCATTTCCTCCCAGTCATCCCTCCGAAACCTTCGTTACGACTCCTCCGGCTGGTGCCGAATATCGTACAACAAGAAAGCACGCGTTCTCGCGGCTGGCGTACACATTTTTGTTTATCCCGATGAAAACGAGCTGGATTTATCGAGCTGGAAATACGAGCTAGTCACCGCTAACGACCGATTCTCTTCGACAAAACGACCGACGAATATCTATTAGACCCGGGACAATGCTCCGCCGCTAATTACCAGCAGCTGCTGACGCCGCGATCAATTTTCGAGCGGCTCTTAGTAGTACGCTATTCTTTTAGCTAATAAGGCTACTCAAAGCCGGCCCGAGCTATGTTTCGAGGAAAAATCCATTTCCTTCCCTTCGAAGACGGCCGACCGAATGTCGGCCCATGTGTCGGCCAAATCCTCGCTTTCGACCATACCCCGACTGACCCATTTAATTACCAGAATGGCGACAGATATCCTGAGTCGAGGAATATTTCACGAGACTCTCTTTCTTGGAAGAAAGCACGGTAGAATTCGTTTTCCTGCGAGACCCAGTTTTCATCGTATCCTGTCCCCTTTACGTGGTACCAATCCTCGATCGAGGATAATTCATTCCACGGGCAGTTAGCGAGGAGAATAACCGAGGAACTCGTTAACGAACGGCTGATGCTCGATTTACGGAAGGGCCGGTTCACGCAACGATGAAAACGATGGCTTTGTTCCCAAATAGAGGCATTAAATAAAACACGAGCTATTCGTTGTTACGCTTGCGATTTATCGATGCCGGTGACCTGATAATAAAGCTTTTTATAATTTAGATCACGAGTAATAACGTCGCACGAATCAACGCGAGCATATATTAGAGCAATTATTAACGTTTCTGGGGCATTCTCAGCGTGTTTTTATGAAATTGCATTGGTCTTTTTAGTTTGTAAAATTCCCCGCAGCCACACCCCCCTCGTGCTCATTAGTATGATATTAAAGTTTACCAATGCGATCGTTATTAAACGCGTACGTTCACAGGGCAACTTATACTTTCCCCGTTGCGTCATACGTTTTATTTATCGCTTACTTTATGACAGCGAAACGACAGATTATTTAAATATTTTAGGATACTTAACCCAAGCGGGAGAAGCAATTTGTACGAAATTTTTACCCATTCAATTATTTCATATGCCCGTTTAGAACTTTATAACGTGAATGCTACGCGTTTTTTTTTATAGAATCTATCCCTCAAATTCGTGCGATTTTTAATCCATCTACAAACCCTGAATTTTTATATCTCAATTTTACTCTTATTGCAACGATCCAGATGTCTTTTAATGTTTCGAGAGAAAAATTATTAGTTTGTGTACGATTGAAACACGATACCGTGCATGTCAACAACGACTCTATTCGAAAGAATCGTCTGACAATGGGAATACATGGTAGAAAAATGTACAAAAACATGTATCGATCCAGATCGGATCTGGTGAATACGTGGTGGGAGTGATTCTATAGAAAATTGAGACACTCGTTTCAAGATTAAACATCATTGCAGTCTCAATTTTCCAAATTTGAAAACCAGACCGGGTGTTAAAGCAGAAAAATCAATAGCTGCAGACATTAAGCATACTTCATCCGTCCACGCTTTACATTCTCACGGTCTTTTCAAAAACACACGGATGCAGAATTAAAAAAAAAAAAAAAAAAAAAAAAAAAAAAAAAAAAAAAAAAAAAAAAAAAAAAAAAAAGAAAAAAAAATGTAAAAGTGGAACAAGAGCGTGTTTCCCTACGATCCGGTTAAAATCTGTTAAACCAAACATCGCACCGGTTGCAGCTATCTAAAATGGTAGGTTGAACTCTAGTTGGAAATCATGGTATTAATCGCGACACACGCGAGTCGTTATTGCCACGAGAGTTATCGCTAATCGAGCAATAAATTCCGCGGGACGGCCAGTGAAAAACGGATTTCCCAGCACTATTACGTCGGAAATTCAATAAACCGTCGGTGGCGGACGCGGAAAGAAATCTCTCCACGCGATCGTCGAGAACCTCGAGGTCGGCCAAGCAAACCCCATACCTCTTCGTTCTTCTGTACACGGGCCGGCTCGACGTCTAATTAATTTTCTTTGTAACTCGATTCTGCCCGCAATCGTCAAGGTGGCGCAAAGGTGTTCTAGCCACTGAGAACACTTTCGTTCCGCGAGAACGCGGGCAGAAAGGGCGAATGAAAGACAGAAACGCAGAAAAAGTAAAGAGGAGAGAGAGGGGAAGAGAAACGAAGGGAACTTTCGCCACTGTCGTATTGCGGATTTAATAAAGAGCCGCTCGGCGAAGTTCCGTCTCCTCACCGAAAAACCGACAGAAAGTAACCGGCCAGGATTGGAACGGGAAGAAAAGAATTTCCTTTTTCGAAGTAATCAGCACCGCTTCTCTGTCGCGAACTTCCTCCGAGCAGTTGCCGTTCGAACGCGCCGAAACGGAGAAGGATTCCGTTGGTTAACCGGGAATGGAACGAAAGAGCTGCGATAGAAAGGGTAACAAGAGTATAGCTAGCGTTGATACTTCGTCTTTCTTTACGCCAGATTACCAGAAACAGGGAAGTTTCTTTTCGTCGTACGTTCGCACGCCGATTGATTCGGTTTGACGTTTTAAGCTTCACCCTCTTACGAATATAAAGAGATTCGCTTTCAAGGGTCTCGTTCCAACTATTTTTTTCGTTTTAAACCATCGATCGGAGAGTTGGAGAAATGGAAAGAGAATTTTCTCTGAACGTGGAAGAACGAAGGGGGAAGAAGAGGGTGCAAGAAACGAGAAGATCGCGTAAACCGATGCTAGGATACGAGCGGCAGCTGCAACAGAGCGCCAATAGGAGGCCGTGCGGCATTTTGGAACAATGTCACTCTGAACTAGAGACCTCGCCCCAGGAAATCGTGCGATCGTTCCACGTCCTTTTCTAGCTTGATTCTCCATCTTCCTCGAACCTGTCACTTTCTTGATGTGTCGTGCACGCCCTGCTGGTACCCCGTGCCACCCCGCTGGCCCGGTCTAATGAAATGTGCATCGGTGGGCGTTGCTCGGTCAGGGGCTCTTAAAGACCGCGTTTTACGTTCCTGGCATTCCCCCAGAGAGACAGGCCTTCTTGATAAATTTCAATTCCGTGCTGTCATTCAAGATATTCTGCTCCTCGTTGGACCCAAGCCGCTACATTTACCTTCGTAGCGAGTTATTCGATTGTGTTTCATCGTTAAATTTTTATTTTCATATGTTTGTAGGGGCGTATTCTGAATAAGATATCATGGGTCGATAGAGAAATATCAGTAACTTTATTCGTTAAATCATCGTGGAAGTATTCAAAGATCAAGGACCTTAACATTTTCTAGATCGTAGAAATGAAATAAACGTTCTCGCTTCTCTTAAAGAGGGGTGGTCTGTAGTTAAGGATCAATGAGGTTAAGGCTTGACTGCCAGTCGAATTTTATATATTTCGTTCGCGATTTAAAGGCTGCATGGCAAACGCCTCGTATGAAATATATGGCACGGTAACATAATAATAATAATGTGTAATAATACGTATAAGCGGTTCTATAATTTAAGTTTCGTAATTAATTCTGATCATCAACGAACCTAATGTCAGTCATCGTGTTAATTAGTAGAAGCACTCTCGAACTTAGCGGTACAATGGCATGTGGCGTGACAAAATAGTCACCTTTGCCAGAGAAATCCCCTAAAACAACGATGGTTCTCCATAAAGCAGCGACACGGTTCAAGTACACAACAATGTTCCTCTCCCCTCGCCAAAAACAAAGCAACAACTTCGATAGTATGTTTCTCAAGCCACCTCCAAGCGACTGTGGTCGAGCCAGTCGAACCAGAGAACCAACCTGTCCCGTAGACTGGTTTTTCCGAATCTAATGGAGTTCCTTCGCTCGCCGTCATAACGTAACGAACTTTCAGTCGCTCGAGAATTGTCTCCGTGGACAAGGGGGGCTCGACGAGAGAAAGAAACGCCCCTAATCAATTTCAATTCACGAAAACCTTCCACTCTCGCCGAGAGACCCTTGATCAATTGGCTTAATTCGGTGGCTGGCAATTAATTGGCCGATGTTTGCGAAATTCGCGCAGCCACCGACGCCCTGGAATTCTTAATAGGATCTTTGCAAATTTTTTACGAGCTCGCTGGTAAATCCACCCCGGATTATTTACCAAACGGGGTGCCGGATTGCGAACAGTGAAGTTCACTTAAGAATTTTAAGAAGAGTCTTATTTCGTGGCCATTGCGTGTTTTATAACAAAAATCTCACGTTTTGTTTTCAGAGTCGACATGCGAGACGCTCGAAAATCACGCTGATCTATTCTACAAATGAAAAAGTAGAGGAAAGTGATTAGATGCGTCGCGAACATTTTCACGATCCAATTTGGAATTTGAAGCTCCTTATACGATGTCGTATCACGAATAACTATATTTACGAAAGTAATTTATTTTTTGATATACTCGGCTAAAAGTGATTTATCGTGGTCTGACATCTACAGTTACAATTGTGTCGCATGATACCATAGCAAACTAGTGCGAATTATCCAACAGCCAGAACTTTTTGTCGCGTATATTCTCTCGCGGAAGAAGACCATCCATCATTCAAGTTCTTTGAATCAACGTTCCAGTCCGTGAAACCTCAATACCTATCATTACGTACCCTTAAATGCGATAAATTTTTAGATAACGCACAGAAGGCACATATGCTCTATTTAATGAGATTAGTATCGTTTGCCACGAGATATGACATTAAGCATACAGTATCGCGTCCTTAATAAATGGTTAAGGGTGTCGCGACCACTGTCGAGAATTAAATTGATGACGCAGCGATCAAAACAACCGGGCAGATCGTGTTCCCGGATAATTTAGTAGAATGGGGGACTGCTACATAGGGGTTAGCAAACAGGAAGAAATATTATTAAACCATAATTTCTTCTTGGAACTCTTCGACTATAGTTATATGATCGAAAGTGAATCAATCGAAGAATCGAACGATTTTGCGTGAAGTTTCAAAGAAATTTCTTTGCGAGGTTTATCGCTTTTCGCGACTATCAGCGCGGATATATTCCTCACTCGCTTTCGCAGGCGACTTGCACGTGTTCTGGATTCCCGGGCTGCGTGTACCGATAAATCTTCATAAATTCCGATTCACGAGCTACGCGGGACCGGCTCACGCCATTGTATTCGCCCCTCAAAGCCACTCTGTGCTTAAAATAAGGGCTCGACGGAGTCGATCCTCGACTTAAGCCGCCGTTCGGGATGCGAGTTTACATCGAAGTCGCGTAAGCTTTTCCTAAGAGCGACCCTAGCCTCCGATCCCCCTTTAAACGTGCTTTCGTTTCTTCCTATCCCGGAAGGAGGAGAGGAAGGAAAGAGGCCCGGACTGTGGCGTATAGTATAGCAAGTATATAGCAAGAGAAAGAAACGGACGACTCGATCGAACGAGGCAACCACATTGTAACACCTGATCGAGATTTACTTTGGCTTTAAGATATATTTATCGTCGGCTTAGTTTAATTGCAATTGGGATGAACGTCATTTGCATGTGGATTCGATTCGGGTTATTTTAGATCGAAGGTGGTGTAAGATGTTATTTGTATAGGTATACAGGGGAGACGATTTTAATTGAGACGCGTGCCATTCAATATGATACCATGATATCACGATACGACATGAGCCACGCAGAAGCCGAACGACAGTCAGTTTTTGAAAAATCGCACGTTAATTGTATTCGATATAAATCATGAAAAGAAGAACATACTTCGGAAAGCGAAGCTATCAGTTCCATTTCTGTGTAGTTGTAAGCGTAATTCAATTTAATTTAACGCGTCTTAATTCTAGTAACGACAATTTAACCAATTCTAAATCAAACTTAGTCTGAATTCCCTTGTGTAATTAATTAAGACTTACGAGGTATGTGTAATTTATACGCGAATGATTTAATCACAATTTAATCACTAATCTGAGCACGAATACATTTAATTGTATAAATGTACGTGGCGAACGATTTATGTAGCTACAATACGAAATGTATTTTAAACGAAATTCACTTGATTTTAAACCATGTTAAATCAACCATAAGGCTAATTTCCCCCAGGCAATATCTAAATCAACATTATGCTTCGTTTCTAATTTACTCTCAACCTAGAATTCAATTAAGAAGTAGTTCAAAGCCAACCCCAATCTACAATATCGTCGAACCTAAGCTAAACTTCAACCTTCCTCAAATTTACTCGATACTTAATCTAAACCTAACAATGTAGCACAGATAGACCCATCCAAATTCGATCCACCTTTGACCCGAAATTACTCTAACTTTAAAACAATTCGATACGATCTTCAGCGTGCCTAGTCTATCTCAATCTACGTTTAAATCAACGTAATCTGGATAAGCCTAGATTTTCGACTGTTCCATCAGCCTAGCTTCGCCGAGCTCCGCGAGGGTCTTCTTTTTTTTCGTGTCTGACATTCGCGAAACGGCTGTCACCCAAACGTCTCGCGGCGACTTCTCTTTCGAAACTTCCTTCTCGGTTGGTTTTTGTTCACCGTCTCGGCGAAAACGAGCGACACTGCTCCGCCTTAAAAGAAGGCTTTTCGTAGCTGCGGGATTCTCGCGACGTGTACCGATAAATCTTCATAAAATCCAATCCACGCAGCCGGCTGGTCGAGTGTCATTGCACTCCTCTCGGGTAAAGAGCTTAATGAGAGCTCGCGGCGAGCCTGACGGATAATTTGATGCCGGAAAAACCGGCAGCCTGCACGGTCTCCCCGCCTGGCTCCTTTGCTCTCCCACTTTTTCTACTTCGTCGCGAAATTCCTCGCTGGAATTATTAATAAAAGCCTGCTTTCTCGCGGCAATTATCTGAACATAAACAAGCCTGATTATTCAAGGAAACATTGATAATAAATTCAATTGAGACTATTAAAAAATTTACGACGATATAAGGCTCTTTCGCTGCTTCATTCTCGACAGGCAGGTCTCTAACTACGAGTCAATCGCCAGGAATTGATGTCGTTTCGAAGTCTTGATGGCTTTGATCGGGGATTATTCGTCTTTTCCTTTATTTTATCCAATTTTATTAATCGCTTCTTAATTTCACGCTATGTTCTCTGCAACTATCTTCTTACAGTGACTGCAGAGAGTACCGACACATATTATTTATTTATCTAAGCGTTTGTTATAACATTTACGTATTAATTCATTAGGTCCAACTATATTTCTCCTATGATTTAGTAGTACTCTTATATGACTACGGAAATGTTCCGTGCAAAAATACAACCACGAGACTGGAATGTAGAACCGGATAAAAAGACGCTTCAGTAAAAAATAAGAGTATCAGCGAATATTTTTTATCTCTTCAAGTGCGTTTCCAACACTATCCGATAAAGACAACACGAATTCCTTCGCGCAACGCACGCAGCGTATAGAGGCTACATGATACGCACGTTGCATCACTGGTATCGAATTGGTAGAATACGCAAGAAAGAAGACAGAAGAACAAGACGAAGAAGTTCTTGCAGGTTTACGAGTTTGTCCTAATGATTCGCGATTTACTTTTTCACGGGGCAAAGAATCAAGGGAAAGTTTAATCGCATCGGTACAGTTTGCTCGACACAGTTCGTGTTCGTTGATTACCGAGCAATTCGTTTCGTAGCCGGAGTCGAGGCGTAACCTACGTATTCGTAGCCGCGGTTCCCGATGTCGTCTTAAGAAACGTTCAAGAAGGAGAGAGACTGTCCAGGGACTCGGAAGATAAATCTTCATGAGCTTCGCCGGTTCGTGGTTGTGGTTTCCTTGAACCTTTCTCTGCTCTTTGTTTTCGCATAGGAATATCCGGCCAGGGAATACGATTCCATCGACGATCGTTTCAAGGAAAATACCGGACTCGACAAAGCAAACGACCGTAGCTGAGTTATTCGGCGTGAATTTTTTTCGGATACTTGCAGGTTCCAGCGAATATTAATATTCGATTGAACCGACACAGAAGAATTCCAACGGCTGGTTGCGACTAATAATTGCCATTACACGAATGATTCGCGTGCCGCGCGTACCTTCCTCTTCGAACACAATTGCTGGCTCTCGTTGTTTTATCTACGCAACGTATGACGTTTCGAACTGGATTCCGGTTTTCCTACAGCCCGATAAATACTGATATATCGTTTTTTCTGCCGTGTCCCCGCATCTCCGCGCGTTTATTACGCAATCATGAGCGAACGCGAATTTATACGGGCTAATGGAGGCGAGAGCTGCTGCGTGCGGACACCGATAGCCCAACGCAAATGAATGAACCGATGCGCATCCAGGAATATCGAGATACACGAGCCCGTGTTACCGCCTACCTTTACACCGAACCTCGCGCATCCCGGCTCTATATTTCTCCAATATTTGGTCCAGCCTCTGGATCATTCTCTACAAACGAACTAATATTATTAGCGAAATTTTACCAGTCACAAGATACGAGTTATCAGAATCCAATAAATGTAATTGAACAATAGTTACATGACAATGCTTTGCACATTCGTTGACCAACTAGTAATAGTAGTAAATCAACGAGATATATTATGGCTTGTAGGATATAATATGCCCTTTTTTTTTAATAATTTGTAAAATATATTTGTAAAATAGTCATTTCTCTTCGTTATCACATTTGTCGCTGTTAGACAAGTTTATTTATTGCACAAGTACCTTGTAACTTGCCATTCGTCACGCTATCTCGCACCGAAATTTTCAATTTCACACATGCAACATTTTTGCAATAAAATTTAGGTCGAGAGTTCGCGTAGGGCGATCAACGCGTGTTCCTCTTCTAACTTTCCATCCATTTTTCTCGTTCTTTCGTTATTATATCGAAGTTCAATGCAACTTTAATGATTCTGTACAGAGTTGAAGATTAAATTCTATGATTTGGAAGGTCAGACGACTCGAATAATCTTATCCCATTATATGATTAGTATCTGATGCAGGTAGAAGAAGGACTCGGTCAAATTGGATGCGATTCCGGCGAAACAATTTCACGTTTCCTCGCGGGCCGATTAGAGTGATCGACGACGTGTCGCGTCCACCGTCATCCGGCCCCGTAAAATGCATTTTTCATGAATTCAGAGCGGTGGCCAGTCACCCGCTACACCCGTGTGTTTGCTTACCATTATTATACAGTTTGCTGGCCGACAGACGGCCAGAAGCTGACATAACATTCACGAAACTGTGTCCTCCTTTGAGCACGTCTAAAACAACATTGTAGGGACATCGGCTGAGCGGATCTTTGCCTCTCCACCTCTTCTTTCACGTCTCATTTCTCTTCCCTCGCCGGCGACGCGGTCCTCTCTCACGTGCAGAGCACATACGAGCGTGTGCATAGGTTACCCGAGGCGGCCAGGAAGGCGACTCTAATCCCTAACACGATGGAAATTAACGACATCAACAACTTTGTGCCACCGGGCTGCTGTTTATGCGCCGCTGTGTGGCCGACGTTATTGAATTTCAAGCCGTGCGAACGAACCGGGATGGACGCAAGTTTCGAGCCGTTGTCTTTCGGTCTGCTGGGAAATTTCCACGATTCATTTATTTTTTTCGAGCAATTAAAATTTATAAGGTTGTTATACAAATTGTAAAATGCAGCGTCGTCGCTTGCGATGAGAAATATCAATCTGTTAATTGATGTAGACGAATCAGATCTCAGGGTCGACGATCTATTGGATCTATTAGTTTCTTTGATTCGGGATTTTGCATTTTATACAGCGATTTCTTTGTTTAAAAATTCTTCAGCCTTTCATCGATTTACTTCTATTTCTGCTGAAAAGATAGCTTAATATTATGAATGGGTTATGGGGAAGTATAAAGTACGTGTTAGTATTTATTAGCAGACGAAAAGCATAAATTGTTTTATAGAAATTTCTAAATGGAAATTTACACGTGTAATTATTCTACTCAACTTTCGTCAATGAAAGTTTGTGACAGATGAATGACTCGGTTAAAAACCTGAAGATACCTGCAAGGATTAAGACGACTTTATAAACGACGTGACTCTCTCCTAAAGAAATTTTGGAACAAAATTTACAGTCGCGGTACATAAGTTTTCTTTCAGATTTCACAAGCACGAAATTCGCGGCAAAGCCCGTGTCAGCCCCTAATGAAGTCGTTCCTCGCGGTCCAGCTGTCGTGTCGAGCGTGACATGTACACGGTGAACGAAAAGTCCCAGGCAAAACGCGTGATTAATATACACGTAAGTTTCACGGTTCATTAGGAGACGCGTGGTCCGCAACGTTGATAAACACTTACCGCTGTCGGGAATAATTTATTTAATAACCGGCCGTACGTGAGTATGAACTTCGCGAAACAAAGTCCGCGTCTACTCGCTCGCGTGTGCGCTTCATCCCTCATCCTTCTCTCTACCTTTTTTCACGAACCAGCGGTTAGGCTGCCTTTGAATCACAAGCAGAAAAATAAGCTAACGATCGTGGGCGAAAAAGTTCGTTAATTAGTCGTGAATTCGAGGAAACGAACGATAACGAGGATGTTTTCTTACGCGGCGGCCGCGAGATGCGCTGGCACTTTTATATTTTTCTGATAGGAACTTCCCTCGTGCTATCAACTTTTTTACCTTTCGCCGCCGCCGCCGCCAACTCTTTCTCCGGAATATAAAGCCGGTTTTCCTCCGGTTTCGTTCGTGGCTGGAAACAAAAAGAAAAGAGACGAGCCGCCGATACTGCCTTTAAATACAATTTTCCACGACGTGACGCCAGCGGCGTCGACCGAGGGATATTGCCGGTGGTGGTGGTAGCAGTGGTGCAATCAACGATAAGGTATTCGTACGTGTGCGGAATACACAGCCTGTCCCAATTTCGCCGCGCCGCTTCATTTTGCGGAAAAATTCGAGCGTTCAGGGACCGTCTTAATAACGACAGCCCGGATTGAAACGTTTCTCGCCGCGCCAAATCTTCTCCGGGGGATATCACCGGCCAGAAATTTATACCGCGTACGTGTGCCTCCTTTGCCTGTCCCTTTTTCTACCGTTTCTTTAAATGGAGCGGCTAATTATCGCACGACCAAGCCAGCACCCGTAATATCTACCGTTCGTAATTATTCAAACGACACGGCCTTTATACTTTATATGTGCTTTCTCCTCTACTGTAAGAACCGAGTAAGGGCTTTCGGCTATTACTTATACATAGAAATTCTTCTTATCTCGAACTTAACTCCGCTACGATACTTGAATCTTTATATTTCAACTTTATTCTCATTCCAGGTAAGCAACGAAGGATCTTGATATTCTAAGGAAATTGTTGACACAGATTTGAAACGAGAAGTCGTACCGATAACGGTCACTTCGTAGTTTGAACAAGCTCGAGTTTTTGAAAAATTATATTTTATGGACGTACAAGTTTAAATTATCCAAGCAATGCCTATCGACTTTTAAAAATCAAAATCAAAAGTCAAATAATTATAAATCGTAGCTGAGTAAGCTAGAGAACGAGATATATCGCTTAGGACATACATATAGCGACATTCATGAGTTAATGCAATAGAAATTTTATGCCGAGCAGAGTGGCGGAAGGATCGGATCGACGAGGGCTACCATAAAGTTGATTAACGAAAGCGACTCTTCTAGTTCCGATAATTATTCAGTCTCGCGTTTTGATAATGATCTCTCCAAGGACAGGACCGGTAGTCATTAGCCGCGTAACGCCTGCCGTGCAGGTATTATCGTTTCAATGAACAGTAGAATGCACGGGTTATTAACTCGCGTACGTAAGAGCTCGCGAATTAACAAGGTAATTTGATCACCATTACAGCAGCCTAATTACAGCCATTCTCTTCTCTTTCGTTTCTCTCCCTTTCCATCTTCTGTTGCAAAGTATTCCGTGATGAGAATCTCCTTTCTCGGTGGATGCTCGTTTCGTCCTTCGAAAGTACGCCGAAGACGTCTCCTTCGCTCTTATCTTCGAGGTAGCTACATTGGAAGTTTCGGTTGTCGCGAATTTACGATTGGCTGCTTGCGAATCGAATTTGGAAAATATTTTAACGAAAGAGGGCTGATGGTTCAAATTTGTAACAGCGCCATTGTAACAATGTCTGTATCAGTGTCTCTGGAAAGAAAAGAAACACGGATATTTCTACAAGAAGACGTATCATTTCTTGGATTATAATAGGTTATTCGCGGCACACAATTAATTGTAAATCGTAGATCGACTTTTATAATTTTCGAAGGGGTCGATTTATTTGAAAAACTCGAGCAATTGCAACGTTTCGTTAAAATTCCGCGTGTTATCTTTTATAGAAGATTTATGGAGGAGGAACTGATATTAAACTGTGAATTTATTTATATTGCGTTTTGTAATTTTACACGGCTATTACCGCTTCATACAAAATTGCATGACGAAGCATCAGCTCGCCATTGTAGCAGTTTCTGTTCTAAAGCGATGTTCAGAAGCGATTGAATGGTGAATTTTAATTCATGCAAGTTGTAGGTTGGCTGCAGGATTTGTTGGCAAAATAGCCACGGCCAGACGATGAATTTTTTCGCGAAGGGCCGTCGCACGTTTCGCGGCAGACAGTAAAATTGCGGTCGGGGCGGAACGTTGACGTGTGCAGACCGCAGTTTCTAACCGAGCGGAACGAAAATATCGGCGCGCCGTCGAAGTGCACGGCCAATTAAATATGGTGGACACGCGGCGTTCTGTTCCGTGTTTAGCGTTTTCGTTCCTGCTAACGGGAGAAAAAAAAACAATATTTCAGTAAGTGCGACGTAGCGCGAAACCCAACCCACCCTCGCCGCCATTTCCTCCCTTCAAAGCACCGAATTGTAAATGTTCTTCACTTTTTTAGTTCAATATACCCCTTCCCTTCGGAGTAATTATTATCGATTCGTAGATTGTTTTTACAACGTTGTTTCTTGTTCGTGCAGCTGGTTTTCTGGTATCTTCCTGCTTTGCTTTTTATTACCAAAATAATCCTCGTTTCCGCTTTCCTTTTTACTACAATTCTTTTTTCTATTTGCTTGCATTGTTTTTTTTTTTTTGTACCGGTATACACATTTTTTCCCTTGATATGGTAGAGTTGATTTTTTGCAATTGCGAGGATGCTTTTTTTAAACTGTTTTTAGGCTAAACTTTTATTCCCAGAATTATTGCTTTCTTGCAGAATTTTTACTGATTTATTATTAGTGTCTCTCGTATTGCGTTCTTTATCACTGGAGCTTCGCTATCTGGTTTTCGTTGCTGCGATCCTCCTTTGTTTTCTTCTATATCGATATCCTTATCATTCTATTTTTTTTTTATCATCTGCTACTGTTTTTCAACGATATCTTCCTGTAGTTGCAGCTCCTTATTTAGTCTCCTCCTTATAAATATCCTTTTAACGCTAATAATTCTCTCTTGACTTCCCTGTCTTTTCTTCTATTGCTGGTATTTTTTCTATCTTAGGGAAGCAAGTAGCTGTACTCCCACTGGAAATATCCCCTCCGAATGTGGAAATTTTTCAAAGCCCCAAAACTTCATCGCGTTGGAGTGTATCCTAAGAACATATTGCCGACGAAGAGAAACCCGTGGGTGTGGCAGATTATTTCCCGCCAACTGATCCAAGCAATACCTTATTCACGGAAATAGCAGTCCAAACTGGAAATAGTAGACGTTCGAAATCGTCGAAGTATAATTTAAAAAAAAATTTCACCGCTGCTGAAAAACGTTTGCCAACTATAATAGGTATCAGTGTCATGGAGTCAGCTACGAATTCACGAAAAGCAGTCAACTGTTCGTGAAACGAATATGTGGGCAGTCGACGGGCGTATAATTAGCGGCGTGGAAAGAAGATTTCAGCGATTCCGTGGTTGTAATTGTTTGGAGCACGCGAGGTCGACGTGACATCAACTATAATTCATTTTAGTCGAGCCACGCTAAGCCCCGTGTATCGAGCAATCGTGTTCGTAGGAACGTAGAAATTGTTCAGCTGCTGGAATCTTAGCGGGAGAATTATGCCTCTGGAGGGAGGCCGCGTGTAATCGCGAATCGTTGGCAAATGATTAATATTTTCTTGGAACACATCGTTGCTGAATCTCTCCAGTCAGAGATTGCTTGGAAAATATTCCCTTGTATCGCCTATAATTAAAATAAATAGATTTCACGTCTATATCTCTATTCCACGAGTTTACTTAGTAACTTCCAATGATGTTATTATTTGCTTTAACTTCTCTTCTCCGTGGCGATATAGCACGCGCGAAACCACTACAAATGGGATGATTTTAACCCAGATATGTAACACGGGTACTCTAATTTGGAGAACAACTGCGCACTCAAACGGTACTTAACGATATCGGAACGTCACGATTTTCAAAGTAAGCGCGCTCGAAATCAATTGCACGTTACACACACCCGGTTATCATTTTCATTCAGAGGGAAATCGGTGCAATGGAAAGTCAAGCGTCTGTTTGATCTGTAAATGCAACAAAATCTACAATCGATCGCTCCTCTCCCTTTCCTACTGGTCGAGAATTCTCTTAATTCGTTCGTTCTAATAATAGCGACGCGTGTTTCGCGTCCTGGCCCACTCCAATAATATGCCGTGGAAATTCAATTAAACTTCGCCAACTTCATAATTGCGTCGCGTTTTCTTCGTCTCCCTTTTATCATTGTTTCAGCCGCGAAACTTTTCGGCGACAGCCATCGGATTGAAACAGTTTCCACCGTTGCGACTCTATCGGCATCGCCGTTATTTTTCTTTATGTCTTTCACTCACCCGTTTGATCATACTATATCTTCATTTTTAATTGTGTTACATGAAAATTCTTCCGTTTAATCAGAAAGTATCATTAAAATAAGAAAATCAACAAAAATATATTTTCGAACATAGATGGTTTATTCAAAGCCTTGTCAGTGGCATATCAAAACTAAACATACGATTCGCCAATGTTAATCTTGTTCTTAAATACTAGACTTAACGTTAATTTCTAGAATTAATTAATCACGATAGTCGCTCTATAAATCTGGAAGAACCTGCAATAAGCATATTAAGACCAGAAAACTTATAATCCTGGTTTTTTTTTTTAATAAAAAAGATAATTCGTACTTTCTTAAATTTTCGAATTCTGCCTTCGTTGTTTGAAGAGGACAAGTCATACAGGAAAACTCGAAGGTACATCGAAGGAGCTGCCGATAAAACGCGCCGCCGGCGATATCCCGGCAAGCCGAGCGAAAGGGGTTGAAACGAGGCGGGTAAAAACGACGATAAGTACTTTGGATAAGGTAGACGGCGCGCTCGTTACCTTGTAATTGAACATTATGTCTAAAATATTCCAACACAAATTGTATTGAATGGTTCCCTTTCAAACCTAACCGTGCAACAAGGAACCAAGGACCTGCTATACAACCCTGTACAATAGAAGATACACCGACTATTTCAACGCAGTCTACGTAAACCAAAATCGGTGCAGTCTAGGAATTCCAAATGCAGGGGATTTTCTGCGAAACTTTGTTTCATTCTCGCGGAAACCGAGCCCCGTGCTTCTCAATGAAACAAAGATCGCAGACCGTCGATGAGTAATCACGGTCGACGAATTCCAGGGATTGCTCGCGGATGCGCGTGGGACATGTCAAAGGAAACCGTGGCCAAGATCGTTTTCCGCTGCGTGTAAAGGCCAACGAACCAGCGGTTGCGTCGCAAGAGCGTGCCTTGCAAGGTGTACAAAACACGCGGCGCGCATGGCTGGCTGAATCCGGATAAAGATTTCCCTTTTCACCCTCGTCACGGTGAACGCGGCCACGTATACGGACACGGAATACTCGTACACGGATAGGAAAGGCGAACACGGAGACGGGGCGAAAAGAAAGAAACCAGGAGAAAGGGGTGAAACGAAACGTTTTAACGTCCGTTCAAGCGGAGTCCGTTTCACGATGCAACGCGGCTTCGTGGGAGTCAGAGAGACGGGAGAGAGAGAGAGAGAGAGAGAGAGAGAGATACATTCCCCTCGAATGCAAATATCCTGGGGTCTCGAGGGGATTGTTTTTAATTATTGTTTATTATCGAGACGATGTTACGGGGCGGCCGTGCTTTGCCCCGTATTGTTCCCTCGAGGGAGAAGCAGGCAAAGGGTTAATAACCGAGTGCGTGCCTCGACACGACGAAAAACCCAAAGATAACCGTCTGCTCCCCGCTAACTATTGTTTTTTAAGAGGGTCGCGGCGCGCGATTCTTTTCGCTTGCAGACTTTATACGCTGTTTCGACCGCTAAGCCACCGACTTTCATATTAAACGAAGGAATTTAGTGGTCTAATCTCGGTTTGGATCGTGGTCACCCTCGTGCCCCCTTTACTTTCGCCAATGTGAGGGTGCAGGTGAGAAGACACAGCGCAAGCATGAAATTAACAAATGGGGAATATGGTTGGAAAGGTTTGTGTTTGAAATTTTTGGGAAGGTTTGAGCTTGGAAGTTTTACTTTTCCGTAGGTGTTGGCTTAAGAATTTTTCTATCGAAAAGATTTTGGTCTGGAAATTTTGCTGCGCGAAAGGGTTGCTTTGAGAATATCGTTGTCCGAAAAGTTTGATTTTGGAAATTTTTCTCGTAGAAAGCTCTTCATCCGGATATTTTGATCCTTGAAGAATCTGAGTTTGAGAATTTTGCTATTTGAAACGTTTAGTTTCGGGAATTTTGCTTTTAGAAAGAAATTCGTCGTACTTGGGTGAATTCTTCTATTGGAAAGATTTTATTATTTTTATTGAAACACGATTTAAATGTTGGAAGCCCTTCTTATTGCGAATTCTTCAATTTTGTTGCTAGAGATAAGCGATGAAGTGCGTTAAAAATTCCAAGATTACCGTCTTATCTGCGCAAGTTTTTCATCTCTTATGCAAGTGAGAGTAAGATAAAGTAATCTTATGGAAAACTCGATAAAATCGGTTTCTGATCACTCACTTACCACCCTCTATCCCCCTCTCGTTGTATAACCGTACCGTAAAAGCGAAAATGCCACGCGTTAAATCTTTATTATTGCTCGGAAGTGTTATTACCGTTAGTGAGCGCGATGTGTGGGGTCGTATGCGTGGCCCTGACACGTGCACACCCGCCTAGCCGTACATTACCTATACGAATATTACGCTTTTTACGAGAACTTCAATTTCCCACGGAATTAACGCGTATTTTCGAAACGCCCACGATACGTGCACGTGCAACTATGAAGAATATTAGAGGGCGCGAGGATAAAAATAAAACCGGTAAAAAATTGCCGAAGAAAATCAACAATATTGTATCTTTAACAATTAATCTCTATTAGACTTGCCTCTGAAACATTTTTCAATTTAAAATAAAATCGATAGGTAGAAATCAAAATAGGTAAAAAAAAAAACTATCGAAAATCGGAAATGGACTTTTAGAAAAATTAAAGTATATTAAACTTCCTCGCGGGACGTTTTTAGCTTAATGTCCTGATGGGACACCGGTGTAAAAATAAAAATAACGGCGAAATTATTTAAAACGGAACAGAATGGGGGTGTTTCTCTGGAAATTAGACTATGTTAAGGTTCCCTAGGGGACCTGTTCCATTTAAAATAAACCGAAGTGGATCCGATACGTCGCCCGATTTAATAATGCCTCTCGAGTCTACTTCACTTTGATTTTACTTCGTATTTATTTTCGATTCAAAACACGATAGACTCTGTCAATAAGGAAAAAACAAAAAAAAAAATAGAGGGATGCAGATACGGAGGTACGCTGGAACGTTCAAGGACGCTCGATACTACGTCATTCATCGACGACCTAGACCGCTTTTAGCAAATTTTTGCAGCCCTTTGCGAACGTTCGTTCACTTTGTCTCAAACACCCCTTTCGAAGTTAATCGCTTAAAAAAACCACTTTTTACAGGATGTATGATCCTTTTGTGAGAAACCGGTGGTTCAACGATGCTTCGAATAACTTTCTAAAATTTCCAAACACTTTGCAAAGATACGCATGATAAATATAATAACCGACATCCCTTTTTGAACACGATGTTCGATAGCGAGAAGCAAGAAATCGTTTCGCGTTTATAGGAAACTGCAGCGTGGTGGAGGGCTGCAGAACCTTTGGATTGTTTTGACGCTGAATCAAAGAGAGTTTTTCCTGCTGCGGAGAACGGGACTCGCGTGTTTTGTTCCGTCTCGCGATATTTTATCGGCGACAGTCGGATCGTCTCGCTGTCATTCGCGCCGCTTCTCAACGACACCGTTCATCCCTTGGTCGTTTCCTCTTCGTGGCTTGACAACTTTTTCTCGACGGAATTGCACGTTTCACAAGTGCTACCGTCCTCTCTATATAGATCGCTATCATCTAGTATTCCCTTTTCCAACTATCTTGCCCATTCAATTCGCTTGCACGTAATTGCGCGTAATACGAAAGTTTCATCCGCCTAGATCGGATATCCGTTTCAAAGATATTGTAATTTACTTTAAACAGTCGGGCCGGAAGCGTTAGAAGGGAAGTCTGGTTGCAATGAGGAATGCGCGGAGTCTGGTCCGCAAGGAAGCAACGTTCGTTACGTTAGGAAGGGAGACGCGGGCAGCTCGGTTTTATAAGGTGTACCGGGAATTCCGGGAAGCCCGCCAGACGAAAAACAATTTACGAGAGTGGAAATATTGCAAAAGTAATCGAAAGGCGCCGGGAAAATTAAAGCCACTTCTTGCAACGCTGCAGTCTCGCAACGCGGAGTATTTTTCGCTTGTTTACGCGATCCCGCGGCGAAGTCAGAAATTTGTTGGTTGCCACGAAAGCCGCGTTCTAAAGCTACTTGGCTATAACTCGTCGACGATAATAGTCGTTTGACTGGGACACTTGGCAAAAAGGACAACGTGTAGATTCTACGGGGGAGAGATGGAATAAAGGGAAGAATAAGACGAAGACGAAGAAGAAGAAGAAGAAGAAGAAGAAAAAGGAGAAGAAGAGAGATAGAAGAAAAGTCTTTGCCGTCATTATTATTAAAGTCGGCTAGATGAAAATGAACCACGAAATTGGCCCCTGAATGGCAGTAGTCAGGGGGTGGCCAATAACTGTACAGGGGCCAATAACTATATAACTTCCCCCTACCTACTCGCTTGATAACGACACCTAGATCGATATGAAACTAGCTACTCCGACCTCCTTCGCGTTACAGCCACCCTTCTTCTTGCTGCCTTTTCGAATCGACTCGCCCTTCCTACCCTTTCCTCTAGCCCCGACCGGTTGAAACTAGAGGAGACGCGCGGCACCGATTCCTCCACTTTCGTCTTTTAGACGGAAGCGTATCGTTGGATAATTTTGCGTTCCTCGGCGCGGCAAGGCGTTACTCTTTTCATTCGAAATGCTGTACAGCAGGATGAAATACAAAATAGAAAAGAAAGAAGAATTATTGGAAAGGAAATGAAAGAAAAGAAGAAAGTTGCGCTCTTTGACTCTTGAAAAGAAGCACCAAGTCCGATTCGGGGTGGATCCGCAAGTATTTTTAATTACGAGCGAAAAGAAACGACCGAGGCAAGTTTGAGGACCGCAGCAGACCCCTCGCGGTTTCTTTATTAGAAGAAGCGCGTCTTCGTTACGGCGAATGATTTGTTTAATGCAACTTGTCCGGCCCAACTTGCTCGAGAATCCAGCGTACATCGTCAATGGAGAGGAGAGCCTGCTTTCTTTTCACGTTTCTCGCGATTACGCGCCGAGTCCGATTGAAATCAGATTGAAAATGAACCTATTTTTCCCTCTCGTCTACTTCCACTCTCGTCCATAGTTTCCTCTTTCTCTCGTTTCTACTGCTTTTCTTCCTTTTTCCAGAGATTTTTTAAGGTGGAGTTGCGTCGGTGAACGACATTGCTCGAAGGGAAGGAGTTACATTCGGAGCTACGAGATTTCTATTGGAGGATTCGTCTGATTACGGTTCGCCTCTTCAGAAACGACGCTTTTTGTCCTCCTCTTTCAGGCTCGAGTGTGGATCTAGTTGGCAGGTTCTTTGAACGAACCTTCCCTACGATAGACTGGAACCCATTTCGCATCGTCCTGACGATATTGATAAATACAGGATATTTTTTTCAGGATTTATCTCGCCTATCGGAACAAACGGGAAGTGTTCGTTAATCCCATAAGCCGATTTCCCGGTTAAGCATTGAAATATCGCCCCCGTCAACAAGATATTCCTATAAAGTAGAATCAATCGAGACGCGTTTGTCTTGACATCTTAAACGATGTCTCGCAGAATCCCATTTGTTTCTCAGGTTTAAAGAAAGATGTCTCAACGGAGCTTCTTTAAATCTCCAGATCCTCGTAATTCTGAAAACACGACAATACGAAATCCTGTATTACACGTAACAATCTGATTGTTTGGGAAGAATTCACTTTACGACGAAGCAACCTTATCCTTCGTGCCGCTGGCCATATTTCCTCGACAATTATAAGCTTCCGAGTCACGGAATCGTGACGATCAATCCGAGAACCTTGCTCTCCCCAAGAACTTGAATTCCATGTGGCACGCAACGTCGAACAAAGTAGCAGAATTCACGGACGGGATAGGAATACACATGGTTCTCGACGAAAATTAACGGGTAGAGAGTGATTCGATTTTCATAAACGCGGTCTGACGTGATCCCAATTCTCGGTCATTGTAGACCCAGACACGCATTCGTACCGCAGAAGAATCGATTCCGTGCCATTATTAAGCGAGGTCAGTTGGTTGTTGGTTTATCCAGGTTGAATCTTTCGGGGAAGATTAATAGATGGGTTTGTTGTTCTCAGATGATGGATGGAGAAAGTCTAACAAACGGGATATTACAGTTAATTATGTATACTCGTGAGGTAGCTTCGGTGGATGGATACTTTTTTTGGAATCGCTCGAAGATAATACTTTTTTCTTTTCTGATCGATAAAGAAAGCTGCAGGTTCCAATGGCAGAATGTTTGCGCTGCCAGTATCAATATTATGTTACGTGCCGGTGTCACGAAGTACGGCTGAGAGATATCGCAGGGTCAAGAAGCGTCAATAGAGGGATGAAAGGGATAAAATGAGAAACTGGATGACTTGAAGTGATACGATACTTCTGATTGACATTTTAAAACGCAATCATACATTCCATCCTTATTAGTATATTATTTCGAAGGATGCTACAGAAATTATTCAAAGAAAGTGAACGTACACGTATCTGAATGATCTGCTGAAATTAGAATTTACTACCAGACTATGAACATTTATACAGTTTCACATGTTCGTAGTCATTGATAAAGAAGTAGAACTTGAACGGACGTACGTCTTGTATTCTAATTATTATGAAATATATTTTACATCCTTGTCCATTCTTGCATATCTTAATGGCACTTGCCACAAATGCATAAACATCCGCGGTATATTTATTATAATATTTCCAATCCAATATTTATTCTTAATTCAGAACCTACAACAAAAATCTCGATCTTCGAAGAAATTCATCTGCCATCCTGAAAATTTAATTTATTTAACTTCAATCTCGATTAGAGACGACTAAAAATTGCAAAATAAAACGAAGCAAACGAAGGCACGAATAAATAGCCGGTAGGAAATCATTGTACGAAGTAATTCGCAACGTCTCCATTCTTCTTCGTCGTGAACGTCCCGCCAGTCGCTCGAACTACGTGGTGTTTCCAGAGTTCCTATTCGAAATCCCGTTGCAAGGAGAGGCATGCACATGCAGACACACGGAGACGGGCCACGCCGTTATGTCGCGGACGGTGTAAAGTTCGATTCTCGCGTTGCCTGCGGTTTCTCGAACTTTGCCTGATCTGTCACGTCCAGATCGCAAACTCCGCTCGGCCGGATCCGGGCCGAGGGTTAAATCGACCGTTCTCTGCGGAATGGAAACGTTTTATGTACTGCGCGCGAGGCCATCGAACTTCCAAAGCTCTGCGCCACCCCTGCGCCACGCTAATATGCGACGCCCGTGAATTGAAACTTCGACTACGTTTCGGTAATTTCGATCGTCCGCCCATTTCCCCGACGAGGGTTTAATCGGTTGAAAGAAGTTGCGCGATCCTTCGATCGACACCGCTTGATGTATGGTGGTTTCGGGCTTGCGAAGACGTGATTTTTCGAAGTTGCGAATTGCTAACGATCGATCACTTTTCTTTGTATCACGTTCTCCGTGTTTTGAAAGTTGCGAGTACTTGAATCAACACTGATACACTGTACCAACGAATAGTGATTGTTTTAACTGAATGTTTTTTTTTTTCATTCCTGATTGAACGCTTTTTTAAGAAAGCTGACTTTAGAGTTTCTTTCATTTTCGTTAAAACGCCTATGACCATGATCATTCACCTTTTTCTGTATTTCGTAGCAACACTAACCTCGAGGATATATTGTACCAACGTTGGAAATACCTAAACGTTGAATTTCGTAAAATAGTAGAATCTAAACGGAAGAATTAGCGACGGCAAAAATTCCGTGCAAATTCTCGGAATTCCCTTTTACAGCCACTATTCGTTACAAAATGGAATTCGATGATATAAATTGGTTGAAAAAGGCTGTTTCAACGCAACGTTGGTTCCTAATGGGTTCAATGGACATTTTATCCAAAATGATTAAAGGACCGGATGCTCCTGAATGATAGTGCGAGTACAGAGGATCAAACAACGGTGTGATTCCTTTCACGAGGGGCAACAAACAACGTTGTTCGACGCGGATGTTGAGGCGAGGAAACAGCCGGGATCGCAACGCGGCCCCGAAATTCGTCATCGTATACAGTGAACGTGCGCGTCTTCTATCACATTTCACGTGTCTAGGGAGAACACACCGTTTGACCATGTCAATTATGTCCCTGGTCAATCCCCTGGCCGTCAGCCCGTGCATCTGCCGAGTTTCACGAGCCACTATCCCCCCTGTATATGCGAGGCAAACGCGAACGTTGCCTCCTGGCTTGGCATCGTTGCCGATGTACAATCAGTTCACTGTTCATAGGTCTGCAGCCACGATCTCCGACAATTATCACGAGAGAAACAGGGGACGGAGGGGTTGCTTCTGTCGTGTTTCAGCGAAAAGCACCCAACTAAGCGCTAAATTAAATTCCTCTTCCGAGAAACTTTTAACGAACAGCCGACCTTTCTCGTCCCTTTCCCGCGAACTTATTTGTAATAACTGGCCCATTGAAACGAATAGGAATTGGACAACGAATGATGCAGAGGAATTGGACGATACATCAAGATATTAAAGTTAATTATTAATTCCATAATGCACTTCATGACGAAATTAAAACTGTCAATCTTCCGAAATATTTGCACGTGTATATGCCTGTGTAGAAGACACACTTGGATACCAGAATCACGTACTGAACGCATGCAATACTTTCACGATGCTGCTTATAGGGAATCTTAGGTTATTACAACGCTAGTGGCATGCTTTTTATTCAAAGTGCGATAAAGCGGAGAAAAAATTCGTAGGTTAACTTTTAGCGAGTCGTTGTAAAGAGGAGATTTCAGTCTTAAAATTCGCTGTAAAAAGAATCACAAAAGAATTTATTAAACTTCGCAGAGGCGATTGAATTTATAAAATTTTTGGCAAGAGAACACGATTTTTACGTTCTTCTCCGCTTCGGGATATAAAAATGTCTTCCAGGAAATTCAATTTTGGGATGAGGAAGTGGAGGCTCCGCTCTTTAAAGTGGACCCACATGGATGGTTGTACAATTTTTCCCAGGAAATTACAGCAATTGAAAGATCGACAATCTTGTTTCCAAAAACTACCGATCCTGTAATTTCACTGCAAAATGGATTGTACAATTCTTGTAATTATAGAAAATTATACTGTAATTATAAAAAAAAAAAATATGTTGTGATACGTGTCTTATAATTCTTATAATATGTTAGCAGTAAATATTTTCTAGAAATCCAGAATGAATAGACAATCCAGGATCGTGTCCTTCCATAGTCAATGGAAGAGATATGGCGAAGTCGTAAATCGAATGAGGCGTTGAAGGGTTACTCGTACACAGCTGGACAAATCAAAAGCCGGAAGAACGGGCCCACAAACAAGCTTGTCTTTATATCATCCGACATCGGCTGCTCGTCATTCTCGACGTATTCTTCGCAGATAAATTGACGCCAGGGATCTATGACACCGTGCACGGTGATCTATCACCGTCCTAAATTTATTGTTCTGTTCGAAGAAACCTTTAAATCTGCCAGATCTTACGAAATCCTAAACTCTGGCTGTCAGATTTATCAGAACAAATTATTAATTAAATTGAATAATAATTTCGCGCGCGTTTTCTTAAATCTGCCGCGACCCTCGAATTTCCATATCTCGATCTTGCTGTCATTTTAACAAACAAAATCACGCGTCACGATAAGATTCAGATTTTGTTCAAACTGATGATAGTTTTTTAACGATAGAAAAATATACGTAATTAGATGAGGAAACGACTGGAAGAACGTAACAGAGTTGAAAGAGCACATAAAATATTAGCGATCGATGTTATAGCATTAACATCCTTCGATCAGGAAACTGGAAGCCGAGGATCCAAGGACGTTCGAGTTGCTCTAAATCACGGAACAGGATAATTACAAACATCGGCGGGAGCTAACAGGATTATAAATCCCAGGATGATGCGTAGCAGTAGTTTCGACGGTCCAGATCGGCGAGGTTCTTCGAGTTTACGATACCGCGATATTAGCTCTCTGGACAATTCGCTCTAAGATTGTCCGTGGTCTAACCACGCCTCTGCAATCACTTTCGCCCATCCGTGGGATCTCTGGCTAAGTAATCGTTACGGTTTCGAGGCTGATTACGAGCAACGGGAAGCGTAGAAGCGCGCTAGACCAGGCGATGAAGCTTCTGGGACAAGCTATAAAAAAATATTGCCTCATCCCTCGAAACTGCTTATACGGTGTCTCGTTAAACGGCGCGTCCTCGTGGGTGCCATAGACTACCGACACGTCGTACATTCCGTAGGCAAATTTAGGAGAGACGTGAAATCGGGGAAAATTTCGTAACATCTGCGTGGCTTTAGATCGATCGAGCATACAACGCAGTATCATTTGAACATGTAGCTCCGCCGGATAGGACGAGGAAATTACAAGTTAGCAAACGGGTTACGAAACAAAACTTTTTCGCGACCACTGTTTCGAAATTTCGAGTTTAAGTACAATTACGAAGTAAATTTTAATTGTACTCATAGCGCTCTGTCGGTGAATTTAACTGTTCGTTTGTTACGCCTGGTTACATGAATATTTAAAGTATAGTTCGTTAACGAGTGCATCTCTGATGCATGATTATTGCACGTGTGGTCTGTGCATATGCGATAAATAATCGCACGCGTGTCTTGGGTTGTCTATGAATCTTTTAGCGGGTTCAAATCGTCGTCATAGATTCTACGAATTATGCGATGTATCCTCCAACTTGATAATTCATCCCTTGTGCGTACTTGAGACACGTTAGACTTTGCTTTTCTATATTTATTATTAACTCATTATACATAGTTCTCGCCTATCGGAATTTCAATGGCTCGTACTTAAAAACTACTTATTTGTACAAATTTTTATTTTTATTTCAATCAATGAAACAGAAATTAGTCACCTACTAAGCGCTACAACTACCAACTTTACCTTTATACGATTTGCCGCTAAATCTTCGAAATGGACACTTTAAGTGCTGCTTCGGTATGTTACGATAATTACCCAATATCCAAGAAGCGTGAAGAGAAGCGATCGTTAAAATATCTGGATCTACGTCGAGACGGATGGAGTTTTTCCGCCAACGCCGTTGCAAATCACAAACACGTTGTTACTTTACAGGAATGCTGCTGGAGCGGTTCGCGTAACGGCATAATTTCCGCGCTGAGAGATTTGTAGATGGGAACGCGGACAACCCGTGGGTGGGCCAGGTATTTTTCGATCGCAAAGTGAATCCGCGAAACAAAATGGACGCTGATGTAGCGGACGTTAATGCTCGGCGGACCGGTATAATTCGGCCGCGAAATTCCAGACGCGAGCTAGCTCGCTCGCCTAGCTAGCGTTGCGGTGTAACGCGTTACCCGTACCGGACCAGATCTAAATTACGCGTACGTTACTGTATTAAATTCCGGGGCTGGGACATACGAGCAGACATTCGGATCGTTACGAACACGTGGCACATTAAATTCCCCCGGGGAACTTCTCCTGACGTGGCGGTATTCGATCGGCCGCCCGTTTGTCTCGATTCCCCCGCTCCAATGGCCAACCCCCGATTGTCACCTGTTTCTTCCTTCCTAGTGGTTGATAATGAAATTCGGGTGACGTAGGTACAGGTTGAACGGCCTGAGGGAGACTCGACGTGTCGTTGATGAGAAAAGTGGCGAATCTTTTAGGGTGAGATTTGTCGGGGCTTGGAAGGGTGGTTTTATAGATGAAGTTTTGTAACTGGTGTCAACTCTGCAATGTACACACTTATATAGGATTCTGTTAAAGCTACGGGCGAATTGTACTTATTAGTTAGAAACTGTGTACCGGATGAATAAGTGGAAATTATATTTGGCTGATTAAATAAACCGCTCGGAAGTTACGTCGATTAATTCTATTAGTTAGAAAGCAGCGACAAGTGGTAAGGTTGCAAATATTATTCTATATCAAAGTTATCAAATTTTATTATACGTAATTTACTAGAACCTAATATTATGCGTGCCATCTTTTTTCGCCAATGTCACTGAAGTAAGTCATTTGCTTTTTAAGGATCGGAATAAAATATATATACAGGGTGGTTGGTAACTGGTGGTACAAGCGGAAGGGGGGTGATTCTACGTGAAAAAAGAAGTCGAAAATATAGAATAAAAATTTTTCGTTCGAGGCTTTATTTTCGAGAAAATCGACTGAATTTTCGCTCGGTACGCGTGCACTTTATCACGTCTCGTTATAACGGATCTCACTGTAGATCATTGTCTCGATTGACGTTATGTTGATAAACACTTCCAATGTGACCGAAGTGTTTTCCTACCTATTAACTTACTATCCGACTTTTTTATTCTATATTCCTTTTATTCTATTTTTTTTTATTTTTATTTTTTTTATTCTATTTTTTTTATTTTTATTTTTTTTATTCTATATTTTCGACTTCTTTTTTCGCGTAGAATCACCCCCTTTCCGCTTGTACCAGCCGCCAGTTACCAACCACCCTGTATATCTATGAAATAAAATCGAAACATCGATGGAGCTCAGTTTGATTTCCGAGAGACTCGATGCTACATAATTTCGTAGTATGTCAATCGTTCAAACTTATTAAAATTTAGACTTGCTATGCTGAGTTACTCGCAGAGAGCTAAAGCCTGTTACAAATAGCAAAACGGACACGAATGGGGAGCGCGATATATCGCTACAGCAGGGTTAAATATAAAAAGTGTGATTAGACAAATTGACGGATGTTCGCATTTTTTATATTTGCCGTTGGTTTCGACGTGTATATTTTTGGCGCGATTCGTATTATATACGACGACAACAAAATAGTAGTGGATTTTAAGAGCAAAAACAGAGGATAAGCGCTCGGTTAACGCAGACCCGCAAATCTAGTCCGTTACGGGAGAGAAAATTTATTTGCGGGGGCCAATCGTACGTAAACTGCGACACATGGCGATGTGTTGATTTACAATGGCGAATACAACATGACAAAAAATGGCTGTACATAATACATCGAGGATTTTCGCAGGATATATTCGCTGTGTATTCCATTCTACTCTCTAATCCACCATGGAAAAATGAAAATAATCTAAATCTCGAACAGGTATCCATCCTCATATCAGCATCGATGTCGA
This sequence comes from Bombus confusus, assembly GCA_014737475.1. Taxonomy (NCBI): domain Eukaryota; kingdom Metazoa; phylum Arthropoda; class Insecta; order Hymenoptera; family Apidae; genus Bombus; species Bombus confusus. The sequence goes on along the minus strand of JACXIV010000080.1, from coordinate 406,742 downwards.
TAAACCTTTCGGCATACACTTTCGGTACGTTATACCGTACGATACAACGTTCGGATAGAATGCAACGCAACGCTCACGACGGTGCCCAGAAAATGACTACAAACTACAAAAGGGCTGACGTAGTCAGGAAATTCGTCGCTAGTCCGCCGGGCGTTAATTCGTAACTCGCCTAACGACGCCCGCTTTCCGCTGAAGACCCCTCAGTCAGCGTTTCGCTGCGCAACAGAGGAAACACGAGGAATTCGTGGGTCGACGAGCTACGAGAAACTTTCCCGACGTACGTTCTGCGTTCTCAAGTTTTCCGCCGCTTCGGTCGAAACTCGAGGAAAGAAGAGGCGACGCAGGAGAAAACGCCGACCTCGATCCCTAATTTCTTCGTCATTTTTAACATTTCGCAACCACGTCGCTAGGATTTCGGATCTCATCCACGGAATTACCAGATATAGAACGGCGCAATAAGAATAACTAGGAGAAGAGACAACTCCGTTCTCCGCGGCACAGCCACGTAATCCGTGAAATGAAATTCTCGAGATAAACTTGAACGCGGAAGATGGATCGCGCAACGTGCCTCCATTTTCCGCGCTCTCTGCCCCTTCGAGAGAGCGCACTGTGTTAGACGTCGCTATGTCGCGCACGATTCCCTTCCATTGCATAAGAATATTGTTCGGAGAGAGTGTGCCTGCAATCACGATCGCGAAAACCAGTTCAGACGGATCAACACGCGCGCACGAGAGGCTCGTCGGTGTAAGGGATCACGTCCACGTCGGACCACGCCTAAACGTTGCGACATCTTCGCTTCTCTGGCCAACGATCCAGGGTTTCGACTTGATTGTGCAGGATAATCGTAGCGCAACAAGAGAGAGATTTCTTTTTGACGTAAAGCAATCCCAAGACTGTGCGTTCAATTACGTCCTCCGGCCACTTGGAATTGGCTAGTTGCCTTGAAACAGTTTTTTTTTTATTCATTATTACTCGTCAGGAGAAAATCAAACTCGCGCAGACTCGGACCATCAGTGCTTCGCTTGGTTCTCTTGAGAAAAAATTGATCGATTTTAACGAATCTTGCAATCGTAGTATTTTCTACACCGACTGTGAGTTTCAAAAAATGATAGCTTTTTTCGCTGAAAATTAACGATGTTATATGACAGCGTGCATTAATCGATTGTTGCACAGGCGATAAAAACTAGTATCTCTCAATCGTAGTGAACAGGAGTTGAGCCGAAGTGTTAAAACGAAATATATACTTAGAGATTAATAGTACGATCGTTTGCAGGACGACGGGACAAAACGTAATAACGAAAATTGATTCGATAATTCTATTAATCCCGAAACAATCATACAGGAGACGAGTCCTGGCGGCAAGAAATCCGCCGATTCGCGGGACCTGGAACGCAGCTCGTAACGAATTTCTAACGCGCGTTTAATTATTACCGATCATTATATCGAGATCAACGGCAGATTAGAGCGATATTAGAGAGAGAGAATCCGCTCGTTGTGGGCATCGGACTGACGGTCGGCTATCGGAAAACGATTACAACATAATTCACAGTATCGATAAAATTTAATTGCACTTTATATAATGTAACGTGCAGCGGGAGCCTCGAAACACTCTCCCCGCTTCAATTTATACGGTGTCACTTCCGTGAGTCCGGCTTTCGAAATATTCCAGCGCAACAAGGCGATTTCCGAGGCGAGTAATATAATTCGTTATCGTTCTGCCACCCGTTTTATCATTACCGCGAATCAACCTACGTTTTCTATCTTGCCGACGCGCCACGAAACCTGACGTTTTCCCGATAACCGCCGCATAAATCCGCCGACGATATCGCGCCACCGACCTACCCGGTGCTGCTGGACGCCGATCTTTGCCAGGGAAATTCACAAATACGATCTCCGTCCCGAACTTCCGATCGCAGCCGAGAACGCGGTAAATTTGAACGGTCGCTTTCGGTCGATCGATTGCTATGATGCTTCGTGGTAATTTTACTGGAACAATTCGATTGCGTTCTCATCAAAGAAATTGGAAATACGAACCTCAATTACACGAAATGAAACGTTATAGGAACTTCTCAATTTCAGTGGTCAACGTACTGTGCGTTGATGGATAGAAGACTAGCGCAAGGAACGCGGGTCCGATTAGTTCTTTCGTATAGACTCAACAGGATCGTAAAGATAAACGCGTATTGGTCGAAAGTGTCACGTGTACAAAGAAAACGATACGGCGATACGTGACGGTGAACGATACGGAGCAGTCCCTGCATTGTTCCTGTGCCGTCTCACTAGTCTTCTCTTCAGCAACGCACGGTATCCAATTAATATCAAATATCTCAAAGACCGATGGGCTTGTTTTGTAAATTTATTTATTACAAAAGCAGCATAAATAGTAAGAAATTACAATGCAAATTTAAAAAAACAGCGTCTATCTTCTTCGTCTACAGAATTGATCAACACGGTGTCTCATACATCATTAAGTGAGAGAAACAGGGGAAGAAAATTTTTAAACTCAATGCAAAGATCCCGGAAGGCTGACTTGGATCAAAAGTTGCAGAAAATTCCAATCGTGACTCTGTCGAAAGAAAAATTGAACAATCTGAAAGTCGATTAATATCATTCGCCGAGGGAATAAACAACTGCGTCTTAGATTTCAATATCTGGTTAATATTTTGACACTCGATGTAAGTTTCTAACGTAGACTTTAATTAAGGGCAGACTCGAAGTTACGAAGAAAGCTGGCATTATTCAATTTATCGGCTACGCGTAGCCCGACACTCGTAAATCTGATGGGTTGCTCATTTTTTGTAGGGAAACGATCGATTCCGCCGCGAACAATGCTTCATCCAGCCACCATTATGACGCGGAGAGAGATAGATAGAGAGATAGAGAGAGAGAGAGAGAGAGAGAGAGAGAGAGAGACCCAGTTTCGACCTGGTTCTCCGCGTGAAACCCGCGGAACGGTTAACGAGGCCGTTTGCAACAAAGCGCGGCGCCCGAGGTGAGAGCATAGGTCGCGTACGAATTAAATTTTATCGATTCGCGAAACGCCAGCGGGAAGACGGTAACGAGATACGGGGAAAACGAGGACTACGACGACTGCAACGACCGGGACGCAAATCCACGAGAGTCAGGCGTTACTGATAGCGCTGAATTGCTGTAGAGCATCTTCAGTATCCCGCAGATGCAGCCGGAGAATGCGCGCATAACAATTCGAGTGCTTTATGCCGGCGGGAGAGGCTAACTGAATCCAGCGAAAAGATACCGATACGCGGAGAGACATAAGCTAGGTTTCCCGCTCGTATCAGATATTTCTCATCCCTAGCAGTCGCATTTTTCTTCAGCCAGCTCCAGGGAGGAACGTGGAAACGTTTTCTGAATGCCTTAGAGCTGGATGCTGCGCCACTCGGCAACCACCTTGCTTCATGCAGTTGTTCTCTTCCGACGTTTGATAAACGATCCTGTTCCCCAGCCGAACGATAGATCTGGCTTAGGTGGCCCAGTTAGATTTTTCGAACGTGATATTCGAGGCTAGCTTGAATTAAGGCAAAATTCAGTTACGCTAGATCGTAGATGGATTAGGTCTGTGCTGGATAAACCTAGCGTTATAATGGAAATCAAGTGTGTCAGCCGTAATGGACGTTCGCGCAACATTGGATTCTACCGGATCAAATACGGTTTAGCTACGAGCTACTTAATAGTTTGTTAAAGTTACAGTATCAAATTATTTCTATAAATGTTTTTCATTACATTTGTCTCTATATTTCTCTTCCCAGAGCATTCGTATTTACGAACGTAAAGCTGCATTCAACTTTCACCGACGATATCCGAATCTAAACCGTTGCTTAATCGTGCTGTACTCTGTGCCCACATTTAAGGAACGTTTTAAGCTTAAGAGGATAATCCGGATCCCTGAATCTGTATTTTCGTGGCGAAATCGGCGATTTTTGCATGTCGAGGAGGAGACAGGGCGAAGTTTCTCTGGCGCGGCGTCTGGGCGACGTTCTCAACGTGAAACAGGAGTAAGCGTATTCCACGGAGGATTTTCTCGTACGTCCACGCAGATCTCGTCCCGGCGCACCGTATCCCATATCTACGAAAGTAACTTCGGCTTTCTACGGCGACGATATCGAATACACTGCTCGCGAGCGAAAATTTTTATTTCTCGGCGGAGCTGTCTGTCTTCGACTATCGGTTTCTACTCAAATTAAATCGAACGCACTGGAAGCTCCCGCGGAGATATCTTCATAATTCCACGGGTTACGCTAACGATATTAAACCAATTACAGATAGCGGTCATTTGCACATTCAATATTCCACCTACGATCAATTATCTTCTTTACGGGAGAGTACAGAAGTGAATGAACGATGAATATTTCTAGCCGAGGAATTTCAGATGAAATATTTCTCGACTAAAAATTTCAAATGAAATATTCACATAAATGCGAGACTCTCTGTTAAGAACTTATTCGACCGTATCGTAAAAATAATTTATTCTGACAGCAATACTATCTTTCGTATAACACTATGACGAACTATTCTTTCTCTCAAATTATAGAACTTCTTTCTGTACCTCTAATTTGTGCAAGACGTCTGTAACGCGTTATTCTAATGCGTTTTTGTTCTACGATGTAGCGAAAGTTTAGTCCATTATAGATACACCAGATAGATTTTAACCAGCCTGGAAGGAAAGAAAGTAACAGTGAAGGAATTTACGTCAAACCGTACTAAGCAGACTATAAAGGACTAACAAAGCGAAGGTACAATCCACTTTGGGGTAATATAAGGCGACGCCGTCGAACTCTTTCACGACCGATAACGCGTGCAAGCATCCAAGAATCAGCGCGATAGCGTGGCGACGCGACGGCAAGGAAAACGCTCAAGATAACTGGAAATTGCCAGCCAGGGATCCCAAGTATTCCGGCAAGACATTCGGCGCATACTTCGCCGCAGCAGCCGCGTCTACGTAAAGCTTCCTCGCGAAGGGAAGCTACAGCGGTAGACATAATACCGTGAAAATGTAGAACGGCTTTAAGAGCACTTCTGGGGCCTGCGAGGCCGCCGCCACTTCCGTCCCCCGACAAATTGACAAACTTTCCGCGTTCCGCGGTCGCTTCCCTTAATATCGCGAGCATTTTTCGCCAACATTCACGGACTTTCGACTTTCTTAACGAATAGATTACCTCGCCGTGCATCTGCCTCTTCCTTTTCTCTTTTTCATTCCCTCCGCCCCTTGTTTCTTCCAGTATTCCTTTCGTTTTTCCCTCCGTTTCTTCGTTTCGAAGAAAGAGAAGCACAGAGATTCCTTTCCCCCAGAGAGCAAAGTGTCTCGGTTTCCTTCTTTTTTTAAACAGCTTCGCGGTAGAGTTGCGCGACGAGAACGTTGCTGATAACGCGAAACTAGCTGGCGAGACCGCCGGGGAAGATGCGCGCCGCGCTGAAATTCGAGTGCCGCGCGCCGCGGCGTGAATAGGCGAATACGTTCGTGAGACTCTTGACGTGGCGTAGTCGGCGAGAAATTTGAAAAGAGAGACAGAGAGAGGGAAGAGAAAACACACAGCTGCGAAAGGAAATTCCGCACGCTACAGCCTCCTCTATCTCCATCTGATGCGGAAGACACGCTCGCGGGGAATGTTTATTTCGAGACACGTAGCGGGTTTTTACACGCTCCTCTCGCTTCCATCGCTCCGATAACCGAGCCAGAGTTCTGAAAATCGTACCACAGTGGAGAAATTCTCCGCCAGAAATGGAAAATCTGCTATTACGTATATCATGCGGGGAATTCCCGATTGCTGCCGGTTACAGTTCCGATAGGTTCGTTAGTGGTAAGTTCGTAATGGATCTCAATATTAATGAACCTCGATATTAACTGGAAATTCGCCGAGTATCGTCTCCTACCATTTGCACGAGGCGCGTGACAGTGTAATGGAACTTGCACGTGGAATTTTTTCGCAAAGCTGTGCGTAGCATTAGACAAACGAACCGAGGAACAAATTTGAAGAGCGACGAAGGAAAATTTTCGAGGATTCAGCTTACACGGAGGTTGCGAAGGGAACATGGCGGAAGCAACTCTAGGCTGATAGCGGGTATTTTTCTTCGCGGGACGAACTAACAAACTTTCGGAATTCAGGTCCTGGCTCGTAATACCCGGTGCGCTCCGGAGCAAAACGCTGCTCCCTCACCCCGTTCGTCGCTTTTTCTTCCACGCGCAACGCCTTTATGGCGGCTGCGGCAGCACGATGCCGAGTGTAACAAACTGGAAGAGCGAGGCCGTTCGGCTCAATTATTTTCGACATTTTTCAGCACGCCCCTCTGCACGACTCGCCTTACGTGTTGCTCGCGTGCACCTTTTTCTGCCAGCCACCTTTCCGCGAAATGATCGCGAGTCGCTCGAAAAACCGCTCCTCGACTCGGCCAACCGCGCGATCATCTCGATCATAATAGGCTACCGGATGATAACGAGTCGTTTGTGGGATGGATGCGCTGTTGATCGACTTCCTCGAGATCGGGGATGCTCGATTGTTCTCTAACGGGACTATTTTCCTCTCGTTGTTAATAAAATGTTGTATACCTAGCTACACGAGAAATGGGGCAGTTAGCTTTTAGGAATTCTCTCGGAAGATATTTTAGAATATCGGTAGAGATATTGTAACTGCGACGAAAGACGCCACGAGTTCTTCGAATTAAGGCTATCCTCGTGTCGTCGGTAATGGAATATTTTATACATGTGTGGCGAAGTTCTGGTTTTGGCGATGTCAACTTTCGAGAACTTTGGTGAAAGAAATTTTAGAATATTTATGAATGGTAAAAATATTGTAATGTCGCAATAACGATAAGAATATTCCAATGAAAAATGAACGATTGCTCTGCAACGAGATTATTTCTGAGTCATTGCTGATAGAATATTGTACAGACATATGAAGAACTCGTGCAAGTACGTTCATATTGTGGGAATTTTTTTGGAGCAGCTTTCGTTATGTCGATAAATCGTGAGAGTATTATAATTGATATAATATGGATGGAAATTTCTCGTGGAAAATGTTGTTCCTGCTTCCATCTCCGTCAAGACCGATAGAACGCATTGAAGATTCAATTAATCGCTATGCGAGAAACTGAAACTTCCTGAGACATTCTTTCCACCGGTGGACGACGGAAGTCGTCGACTAAATATTACCGCAGAATTTCAGCAGTCAATTTCCACCCTGGCTACGCGGAAAGAAATTGCTCAAGTTTGAGCGTTCGCGAGGCGACGACGTTCAAAGTTCGCCAATCTTTCTGCTCTTTTTTTTTTTTTCTTTTTTTCATAGGACTCGAGTGAAAGTTGCCGAGTGAAATTCCACGGTAACACTTAACCACGCTTCCATTTACAAATTCTGAGCATTTCCTAGCTGGCTGTAAACTTTCCTCTCTGCTAGCAAAGTGACATACGAGCTAGTTGTCACCTTCATTAAAATCTCGCAACTATTCCTAACGGAAGAGTAATGGCTCCGTTTCGAATCAATTTCCAGTCTCTCGATTGAAATTTCCATTCCGTACGAGCCATCGCCCGCTCCCACTCGCCTCTAACCCCCGTTACCCGCGAAAATATCCCGGTAATATCGCTTGAAATTTCCTGATTCGCTCGTTACAGAATGAAAAAAGCCGGGCGGGATCGATAGAGTAGCGGCTGGAAATAGCCGCGATCTCCGATATAAAACCGACGCCGTTCGAACGCCAGCTCGACCAGACGCAATTACTTTAATTAATACAGAAAATAAGCCAGCTACTCACGCGGCAAATAAGGTCGCGAGCAGCAGCTTTTTCCGCGATACCGGCAGCCGCTTGTTTCCAGCGGCGACAGCCGCTCGAGTGTCACGCGAGGCCGGACAGGCTTGGTCGAGCGGAGAACCGGAGCCATTGGTCGAACGAAACGACGTAGGGCCCGAGGCTCGACGTCGAATATCGCACTCGTTAACTTGTCGTGCGACACACGCGTACAAATGTACACGCTTGATGAAAAACAACGCGTTTCGCCGCCTAACTCGTTTGATTTTCGGTCGACATTTTTGCGAAACGAACGTGTCGACATAGAGAACGAACGTTTGTAAACCGACGGGACAAACGAAAATTTTGACCTTACGTTGTGATGGATATTGGGAATTGTTTGGAACGGGCACGGGGCTAGAAAGTTGATATTTTACGAAGGAATACCTAATTTACGTTAAATATGATATGATTATCACGTTGGTATGTATTATTCCTATTTTGTACCATGTTTTATTAATTCACTCGAGACTGATTAGCGAAGTAACGCGTAGAAGGGGAGCAATCCTTGAAAAATATAAGTAAAACGTATTTTCTGTGAGAGTAAAAAAACGCATTACAATAATAGATACTTTGCAGAAGCTCGCTATAAAAATCACAAAAATATAAAAGAGATTATTCTTGTTCGAAAAGCAGATAGTTTATTATAATATTACAAGTACATCGATTCTTCCAAATTTCATAAAATCGCACGATAGAAAAGCAGCACGGAGAAATATATGACGTAACAACGACGTTAGAAAATAAATCTTTCCTTTATATACGAAATAAATGTTTGGATAAGAAAGATTGTATAACATCCTGGTATCTCACAGAGCATGGATCAAACAACAATGGAGAATATGGAGCCCTAAATCTGTATTCGACCCCCTAACGAACAACCCTCGTCGAATCAACCCTTGCTATGGACCCACTACGTCGTCGAAGATAGCAAGGTAGTACGTCATTAGCGACCATCGACCAGTAGCACGAGTATATCATTCGGTGTAGCGAGGCCGGACGAGCGAAATAAATCAAGATTCGTGGCCGCGTCTCGAAAATAAGAAAAAATGACTACCTTGTTATCCGTATCGAGCATGGAGGTGGCTCGGCAGCGAATAGACTGGCCAGACGTTGACGATGAAGGGAAAGAGAACAAGCCAGAGAAGGGAGAGATACATAGAGAGCTTTCGCGCAGTCCATTCGCAACCACGCGTACACCTACGTATAGGACAAATAACCGTATAAATTTCGCCGCGCGACACGTCCTCTTATATTACATGGAAATGCGCCAGGGGGGTGAACGCTCGCGGAACGACCGACCGTGCTGATTCCTTGCTGCTCGCGTCGATCCTTTCATTGCCACGGGGTTTCCTATCGATCGAAGTGTTCCTTTCTTCGAGGAGCTATTCGTTATTCAGTTGGCCCTGAGATTTCTTCGGGTGCAAAAGCCAACAAGGGATGGCAAAGGGTGGATCTGCTTTGAAACGATTTTTACATTTCATTATCATGGTATCGAATTTTGTCCGTAGTGTCCAGTAAATCCAAATTTCTGACCTGCGTATTCGAACTTAGTCGATCAGTGTGTAGATGATGATAAATAATGATAAATGGAACGGCTGATACTTTCTGCAGTTACCGTAACTATTTCTCATATATTGCCAAAATCTGCATATCCTAATGTCGATGTTACCTCGACAAACAGAAAAGCTTAACGATGACCCTTAAGAAACGCTTCAATTATAGGAAACACGATTGAATCGAGGAAGATGCAAAAGATTCTTTGAAAATAGTTGAAACGCGAGTTAATTGGACAGGTGGTAATCTTTCGAGAAAGGAGCAAGTAGTTTTACGACTGATAATAACTCTTTTAAATCATCCATCGAACAACAGGGAGAATCTCCTTATCCTATCTCGATCAGTATTATTCAATCTTCTAAAATCATAAAGATAATCGTGTATTATATCGAATTGTTAACGATTCTATAGTATCGACGTTATCAAGATAAACCATCCTATTATCATTAACGAAACGATATTCAGTTCGAACATCCGCCACTCTCAACACGCACTTTTGCGCGCGATTATTAAGCAGTGAAAAGGATTAAACGCTGCTGGTTTCCAGATCGCAGATAGCTAGTCTTCAGGGGTGTAATGGCGCGTTCGCAGCGACTATGGACCGCGTGTAACAACGCCGCGTTATTCGGATAATGAAGATATCGGCTTTGTACCGTTAATATGGATATACCCGAGATATTTGGATAATACAAGTGCCATTGTGATTCGGATACAGAGAGGTAGACCGATACCGAGGGGTGAGCAAACGTAAATTTATGGAGAGGTCGCGCGCGTTGCCGGCTGTTATTCCCGCTACTCGAATATTTTCTTCGATATTAACATCGACGAGTGTGGAACATACCGCGTAGAACGTGCGCTTTCAAGCAATCGTGTAATAGAATGGAACAGGAAGTGGCCCGTTGCAGATTATCGTCCGATTCGCTGAGATCACTCTGGCCTCGCTATAACCACCCTCGGTCGGAATGGTTGCTTTTGGACGGTGAACGTTCTAGTGTCTGACTATATCTCGATCGACATTCGAAATCCGATTGGAAACACGGTTGAAGAATATACGAGCTGTTCTAACTTTGTCAATCAATTTTGTTAGAATATTCTATGGGTGAAGAGTGAGTCCTTCGGGAGACAAATCGATCCACTTTTGTCAGTTCCTTAATTTCATTACGTGGGTACGCGATTGCCATTCAATTTTGCAAGAATAAATGACTAATTTCCACGAATTCGTTTATTAGAAACGCCATAAAGAACGCAATCGATTCTCAAAGCCGTGAATTCTCGCTACCATTGGTAAATTCGGAATCACAACGTGTTCTATCGAGGTGAAAGATTCAACAGAAAATCACGTCGCGAAACGTTTCTTCATCGAGAATCTATCGAAGATTAATAAATCCCTATTGGTATCTGCGATATTAATTCCTAATCAGCAACGAAACTAACGAAAGACCCAATACGTATATAGATATAAGCGGTAAGAACAAACAAATAACATAGTAAAACTCCTTCCTCTGTAACGTAATGAATTAAAATTCTGCAAGCTCCTCCAAAAGCAATCCCACTCGTCGATCAATAAGTCATTTCGCCAGGTCCACGTGTCGGCTATCGTTAATTACCAAAAGACGCAGTAACGAGGGATAGTCCGGCGTGCACATCAAAGCACCGGCCAAAAGGCAGCGATCGTCGCTTTCGAAACGCTGACCGTAGGTACTGCCGAGGACCTTTGACTTTATTGGAGGAAATAAGAGCCGCCGGTCACGAGTGGTTGTGCAACAAGAGCGCGTGAAAGAGAAAGATAGAGGAAAGGAGAAGGTCAGAGAAGAGGGAGGAAGGGTCGAATTTGGCCTGCAATCTGATGCTTGCGGGGGGTGATCCGCACTTGCAGCCTGAGGGGGATGTTGCCAGAGGGGTTGGCAAGGATTCATTCATATAGCGAGACCGTGTCTCATTGTCGGGCCGCCGCGGCGGACAAAGCGAGCGCCGGGGATGTGAAGTGCTGTCAGGAGCAGCGCACTCCATTGCGCGACACAAATGGCAACCAAAAGTGGAACTGACGGAAAACGAGAGCCGGCCAGAAAGGGAAGGAATTATTTCCCCGCGCTTCACGCTCGGGATTTTCGCATTTCCGTGGAAAACTTTCCAAAACGAGGAGAACCGACTTGCTCACTTCGAGCTGCGAATTTACGACTCGTACCATGCTCTAATCGCGCAGTGGCGTCCGATTAATAGACGTGTAATGCCATCGTCGTATAATTAATTAAAGTAGATCTCACCGCGATTAAAGTGACGTACAAATAGCAAGGTTTTCTGTGCGAATAAGATCATGCTTTCTTTTCCATTGGTCTAACTAAGTGGTGTTTGCGTTTTATCAACGAGGACGTTCATTTTCCTAAGAGACCCTACGGAATCGCTGGTGGATTTTACTGATTAAACGTTAGTAGTAAGCCACGAGTTAGTATCTACTGTATTAAGAGACGCTTGAAGGACCGATGAAATTTCATCTGGCTCGTTTAACGTTGCATCAGACTCGATCAAAATCAAATTCGTGTCTGTGGCCTTCGATTGAAATTTTTCGTTCGTCGTGAAACGCATAGTCGTAGCGGCGAACTACGTACGAACTGGATGGCTGAAATCCTTCGTCAAACGTATCTGGCCCGGAACAGCTCAAACACGTCGTTGTCGGTGCAGTTATGAGCGTAACTCGATAGTCGGAAGGTTGGAAGGGTGAAGGGCCATCGTCGGTGACCGGAGCTCGTCGGGGGCGAAGAATTAAGCGTAACAAGGTTTCCCCGTTATTACGGGTCGGCGATGCACTCGTCGACTTCTCCTCGTTCTCTGGTTCGCGCGAGTCCACGAGAATAATTAGAAAAGTGGAAGGACTACGGTTTGCGGATGTGCGAGCAGCTTTCAACGGAACCCGTGTAATTGCTGCTCTAAGAACTCGCCTTTATAACGCGTGGCAAGCACGAGAGATAGCTCGATTCAAGCTGACTCGTGGAGATCTATTAACCTATATCTCGCGCTGTTGCCTGGCCATTGTTTGCCTCTGGAACCGGAAGTCGCGACACACAGATCGTTTACCTACCATGATAAAGGGTTTTTGCATATAACAAGGAGCGTTCTGGGAACGATTTAATTATATTTCGCTATCGTGAACTATTTATTTCCCGAGTGTTAATGACGGATAATTGGAGCGGTGTATATTTTGACGATAGCAAATTCGAAGAATCTAGTTTGCAAGTACCAAGAAAATATCTTTGCTTGAATTTAACGAAAGAGGGTAAAATAAATATTATTCAACCTGCAAGGAATACTAAGCGTAATTAGGATCGTGTCTGCTTTATGAATGGTAAATTCAAGAAACCTGCTTTTTCTTCAAATAATTAACATTAATTCGAGGAAAGCGAAGAAAATAAATACTATTTTATCTCCATGAAACATTGGAAATAATTAAAACGATCCTTACTTTACGGTGTCTATAGTGAATTCATGGAGCGTAATTTGTTTGTTGAGGATTCCAAGAAAATTTATTACCTCGAGTCAAGTAAACAGGATAAGGTACATATTATCAGATCCCGAGGAAGCACTGGCAACTCTCTAGCGACAATTTCATGGAATTTCCATAATAACCTAGGTACCCTTTATTCTCGAATAATTACGGCAACAGTAATGTAAGAATAACAACGGAAAATGAGCTGGTTGAGCGAACAGTTTTTATTTTATCGCTTTGGAAGCATAGTGCTTCCCGTTTCCGACACGATCATTGTTTTTAAATCCTCGGGCGCCAGTATCGGAAAGTAATTATTTTTCCCCATGGAGAAATCACGTTAATGTCGCGCCGGTAGGGTTGAAAAATATCCACGCAACGAAACTGACGTACGCGTGACTCAAATTCCATTTGCCGATCGCTAATACGCACTTGTTGCCCGATATTTTTCAATCAAGTTAATGTAATGGACGCGGTCTCCACCAACTCGCCGCGGCCACCATGGGAATTAATAATGCCGTGGAAATTTGAAACAAACAAATACATGGTTGGGACGTGGTCCTCCGCTCGTCATTTTAGTCTTCCGCTGAGCGACAATATTCTCACAAACTTGGCGAAAATATTTCCAAATTACCTCGAATTTTCTACTGGACATCGTCGTAACCCCTGACCCTTAAAAATTCTCTAACCATAGTCTCGATCTAACACGAAAATTCCAGAAATTTCAAAAGCTCGACGAAAATTTCGCAACGATATTTTTTCAATAATCGCATGGTCCATGGTTTTACGGTTTGTATCGACGTCCATTGGTTCGAAATCATTTACGAGGCGGACATCAGGCGGATGACGGGTGATTCGTCGCTGAAAACGAATCGAGGAAACCGTTCTGCTCGCTAATGATACTAAATGCTCTCGTTAACGGCCTCCTTTATGACCCTCCATAATACATACCGGTTGATAGAATTTTAGATCGCGACATCCTCCGTAGATCCGCATGACCGTGTGTGTGTGTGTGTTGCCGATGGTCGATCCGATTAACCGCTCGCCCCGAGAAGATCGATTCCCTTGGTTTCTATCGCGGGTTGCTGCTGCTGACGGGTCGGAAGGAATTCGTTCTCCGTGTTGTGATTAAAATATATATAAATAACTTTATTGTTTATAATAAAATGCCCTATCTATTTTACAAATATACAAAACTCTCGCTATGTACATTAAATCTCTCCGTTCGACGAGAAACAAGAGAACGCTCATCGAGAATTGGAGGACACATTTCGTGTTTTACACTTATATTTATATTTATATTCATATTTATATTTATATTTATATATTTATATATATATATATAATCTCTCGCAATCCTTAATAATCGATCATTGGATTAAGTAAACTAGTCGAGTTCGAGTAGAAAGAGAAAAAACTTCGTTGCAATTACGAGTTAATAAAGGGTAGTATGCTCGGTGTATGTACGTGTTACCGCGTGTGTGTATGTCTGTGTGTGTATGTGTGTTTTCATTACGCTTCTTCCTAGTTGTTCATCTTCCTCGCTGTCTTCGTTTTATTCATTCCTTTTCTCCTGGTATTTTACGTTTCCTTGCGTTTTATCTTCTTCGGTCGTTTACTTTTGTTTCTATATTTCTGTTTTGTTTCTTGTAGTTTCGCGGGTATTTTTTTTTTTTTCATTCGCCCTAATTTACATTTGCACACTACGAAGCTATCACGAGTCTCAAAAATACGAATAAACCGTTTACTTTAGGTGTAGACACCGTGTTACGGAATACAATTGCGATAGTAAGAAATACTTCTTGATAATAAGTAGAGAGAAACGTCGCGGCAGTCGGGAAAACCTGCAACAGAAAAAAAGAAGACGAACGGCCGATTAGATGGCATCGCGCTCCTCTATGTTACTTGTTTCCCTTCGCTTCGCTCCCGTTAGCCAAGCTCGAGAAGAAACCGTGGCTTGAAAGATTGTTGAAGTAATTTGGAGTAACGGTGGCTTTCTCATTGCCTCCGCTCGTCTCCGTTACAATTGAACTTGTTTCGCGTCGCATCCATCAAATGCACCGCCTCGGAAAAGAATCTGCTTACAAATTGAGAAATCCGACGGAAATAGAGCACACGCCTGGATTCTATATAAATTTCTATATAAATTTAGAAGAAGTTTCAAGAGAAATAGTTTCTTTATTTCGCTCTTTCGAGTAATAATCAAATTAGATTATTGATTAAACGTTGTATAACAAATTCATTGTATTACACTTTTCATTGGAGTTTATTTTCAACGAGCGATTGATTCATTAATTATTATAACCTCGATACGTATTTTAAACGTATCTGCAATGTTAACATAATCATTATGTTCAATATGTTTGGCGAATAAATAAGAAACACAGCAAATTTTTATTTAATTCAATTCTTCACCGGTAGCTGCAAGTGCATATTTCTTTCCACTTTTCATCGCAGCTCGATAATCGATAATTGAATGATGAAAATTTTTTCTGCTACGTATTTGTTCGCTTTCGATATCAAAGAGAGAGAAGAAGAATTGACGAAGATTTGGCGTACGCTCTTTTCACTGTGCCCTTTTCATTGTCTTCGTCAATTAACAAACACGAATCACCGAGTGAATCGAATTTCTAAAAGCAGGCAACAACTTCGTTGGAATATCGGATCTTCTCAAACTGGACCACGGGAGAATTCGTTAAAAAAATTAAAATCCTTTGACGATCGATAATTAACGAGTTAAATTGGCGCGAAAGTGAAGGCAAATCGAGAATTCCATCTGCTCGCGAACGTATCCGAAGCGAAATAAAAGAGGGAAATAATTACTCACCTTGTCCACTGCGATTTCCAATTACTTCATACGTAATGCGAATCGATAATACTTCTGGCAACAGTTCACATCTGAAACAGAAAAAGAAAGAAGCATCCTGTTACACCGCCTATAAATCACGTCAGCGTCGACGACGCTCTCGACGCCGAGACAAATTCCCCGGCGAACGTATTTTCAGGAAATAAAACGCGGAACGCCGGTGGTCAACTGAGAGACAGGACGATTTGTACGTGTACCACGAGCTCCGTATGCACTCGATTGTTTCTTGGACCGTCGAGGATGTAACAGGCGTTCAAAAAGCAATCACGTACTAGTGGAATTACATTTTTCACGATTTACCAATGCCATTGTAACTTTCAACAGCGCCATTAACTCGAACTTTTCTATTAAACTTATTGTAAAATATCGAGGAAAATTAGCAAACGTGCTCTCCTTTGCGAACGAACGTGCATTCATGCGTTCTGAATGGGAAACCGTACAATGGAGCATACGCGGCAACGAGAAAGCGATTAATCTGCGTTTTTACAAAACCGATGATCTCGCGCACGAGCGCGAGTGTAATGAAAATTTCCAAATTAATTGCTTCATAAGATCCGATAAAATCCATGCCGTTGTTAGCGAGAAAAGTAAACAAACCGCTTTGCCAATCGTATACAATACTTTAAGCTTCGCAATTCCGATTTCAACGTCGGCTCGTTCGTTCGGAATTCTGAGTGGCGGGATTAAGTGACCAGCCCGATCGTTTCAAGTTTCATTTCGCGCGACAGCTTTTCGAAGCCGTGATGTAAATAATGAAAACTGTAAACGGCGGGCGTGCAGCGCGTTTCAGCTGCGAAAATATCTCTGTAAAACCAGTCGTAACGTCTCGTATGTAACGTTTTCAGTACGTGTACCGCTCTATATCATCGAGACGCAGTGGAAACAATTTTCGAAAATTCTAAGCCGGATTTTAGCTGGAACAACGTTGATTTACGCAAGTGGGTAAACAGCTTAAAGACCCCTTATCTCTTCTCCGTTAAAGCATACAGTCATTATTGCCAATAATTCCATCGAAAGCAGTAAGTAAACTCTCAACGACGCAACTGTTGTACGAAGTATCGAGAGTAGATAAAAACGAGAACGAAGAGGTAGGAGCCGTCGACCAAAAAGGAAGAGCTGAACGAGTCACGAGACGGCGAAGAAGGGAAAGTCAGCGGGACTTTGTCCGCTTCGTGGCTCGACAGAGACGGCGATTTAATTGAACCGGCTCGGAAAATTAATAATGGCACGACCAAAGCTCGCGTCCCTTTTGTTTCCCGTGTCCGCGTGGAAAAAGCGGCCGTTTGTAAAATTATTCCAATAAACGGGGATCAGCGGGATTTTCGCTACGGCAGGGCGCGCGAGCGCAATTACACTCGTACGAGGAAGTGACGCGAATGCGATCGAGAGGCGTGGAACAAAAAATTGAAGGATGGTCAGGAAAAGGTATCAAATTGTAATAAAGAAGTCTGACCGGTGACAAGCTACCTCTCTATAGAGCTCGTACCTGAAATGTTCAGAAAATCAGTCGTCCTTTATTATTTCGTCGTGGAACGACGCGTTGACCATCGAGCATCTCGACGTTATTCAAATTACGATAAAGAAATGTAGACAATGGTAGACGAGCTCCGTGTTAACTAAACAACGAGAAAAATAGGTTGCTCGTAATTATTTCAACGTGGAACCGAGCGACGACCGCCGAGCGTTTCAACAATGGCCGATATGGAATTTCGGTGACGACAACGCGTCGGCTCGTTGGCATTATGAATGTTCACGGGACCAAGTGGCTGCGATTGCCTGCCTATTATATTAACAATTAGGCATAATCACGGGCTACAATGATTAATTGCACGCCGCGTGCACAGGCGAATAAGAGTGGATCGATGATGACAATTTTCGCGAAGGAAAATACGTCGGGCTTTGTACCCTTGGAACATACGGCCAGAAACCTGTAGTAATGTATAAATATCAAGATACTATTATTCGACTGTTTCCTGGAATTATTATTCATCTGGAGCTTCCATTTGTCACCCAAACTCCGCAGATTCGCGATTTATCCGCTGCTATTCAGTCGTTTCTAATAGATCGTTTCGTTTCGCTTCAGTGATATACTACCGTTATTTTTGTTAGAATGATACATGATAGTGATTTTTATGCTGATACATTGCCTTTGATAGTGATTTTTACGGTGACATAATACACTTCAAATTTTTAACACGTTCGCCTCGTAATTCTGGATGTGAGGTCGAAATTCGTCGCTTCTCGACATTCGTCTGATATTAATGAAATAATCGATAAATCGACCGACGACGGAGGTTTCGATCTGATTCGCCAATATCGCATCCGTGGCTGCATAGCTGACCGAAACGGCACGCGAAGTAATGCAATCGGTGGAAATTCGATTTGGTGTCGAAAACATCGGATTCACGGTGCGGTGACCGGGCAGATGCACGGCTCTCGGAACTTCCATCTGACCGGTGATTTCTCGTTTTCGCTATCCAACTTCCGCCGCGACTTCGCCTACTGGGTCACGTTCCCATATGCACGTCGATGACACGACGAAAAGTAGTTTAAAGGCGACCGAGGCAGGTAACGAGACGAAAATCTGCGTCCGACGAGTGGAACATGGTGTCTGACACGTGAAACGTAGCTTGGTTCTGCGAGAGTGATGACTTTTATTTTCCAAACTTGCGTTGAGCGAATTAACAGCGGCAGAGATACTTATCGGCGTGTAATCGGAAAACCGATACCGTGTTTAAATTCCAGAGAATTATTTTTACAATGTTAGAATTCACCCGAGGATAAATATTTCGCTCTTAAGCAAATACATTTAAAGAGTTAGTAGAAATAAAGTAGAATGACGTATGTTCATCCTCTGATCGAAATTGATCGATTATTAGAAGATCAATTATTAGAAAAGTAACCTATTATCCCGATATCACGCGGAAAACCTGTGTCTGCAGGATAAATTGCGTCGGCGTGACAATTTATCGCATCCAATCTATTGAAATGTTTAATCGCCTCCCCGTTTCAATTCCATTCAGGCTGTACCAGATAAAGTCATCTTAATGTTCTGGTAATTATATTTAAAGCCGTATCGTCTTTTCGATCGTGAAACGATCTCTATCTGGCGTTAAATGGCTGGCGACATCGGGACCTCGTAACCATACACCGCACCGGTGATCATTTTTCGAATCGGTGAAGGAATTCTCGCGTGTGCGTTTCCAGCTAACGAAGCGATATTAATAACGTGAAAGGCGGCAAAAGCAACGAGACCGGATGCAGCGCGAGCAAAGTAATTTACACGATCGAATTAATCTCTTCTGCGTCGTCTCTCTGTGGTTCTTCCCTTTTTTCTTTTTTTTCGCTGCTCGCGACGCGGCGGCGAGCCGCGCGCTGGTCTGGTTGAAAATTCAGGCCAAGAAAGCCAGCGGACTGGCAAGAAGGCCCGGTGTTTGCGCCGGAAAGAAAGTAATATCATTCAAAAGCACCGGAAGTTATTCCCCGATGCGAAAGTTTCTCCATTTTACATTACAGGGAATGGACCGTCGGAGATGTTAGTCGCGGGGAAAACTTCATCTCCGCGATAACTTTTCCAATTATTATCAGATGGCAAATGGACAGTCTTTGTGTTTCTCGCGGCCAGCCTCCTGGTCGCCGGCGGCCGGAAGTTCAAGAAGTCTCGAGAAGGGGAACTGCAGTCGAGCTGCACAATACCGCCGGTGATAAACCTGCCGGTGGAAAATCTATTTTTGACCGAACGCTCCGTGTTTTCCAACCACTTGCTCGCGCTCTCGGCGGACAAGGATTTCCACCGAAGCGTCGAGTGGACGGAAGTGTCCAAGTACACGATGGACGCGTGCTCCGATTCTTTTCCGATCGAACAATCGCGTTATTTTGTTGTCTCTATATAGACGAATCAAAATCTATCCTTCAGGGAAGTGTTCGGGGAAGGAAGGTAAATTCTGAATGATTAATCGTCAACGACGGGCGAGGTTCACTTTCGAACGAGTTGCTTGATAAATAAGTATACGTATGGCGTGTCCGACGGAGGAACAGGCTGTGGTATATCCGCGAAAAAAGAACCATTAACGTATCGTCGATCTTCGTATTTATCTCACGTTAATCACGACGATCCGCTAACAGAGGCGAGATAAAAGGATCGAGATATACGACTAAGTAGCTAAATAAATGGCACGGCAAACATTAATTTCATCGGTGAGGTGTTCGTAATCGCCTGGTCTGGTGAATTAAAAGTAGATTAAGATATCAAGTGGATCTACAGCGAGTGGACTATACTGGCTGACGGCCGAGACGGACACACTCTATTGTCCCGCAGAGAGAAATAATGAAACGTGGCTGAAACGATCTTGGAATACCACCCTCTCTGCACTATGGAAATAGAAGTCCTTCCGTGTTTACAAACAAGTGGAACTGGTTCTGAAGGGAGACGCCGTACGAGTGGACACGCCCTGCCCTGTGGCTCTCGAGCGTGTGAAAGAGCCTCCACCGACGAGATGAACAAAGAGCCACTGTCCTTTGTCTCAACCGTTCACGACACGGTGGATATAACGCGGCCGTGTTAATTAAAGCCGATAGCTAGCGAGGCCGCTGCCAGTGTGTCGCTGCGCTATGGATAATCGCGCGTTTAAAAAAAAAAAAAAAAGAAGAAAAGAAAAAAAGCAAAAGAAAGGAAAGTACCGCGTGGAAAAAGGAAAAGGAAGAGACGTCGAAGAAGGGAATAAAGCGAGAAAGGAGGACGCACAGAGGGTAAAGGAAGGGAGAAAAAATCGAGGAGAAGAGAGGACAGGCGGAGAAATAAAGAGGACGAAAAAGAGGGAGAAACTGGTCGGGATTTATTCGCGATTAAAAGGACGTAGAGAGGCCATGTCCGAGGCAATGTGCGTCTCTAATAACGCGCCGCTGCCCGTTAATTAATATCCCGTATAATAACGACATTCCGATTGCATTCCGGTTTGTATTACTTTTATTATCGCAATGACCGGCAATTAAGACATCGCGGGCCACGGGCCGCGCATCGTCGGCCATTATTAACCGCCATTAGCCCGCGTCCCGATCGTCGTTAACGCGCTGTGAAATTGAAATCCTCCATTGTTCCCATGTTTATTAACATTCCACGCGACCTAACGCGGCGCTTGCCCCGCGTTACACGTTAACATACACGAAGAACGGGGTGGGCTGCGGGTTCGTTTTAAACGACAACGAGGGTTGTTTGTCCGGCGGTCCCTGGTGTCGCTCGTACTACCGTCTAATAACAGCGTCTCGATAGTTCCCATGCGTTATTCCTCGTTCTTTCCTCGACTCTCCTCTTCGTACGTACGTACACATGCAGAAAATGTACGCATCCAATGAAGCTTCGCGTCCAATATTCAGAGTACGGCTGAAATTTCCTTCTAGACAGAATTCCAAGGAACGGGAGACGCGGTACGCCGGAGACAGACAGGGAGAGAAAAGAGTAAAGGACGAGCATCGAGCGAAACTTTCCTCGGCCGAACACACTCTGCCCACTTTCTATCTGTACTTCATGCTCGGTTCATTAAAATTGAAGGTTCCTCGTCGGTGCCGTTGCCAAGTCGAAAGTCTGCAGAAACTTCTCCGATGTATCTCTCCGCCCTGTTTCCTTCCTTCCGCTTCCTTCCTCCTTCTCTCTATCTTCTTCTCTCCTCCATGACGACCCTTCCCGAGTTCTCATCCGGCCATCAGCGACGACAGTGACAAAACGTGACGCGGTCCCCGGTATTTCGTTACGTGCATTCGAGTGGCGCGGTGTTGTCGCGGGTACCCGTGCAAATGCGAATTGCCCTGCCTCGTCGGTCCCTTCCACGCGGAAAACACAGGCTTCCGTGCGGCCTGAAGCGAGTGCCAGCCTTTGCAAACTTTCCGCCGGAGGGGTTGTTCCAACTGCCCTCTCGATATTCGGCCAACATGTAAATTCGCCGTGTTTCTTCCGTCCCATTCCCCCACGCGTAGCCGTCTTCCTTTTCTTTTCTACCGTTTTTTCGTACGCTCGAACGGTTTGCACGAGAGACTCGTACCAGCGACAACCGACATCGCGTCGAATAACGTCGCGGAACTTGGCAAACTTTCCGCTGGTAACAGGGATTCTCGCCGGCAGTTAAGAAAACGATCCCGGATACGCTGCGGACGCTACTGCAAACGATCGACCGGAAAGAATTCCAAGCGGAGGTGGGATTTTTTCCAAAGCGCCTCCGAAAAATGGTTCGATCGGACCTTTTGCATGTGCGAAGGTAGGTTTTTCTGAGAGTCGGTAGTTTAAAGCGATCGGCTCAGGGGAGGGAAGGACCTACCGTAGTTTTAGATAGCTGGCAGTCGTTAAAACAGTCGAGATAAAGGTAAGACCATCGAATCTGGATCCCAGATAGAAGGTAGGTAGATAGCCATTTGGCGTTATTAGACTCGGAAAGAGGAGAGTCTAGGAACGGGACTGGTCGGTGTTCAATTAGTTAGAGCAATCGAGGCAAAGAGTAGACTCGAGCGTCGATCCGGCGACCACCGATCGAACGATTCTTCCTGCTGCCAGGGACCTCGTTCTTCGCACTGCTTTCTCTGTGATTCTAAAAATTCGGGCCAAGTATTTAACTTGGTCTCTCGGTAAACTACCGCGGAATTGCAAAAAGGAACGAACGGCATCGTACGTAACGACTTTTACAGAAGTCAACCAACTAACCAGTCGAACCACGAAATTAGAGATCCAAATAAAAAAGATCGAGTATCTCTAATCGAGTTGTCCCGTGGAAAAAGTTCCATTTTCCCTGGACAAGACTGGTGGAAATTGGTAACGACCTGGTGGATGATCGATCGATCGTCGAGGAAACGCGAGCAAATCATCGGGGATAGGCAGTGAACGCGCGGTTTTTGGCCGTGCTAAAAGAATCAGCCGCGAACGGTGCGCGACACAGAGGCGGATAAAAATCTAGTTTCGCGTTGCGGACGATCGAAATCGAATGAGAGAACGAGGAAGGATGGGTGGAGTGGCGGAATGGGGTACGCGGAGGCGATCGGGAAAAGCGTCATTCAAATTTCGGCTCGTTGGACGCGCGGCGCGGCTTCTGAAGCGGAATGACACGGCGGAATGACGACGCCGCAATGGCTCGCTTTTTTTTCCGCTTGCAGCTGGCTCTGAATGCGAATCGAATCTATCCGGTCGAAAGGCGACCGACCACGTTCGATAACGAGCTACGGCTTGAAAAATGCCCGACCAGAGGATGTGGCACAGTCCTCTTCTCGTCTATCACTTTGCACTCAAACACGCCGGCGCGCTTTAATTTTTCTTTCGTACTGCAATACCACTTGATTTCCTTTCGAATACGTCGCCACGGCAAAGATTAAACGATTAAACGATATTTGGTCGTGATCCAGTTTTCCATCGGAACTTTAAGCATTTCACTTTCAGCGGTGGTGGATCGTGAGTCGTCGAATGTGACGTACAGGCGGAGGTTTGAGCTTGTACGTTTGTGTTTAATATACGAGATCATTGCCAAGATAATAATACTCGTTAATGATGTACGTGCTGTACGTCACACGAAAGTAGTTTCAACGTTAAATTGAGTGTCACGGCGATCCTTATAGTTGAATTCAGAATCAACGATTTAGAAAATAATTATCTCTTTGTCGTGAAAATTCTCTGCATTTTTGGTATCAAAGGCAAGATACACGAGCTGTCAATTCATTCTAGGAAGCGAATACTTTGTCGGTGTCAATTGAAATTTCCTTTAAGACGAAAGTTAGGTGAATTAAGAACAGCAAGAGATCAGAAATGCACGCTTACGTAATGACAAAACCGATGTGCACTCGCATTAGCGTAAGAGCGACAGGTTAAGCGTTAAGTACGCTTTAGTTTACTCGAATTGCAGAGCAACGAAAGAGTACGATCGGAGCGCAAAATAAATCTCCAGCGAACAAAGCACCGAAATACGTGCGAACGTCGAAACGGACGCACTCCCTTGACCGAAACGAAAGAATCGACCAGTTACACGGTTATTTTGGTGCTGTTCCACCAGAGAGCACGTTGCACTCGACACGACCCGTTAATTCCCCGTTTTGCAGCGACGACGGCTCGATTTTCTTTCGGCTAGACGAGCGGGACGAAAAAAAGACAGCAACGAGTATCGCATATCCGTGGAACGGACGGGATCGCGATGTAACGAGCGGAGGGAAGATTTTTCTCTTGCCTCTGGTGCCTCTTTGCCAGCGACGAACGAAACAAAATGGGAGGGAGAATTATTCGGAATCGATGGTCGCGGTACCGAATCGTCGACGTGCAGTTTAATACGTCCGCGTGTCCCCGACTCCGACCTCTCGGAATTTCTATTTGTAATTGCGCGAAAAGAGTGAAAATGTCGGGACCAGGGCAAAAAGTAGAAAGGTCGGAAATAAAACAAGCAAATAGAGAGGGAAAATAGGGAGAAAAAAAGAAGATGGAAAGGTTGAACGCATACGTGGTCATGGAAATTTCGCTTGGAGCCAAGTGAAATGGCGCATAGGAATGACGATCCGCAACCCTCGTTCCCTCCAACCTTTCGATTCGACTATTTTCGACGATCCCGTGCCGTGGACCGCGGTCTCTCTGTTCGACCGAACACAGTGTAAGAGCACTTTTCATGCTAACGAATGCACCGTTTTCGATTTGTCGTCCGGTTATACGTACGCCCTCTGCTGGTCTGCTTCGATTTTCGTTTTTCTTCGGGACGTCTGCAAC
Source organism: Bombus confusus (assembly GCA_014737475.1). Lineage (NCBI taxonomy): Eukaryota > Metazoa > Arthropoda > Insecta > Hymenoptera > Apidae > Bombus > Bombus confusus. The sequence goes on along the minus strand of JACXIV010000080.1, from coordinate 382,328 downwards.
CGACTATTTTCTTTTCCCTTCTTTTTTTTCTGTTTCGACTATAATCTGCCTACGCAGAGAAACGCGGTTCGTTTATACTGGGAATCGAAACAACGAACCAAATCCCAGGGCACTCTTGTTATTTGCATTCCGCGTGCAGTCGACCTTCTTTTTTCTCTCTCTCTCACTCTCTCTTTTATTTTTTTAAATCGTGCATCGATGTTCGATCGGAATTTTCGGCTGCATTTCGAATGCGAGCTCAAATGCAGATTACGCGCGCGTAATTAGCACGCAAAACGTACGTGCAATCTGTTTCGGCGTCGATTGGGAACGGATATTGAAACTGGAACAGCCATGATTCGAGTTTCTTCTAATGTTGCTACTGCCGGTAATTGCGGTAGTAGTCCCGTCGTAAGTTCCTATTCCCTTTGGTAATGGTAATAAGTTCCTGTATGTTATCTGCTAATGCGAATTCCGAATCAGAGTGCACGGTGTTTTGGTAATGCTGCGATCAGGATCCCGTCGTGTAATTAACGTAAGCGTGTCAAATTCGAAGAACGCTTATATCACCACGCTCTATCGCTTAATATAATATATTCGGCAGATAATACGAAGATCGCAGGAGAAAAACAGTGGTGAGTACGTTTCTGTTGATCTTGCAATTTTAATTTTCATTCAGGATTAAACAGAGAGATTCCAATATGACATAATTGAAAACGAAAACTTGCAGACAAAGCTGTATGGAAGCTAAAGATATAACTGTCGAAACAAGCAACATTTGAATACGATTTCAATGTGCTACTATGACGGATGAACGATATGTTGAAAATGTTGAAGAGACAGGAAAAACGCACGTCCACCTGCAAAACCAAATATACGAACAATTCTAGTAATTTGAGATTGATCGACAATGTACATAGCCGTAAAAAAGTAGGAAACGCGACTTGTCCTGCTGTCCCCTACAGTCTCCGTATCTTTTCGATATCAAATACAATAATAATAGAAAAAGGAAATAAGATAAAAACCACACGTAAAGCCGCGTAAGAAAGAATACGAAATATCGAAATATTTTTATCTGAGCTGTTGAAATATTGAAGCGGTCTTTCCGCTTTCGAAAAAGGGGAAAAAAATAGGGGAAAAGATGGGAACACGATTTTTCCCATTGGCCACGGAACAGTAGCACCGATAACGATCGACCAATATCGGTAAATTCGTGCAAAATTTTTCTTATCGCGACCGGCCATCTGCGCGGACCTTTGCGCGCCAATTTCGACGACGACCAGAAGGATAAAAAAAAAAAAACGACCCCTATCTCGGTCGTTCCTGTGCGAAACGTTTGTGTCGCCGAGAATCTGGCGTTCGCCACCCACGATCCTCGTATTCTTTCTGAAAACTGGAACGAGTATGAATTTCGCATACTGTGCCGCGCACGGAGCTGACGTTTTCGCGTGCGCTGACATAAAAGTGGCGATATAAAGTCGGCTGTTTTCCTCGAACCTGTGCTCCGCTGTCTCTAACGCGAAATGGTCGACTGCAGAAGACTCTGAACGGTTCGTTGAACAACGGGGATCTGCGTGCAATTGCCTTTCGTGTTTCTACGTAGCCTAGAAACTCCCTCCGACGAAACAACCAACGATAGATATACGAAATGGTCGATACGGTTCCTTCGTTATAGAGAAACCCCGCTCGTTTTGAATAATTTTCTCCTCTCGTTTAATATTCCAATGGGAATTAACGAAACAGGGTGATCCATGTCTTTATTGGTGTTCTTCGTTTAGCGAGAATATCGGTGGGGATAATTGACTGAATTTCTCGCCTTTCAGTTTAATTCTTTCAGCTATGAAAGTCGTCGAACGTTTTGGTATTATTGGTACAAAGATTTTGTCTCTTAGAGCTGGTGTCTCGCGTTTTTAATAATTAACGAGAACAGGTTTGGTGTATTTTTAAAAATGCTAATGTTTATTATATACTGTTGGAAACAATCAGAGCATCGTTGTCACGAATGCTTCCATTGCTCTAGTCACGGGAACAGAAGCGAAAAGGTGTTAGACTTCAAATATACACGGTGTGTCCCAAAAGTAACCGAACTTATAAAAAATAACAAACCCAGAGGCATCGTGTCGAGGAAAAAGATTTTATTTTATTCGAAACACATTCCTGCTATGGCGATACAACGATTTTCACGCTCAACTAATGCGTTACGTAATTGTTACACGTGTTTTTATGTAATTCCTTTGAAAATGCTCGTCACAGCCTTCCAGATATCGTGAACGTTGCTATAACGTTTTCCCCTCGTTGTTATTTGAGGCAGTGGAGACAAAACGTAATTGCGCTGTGCTAAATCTGGCGAACAGGATGGGTGCCGCAACATTTTAATTTGTTTGTTCTGAAGAAAAGCAGTTACAGCCGGCGCATGATGAATCGGCGCATTATCATGCAACAGAATTAAATTTTCCGGCGCGTGAACGAACTTTACTTTGATGTTGATTACTGTAATTCTGCTTCCAACGACGTAAACACCGTACAAATTTAACATAGTGACAACGAAAGGCGTATTTCTATGTGACAAAGGTTTCGTATCAACGTTGCCGCTGCTTTTTCCTGGTCTTAAGAGGTTCGATTATTTTTGGTACATTGCGTAGTTGCGTAGTTGTTCCTCGTACATCAATTATACCCGAAAAACTTTTAATCGAATTTCATAAAACAATATCTTCATTCACGAAGGATGTTGTTTTCCGTTCGTAGTTTGCATTTCGGACTTTGTAGCTACAAAATGAGCTGTCAACGACTTGGGTTAGCCGATTAAAGTAGTCACTCGAAACTGCACTGAAACTAGAGTTACGTCTAGGCTAAGTGTAGACCAGATCCGAGTTAGCCTATGATAAACTGGATTAGATCCACACGGGGCTTGTACACCTCTGAATTATGCTCCAGCTAAGTCCAACCAGCATTACGTACATCCCAGATCCAGTCTTACTCTAAGACGGAATTGCATCAAGTCCATCCGATATCTGACTTAAATCTGATCGTTGAATTCTCCTTATATATGTATATATATATATATATGTGTGTATATACATATATATATATATATACATATATAGAGAGAGAGTACTCTACAGCTTACACGATCACCGTCATTGGCAACGAAAATACGACTGGAAGGATCGCCGGTATATTAATCTGGCTCCGAAGGGCTCAGAGCCGCGATCTTTTTCAGAGATCTTTGAAAAATAAAGGTCCATCCATCGCGATGGCTTTGCGCCTTTTTACGCGGTCTGAGCCGTCAGGCGCGCTCGCTGCTTCCGGTCACAGGCAGTGAAATCACATCGGTGAATCGACCGGACGTGAACGTATGACGGAGAGAAAGAACGAGACAGAGAAGTGTGTAGGATGGCAGCGTTTCGCCGCGGTCCCACAAATTTCGGTTTTCCCGTGGAATCCGATTGACACGGCGCACCACTGCCACGCTCCTCTCGTTTCGTACTTTCCGATTCGTCGTTCACCGTGATCCTGATATGAATTGAGCTATCTGACACGACACAATGTAAGAGTCCTTTCCCTCGTGCGAACGAGCCACGGATTTATCGCCCAGACCGACGGTGACGATCATAGGTGCGGCGGTCTCGTTCGACGAAAGGACGATCGATGGATATCCCTCTTTTATATTTTCGTGGCCGGTCGTTTGTTCGCGACAGGAGCTCGCACCTCGTCGCGTTCTGACTCTGCTTTTTATCGGGCTAAGTGCCATGATCCTCAATAGGATTTATATCGTTCTCTCGAAACGTATGTTTAATACATGATTCTGACAGATCCGAACGATTAAAATTCGCGTTTGCATCACAATATCGAGCAGTTACTTGCAGCAAGAGTGCAAAAAATAAAACGGTGGTCCGAATAAATTGCGTATTATATTATAATTTTATGTTACGTTATTATATTATAATTGTTGTATTATAATTGCGTATTATATTATATGTAGAAGTATCGGCTAAAATCTTTTCTTCTTTAACGTTAGCTATTTAGGAAATAAAGAAACAAATTTCATAGTAATTCATAGTTATTCGACTAGAAAGTATTCTCGATACTTGTACAGTCACACATACCCTTTATTTTCCAAGTCTTTTTGGCAGGTGTGCGTTTTAGTTTCATTTTCGTAGTAGCAAACTTTTAGATACGACGCGATGAAATAATACAGAACCGAGATTCAGAAAATTGAAATATCAGTAGGACGATTGTGATTCGCTACTGTAATTCAGAAATACCGTTGGGTTTCTGGATTGGCAATCGACACGGCGATCGAGTCACCCGAAAAAGAAAGGTAGAATCATCGATGAACACGGCCACGTAAAATTTATCTAACGTCGAACCGACATAATTCAGCGACCGCCACGTAACTTCCTCTTGGACGAGCGAACACGGGACCGGATTTATCGTCCAGCCAATGACGCGGCTGGCCTGTATGTATGAGCTCGTCGCCGGAAGCAGAATGGATGGACAAGCTCTTTCACGTTTCGCCTCGGCTAACGGGGAACGCTGGGCTAAAAGTAACTGGTCCATCTTTCTGTGTGAAACACTGCGAAATTACGTATTAACCCAGAAAGAATGTAATCCACAAAATACTTTCTATGGTGCATCGCGTTCGATCCTTTACGCGCGCACGTTACCTTCGTTCTTGCAATTTTCAATAACCTGCCCCGAAGGGAATCGTGTCAGTTTCTCGATTATATTTGCGACTGAGTCGCTTTGAGGGAGCGTACGAATGTCTGTAGCAGGAATTCCATGGAATTCGTCAATTGAAATTTTACGATAAGAGAATCGGAGTCGAGATAGATCAGAAATCTCAGTTTCTCGATAGTAGCTATCGGAAAACGCAGACGGTCACTTTCGCTTTAAGTATTTCGTTATTTACGAAGCATTTTCTGCTTAATGCCTCGCTCGTGGAAACAGAATCGTAAGAAACGTAACGAATTAAATCTAATGGAAGCAATCGCGGTTATTAAGAAATTCCATCTCTCGAAGAAGATAAGAGGACACACGGAGTAACCCTCGATTTCTTCCTCGACTCGAACCCTCTAGTCTGATTATGATTAAACGCGTTCGATAGACTCGGCAATCTCTTTCCGCAGGAAATTGTTCGATTGTCGAACGAACGATAAGTATGTTTGCCCATCGCCCTTTCCACCCCTTCGTTTACCATAGACGGACGGGGTTGACTTGGAATCAAAGGAGGGAGTGTTTTCAAACGGTGCCGTCAGACTGTTTTAGAACGTGGTGGGAGTTAAGTGGTACGTTCGATAAATTTTTTCGAGCACTCTTTAACTTTCGTCCCCACTCGTATTCGCAGCTCCTGGTGCACGGCTTTGTACTCGTTCGCCACCTACTCTCTTCCTCACCTTTCAACCCTCGTCGAACGCCTGCAAGCCTCGGGTCTATCCCTGAAAACTGCTACCGGATTTTCCGGCTCACCTGACGCGTCTCTCTTTCCCTCTTTCATCCACTTTTTCTCCTCTGTCCCTTTGCCCCCGCCACTCATACCGCCTCGTGAATCTCCTTTCCCCTTGGTTGTTCTTTTCTTCCTTTGACACTCTACCATCATCCGCGTCCCTCTTTCTTCGCCACGTCCTTCTCTATCTTTCCTTTTTTCTCTCTTTACCACTTAAACTTGCCATCATCTCCTGCCTCTTTATCTCTTTATCCCTTTGCTCTTCACCCTTTACCGTTTTCCCTTTTCTCCTCTCTTATCTCTCCGTCAACTTTTTCTTCCTATTTTTCAGCTTCTTCCCTTCTTCTCGTCTTCGTCTACATGCCGCGGACTTTCCGTTCTAATTTCGTTCTCACGCTTCTATTTTGCTTTCGTTACACCACTAACCCCCTTTCCCTCTCACTATCGAATTAACATAGTTTTCGTAATGGAATTTAAATAGCGATTCGGCGAGCGTAGCCAACGATTTCGAGCAAGTTGCGGAAAAGACCAAGGAAAATTCAATTCTCCGAGGCGCCGGGACTCTGCGCCGGATTAGCCGGTAATTGGAACAACCGGGATTCGTGACAGTGGCGAAAACAATGTTCGACGCAGTTAAATCCGCGATAGGGGAATCTCGCGGGGAAAGAACTCAATCGTCGAACTCGGCGCAGATCGATTGATCTAGCCTAACCGGCTGGCCCCGTCTCGTCGACGATCGGAAAAAGGTTTTAAAAAGGAATGACGTAATTCGCGATGGGCCAACTTGAATTGAGGCTTACGAAGTAATCGGAAACTTCGAGCCGGGGGCGACACGCTCGCTTTTTGCCGCTCGTCGATCCTCCTGCCAGAGGATCTGGATTTGATCCGAACCAGTCGTGGACGACGTATTTGTGACGCATGGAGAAGAATATCACGAAAATTTTCTCGAATTGCACGAGATATGGAAGGAAATCCATTTTCTGGGAAAGAAGGAAATCCTAAGCTTTGGAACTTAGATCAAGATTATTGGAAAGCGTAAGAAATTTTAAGACGTCTTATTATTGTTACGTACTACGTTATTGCGTGCGTGTCACTTTCTATATCAACGTTAGGCACTGTGCGTGCCCTTTGATTTGTGTGAATTTCAAAGTTGAACTTTCTGCGTTTAATCTGAATAGCGATTTCTGACGAAGAGGGAAGAATCTTACGACAGTCTTTCTCAAATTGTATGAAATATAAGAGGAAGCTCGGTCCCTAATAAATTTTCCAGAAATTCTTCCAAAAGTTGAAAATTACAGTAAAAGTGTCCGAAGATACGTAACAGTAGCAGTAAGCATTTTCCACGTTAATTTAAGACGTCGTACATATTCTTGGATACCATCTTCGATATGAATTTTAAATTTTGGCTTGGATTACTTCCGCGCCGCGCTGTATAAAGACGAGCGGATAATCGTCGTTAATTCGTCGTCTAAAATAACAGATTTTAATTAAGGAGAGTTTGCACAGTCTGCGAGCGCGTATTACGGGGAATAGTGGAGGAACTGAACGGCCACGAACCGAGGCGTTCCACCTACGTACACAGAATGTAAGGGCGAACGATAGTCGATTGGTTCGGGTTCGATAAGTAGAACGACGCTTGGCTGAGAGACGAGTCCAGGGAAAATGGCGTATGTCACGATTTCCGTTATCGCAGCCACATTCTCCTGGCGAGCAGCAGTTGCATTTCGCCAACTACTTCGAAAGTGCACTCAACCGATCCTCCTGCATCCCTCGTTCCTTACATTTTCTTCTATGCCTCGCGTGTGTGATCGTGTGTTTGTATGTTCGCCAAAAGCGCTATGGGTCCTCCATACTTTTCCAACAGCATTATGCGCAACTTGCAGCCGTAACTTTTCCTCTAAATACCGGCAAGAAAAGTTCCGCTGTTCCCTTCATCGGGCTCGGTCAAATAATTACTGTCCCGACGAGCTCGCCCGATGGAACCTGCTCGTCTACGCCGAAACTTCTTGAAAACATGTTCATCGCCCTGCATAAGGGATGACGAGGAACGTTTGCCCGAACGATTGCCCGTAGCGATCGATTCGATCGGAAGAGTCGAGAAATCTGCTGGCGATGGAGAACGTAAAATGCACTGGAAGCTCCATTAGTCGAGTTAATTGGGTCGAAGTAGCAGCTAAGACAAGTATTGTTCGAGAATAATGGCCAAATGATGGAAATGATATTTATCGTGGTAGACTTGAGGCGAAACGCGGATCATGGATTTTCAAGTATTCTTGATGTGACGTCGTGCGAAAGTTTCGGACCATTTATGTTACTCGTTCTTTAATAGAAGCTAGGTACATTTTTTAGGCAGAGTTTCCACATGCTGGTTTATAGATTCAGTACCGGACAAATGAATTCGGACAGAAATGTTTTTGTTTCCCTACGCTGTGACATTGTTGGTAGGAGAAGGCCACTCTACGTTTTGTTTTCTATTAGTTGAAAGCTAACTCACGAGCAAGTTAGACGTAGATATTTACTCTGTATTACGTATAAGGTAGGTTTGAAGAGGCATAAAAAATGAAAAATTTCTAAATGCTGCTAAATTGTACAACACTCTTTGCCAAAAATGGCAAAACATTACTCCTGCTACATTAAATAGTCTTTTGCAATCTATGCCCAAAAGAATGCAGGCAGTTATTGATTCTAGAGGTTATTCTGCCAAATATTAATTTATTCTTTTATTTTCACGAATAACATTCGTTTATATTATAATTTCCTCAAGATGTAAGTTTTGTCCGAATACTTTTGTCGATCAAATTTTTGTTCATTGTTCAAAATATATATTTTAATGTTACAATTTGTTAAATTGGTTTACATACATTATTTATCACCCTGACCTTCATAAACTGCCCATTTTATATTAATATCGTGACCTATTCATAAAAACTAAGAGAAATCATTTGTCCGAATACATTTGTCCGGTACTGTACGATACTGTACTTCCGCATGATGGATTTGTTGGGGACGTTAAAATAAATGGAAGCGTAATTGTAAGTATATTAGAATACATACGTATCAGATCATTCGAAGAATGATATCGCGAGAATAATATCAAGTATCCTCCTGTTCGCTACAAAAATAAAACATTTCCACGTGACAGATGGTTCAAGATCTTCGCATGGCAACGTACACCGTACGATAAGAAATTAGACAAATGAAGAGGCATAAAATTAAAGTCCGATTAACTCTGGTTCCCCACATCGAACAACAGTAAAGCGAAACTTTCGCAATCAGTGCATCAGCGTGTTTCGCTGGAATAACCCCCACCAACAAATAAAGGTACACGAACACACCGTATACGTAGAGCTACATATGCATACATACTCGCGCTAAAAACAAAAGAGAACAGAATAAAAATCGCGGGGTTTACAGCCTCCATTCCTCGAGCAATTTTTCACCGGTATCGTTCGGCCGCCGAACAGAAATTCTCGTCCATCATATACAGACGTGTCAAAGCTTTCGCGCGACTCTTCGAATAAATCTCGCGACCGCGAAAAATCTAGCGGGACCGAAACCATACCCGGTGGTGGAGGAAAAACCAGGGAACGAGGAAAAAAAAACGCATTCGCGGTATCACAATAAACGCTTGACCAGGCGGCGCGGCTGATAGCGGGCGCCACGAAAGGGTGGCAAACGGATCGACAGATAACAGCGAACGACAAACTAAAATGACAGAGGAGACACCGCAGGTTTATCCCTTTCTGGCCGCGATCCACGGAATCCCATACTCCTGCGATAATATTTTATCGCGTTGCATTCGTCGTTCGACCTGTGCTCGTTGATATGGAAGACGTTAAAAGGTAGGGGTAAGAGTGAAGTTGGCGAGTCAAGATAGGCAATTTGCTTGTAATAATTCGCCATGTTCGGTTATGAACAATTTTTGAGCGATCTGCATTTAAAAACAGTCATATATCGACACCGCGAAAGCTGCGATTTTCTACGGAGACGTAACTTCTACTCGTCGGAAGAATAGAAGTTTGTCGAATGTTAATATTCTTCGTTGTAACGATCATAATTCAGTAACCTGTGTGTATCGCTTTATTTCTGAGAGTTAGTTTTGATGTTCGCAGCGTAGGATTATGCGAATAATTTTCTCGTCTTTCGTTCTCGTCCCCCGTCGGCTTAAAATACGCGACATTTTCTCATTTTTTCGTTATTACAAAGACTAACGGTGTCTCGTAATATACCCACGACGACAAATGCAATTATCCTATGCAAAGTTTAAGAACGAATTGTAAAATGTTGAAGCTCGGGTGATTCGAGTAAGCCTACCTTCTTGCGTACATATCTCGTTTAAGCAGAAACGGGTCGCCGTATGATAATGGGTTAGGATGATTCCGAGTGGCGAATCAGCGTCGATGCGGCCTTCGCCAAATTAAACGACTTTCGAACGTCCAAGTCCAGGATCTTCTTTCTACCACCGGTGAAAAGCTCTGGGAACGAGCAAAAGGGATGAAAGTACGCATCGGTGGAGAAAAGGGGAAAGTTAGATCGCGTTTCGCGGCAGCGCAAACGGTTAATGTTCGATCGAGGGCGGAGGAGTAGAAAATGTTCGTAGCAATCCGGAACGACTGCAGGGGTTATTCCGAAGGCCGAACGTATAGCGGCAGGAATAAGTACCGTTCCGGACCGGGGAGAAGCCTCTCCATTCGATACGGGAATTGGATGTTCAGGATAGAGGATAGAGAGAATCGACGCTGCTCTCAAACAATTCTTCACCGTGTATTGACCGTGGGTAAATCAATCAGAGACAGTCGTTTTGACCTTTACGATCAGATTCCGGCCGGCTGCATCGCGAGAGGAATCGAGAGAACGAGGTGGGACGAGGAATGGACGAGAGGAGGAACGAACGAGAAAGAACGACGCCGAATGAACGAGCTTGCCTGGCAGAAAGAATAGGAGGGAAAGGAATGGAAACGCATGGAGGGAGGAGTAAATGGAGGAAGCAGGACAGGAGAAAAACCGATCGAGTGCAAGGAGCTACGTGGACGTTGTTTATCCGATCGCAATTACAGTATCCAGGACTTCATTTCAATCGAGCGGGGCCACTCCGGTGAAAATCTCTTACAGGCGATTTAAGTCACTCGGTACCGACAGAGCAAAGCTTCTAAGGAACAAGGGACAAGTCCGAGGATTCTTCCTCCGTGTGCAATTTCCAACGAACGCGAAAAGGGAAAACTTGCTTATCCGCTACAAATGGCAAATTCGTCGTTCGATGTACGCAAGGAATACGTATATCGAAGGCCCTGGGCGAGGGTTGGAAATTTATTGGGCCAACTCCCACTACCCTCGGGTTCCGCGCTCGGCGTGCAGATGTTTTATAGGGCACTTTTTATTGGCCCCACCAGTTGTTCGAATTTATTCCATGCTCCGCGTAACTTTTAGCGTGCGAACGATCTTCCTTTCTCTGCCTCCTTTTTTCCCACGCGAAACGATTTTGAGCGGTTGCCGCTGCTTTCGGAGGACCGACCCTTGGAACTAACGGAATTAACTTTTTCGCCGGTCTGCCTGATTTTTGCCGATCCGCAGCCGCGCCGCCACGTACGACGAGTTTCTTACTTTGTTCGATAGACTGGGAAAGAAAAAAGGGGCGGGGGACTTTATTACTCTGTTCTATCTCTCCGTTTAATATCCCGACGAAAAAATTAATCGCGTTGTTATGCCGGGCTCACGATGACGAGGGAACTCGGTTCTGCTGCGAAACACGTAGCTCTCCGTGTCGAATCGCATTTGTCCATCGAATATATTCCGACGATCTCCGCTGCCCTCCCACTTAATTACGTTCGAGAACACACGGACGCGATCGTAGCAAAGAAGAAAGACAGTCTCTTACTTTCCTTTCGTTCCAGTTTCCTCGGCTTCTACGCAAATTCCACCAAGAACTTTCAGGAAAGAGTATTCTGCCGGATGTCAAAGAAAGCCCGTGGACCGCGCTGGTCGCCCCCTTTATCCCACTTTGCCGACTTTCCGCGCGAATTCCGCGCAACTTTCGCCAACGAATATTCCTCGGGTCGCGTTCCCGAGAAATCCCCTCCGGACCACGGCAGGCAGCCTTTAAATTATTAGCTTCCGCGCGCGCGAGCAGGGGCCCCGGTAAAAAGCGCATAACCGATGCAAGGTGCGACCAATCATTTTCGAAGCGGGAGAAGGCGAATGAAATTGCCGGGCAAGCTGTGTGTACCTCGGCGCTCGGCCGAGGGACCGCTGCCCTTGAAGCACCTGCTGCTCCGTTATTCCCTCCTCCAAAAACTCCTCAACCTCCACCTCGCTGCACCAACCGCCGCCCACCTTCTCTTACATCTCCTCGTTCTTTTTCCCCGCCCGTTTCGCTGAAATATTTCCAAAGAACTGGATGACCCGCACGAACTTTAAACGGAAAAGAGGTGAAACTTTCTTTGTAACCGAAGCTACCAGCGAAATTCAGTAGTTTTCCAGCCCCTCGTGTCGATGTATATAAAACGCAAGTGCCGTGGGCCAGATGGCGGTCGCGTTAAAGAACTTTCCCGATCATGATTTTCCAATTTGAATGGCCGGCCACGTGTCTGACAGCGATTATCACGGGGCCAGGCGTCCACGTGCGCAGTTTTTTACGTCCTTTCGAGGCGGATTACCGCGTAATTCGCACGTGGCGTCGTCTTTCCATCGTTCGGCGCACCCTCTTCGTTAATACGAACACCGTTAGGCTAGCCGAAATCAACGTTCGTGTCGGATCGTGTATGAATCGAATTATCGACAGACAGACGGACGGACGACGAACAAAAGAGTGAATTTTGAAAAATGAAAATGATCGATTCGACGGATCGCTTTTGTGCCGGATTTAATTCAGCGCGGCGGCGTGGCCCGGCTGACGAAACGCGTGCTTCTGCGATTATCAGCGGCCGATCGATTGACAAGCATTATTGTGACGTTTCCGGCGGCGACGACGCGATTTTTCTATTATTCCGCGCGTCGCGGCTCTGGTCACGGTGGAACGCGTTTCATTAGCGAGTGATTGTTGATCGAATTATTCGGTGAAAACGGGGGAGCGAAAAAATATTACAGGCAACACTAACGAACTACCGTCGTTCGACAAGAGGTTGCACGATGGAAACGAATACAGTCCGGTCACTTTGTCGCAATTATCGTTCGTCCCGCGGCAGGATATTCAATCAAACGTAATTGCGATTAATTAAAGCGCAGAGTAAACGAGAAATAATATACCGGACTCTTATTAGCGGCAGCTTGATCGCGGTAACACGCGCACGAAATTATGCTCGCTGGCAAGGGCTGCAAGCCATGGGCGGAGGTGTATTTTTTTACGATACGCAATTACGACTGGCGGAGCGGCGTGCACACGTTCAAAACGGCTGATATAAATTCTGCAAATGGAAATAGTTGCAGTAACCCGAAATTAAATCGACCGGCGTCATTTCGAACTATTTAAGTACAATGGGACGCGGATCGCAATTCCGAGCGACAGGCACGCGGCGGTTAGCCAGATAAATGCCGTGTGTTTCCGCGCGACGCTACGCGAGAACGCGAGGCCGCTCTCTTGAAATTCTGCCCGAATTTTACCACGGATCTAGCCTCTCTCTCTTCTCCGCGTTTTTTCATCCGGACGATTAAAATTGCGAGGGTTCCCATGAATCGTAAAGTAGGTATCCGCGCGAAGTTTGCGACAGATTAGCAACGTGGAATTCGTTGTTGGTCAGTAGCCAAGCCGAATAAATTACAATTGTGATTCATGCATCATGGTGTGATATTTTATTAAGAAATAAAATATTCGCTTAAAATATCCGTGATATACGTTCGTTAACGCCACCCGTGATAGTACGGTGAAAAGGCAAATTAATTCTACCGATCTATATCTTACAACGACAAGATTCGACGTGGAATATTTGTAAAAAATCGCTGAGAATGACGCGATTGAATATTCGTAAAAAGTCTCCGAAGAACAATGCAATTCGCACTTCGACAAATCGTAAATATCCAGCGCCATTAATCACGCGGAAGGATTTATTTTTAGTTCAAAGGCACCCTCCTCTCCGAGCAAAAAGGTTCCAATCCCGATCATCGACGACGCGAGTCTCCATTCCCTCTTACACGCAAGCATTCGCCAAGCTTCCTCCGAGATACTGCCTCGAAAAACTCGAACGAGGACGCGGTAAAGAGAGAGTCGGCCGAAGGAGGAAAAACGTGAAGACACCGGCGCCTATCGAACACGCCAGAGATGACATAGAAGTGGCGCGGAGCTGCCTCGATTCCACGTTCACGATTTTACGAGCGACGATTCCGGGGGTAACGTTGTTGGGAGCGGACACGAGCACGTGTATCCGGTAATAACGATAAATAATCGTAAAAATCCACTATCGTTCACGGTTGGTTAACCGCGTCTCTAGCCGTCGACGGAGGGCGAAAGCCGTCTCCTAAGAATTCAATGCGCGGGGCATCTAATAAATATCTCTTCCCCAACGCGACACGTATATACCTACACGCGTACTATCTACGTTACACATATGAATTATACGTGGGCGAAACGCACGTGTACATATAGCGCGGAGGTATATTCCATCATATGAAGGAAGACATAGTCGGAATGAGGGGAAACGGTAGAATCCCTGGCGCGGATCGTAGGTAGGAAAGTTTCGGTGCATGGAGAGCTTTTGAAGATTTCGGCGCCGCTAAAACGGCCGCGAGCATAGTCTTCGTACACCACGACGTGGGAATAGAGAAGAGAGAAGAAGAGTCGTTTCGTTATCTCGGTCACGTTTCGTCTGGACCCGTGGGCGCGTTTTCTCGCAGGCAAAGAGATACTCGAATATTTGTTGGCCAGGTTCGGCCGACGATCCATAACCAGCGGAATCTATATAGGCGCGTGCACGCGCGGCTACGTGCCGCGATACCGGCAGAAACGCGTTGCCCGGCCGCTTTTAAATCATCCGTAATTTCGTTCCGAAATTCCAACCCCCGTGGGCACGTCGCGCGGCTCGTACGCCGCGTCGCGTTGCGTCGCATCGCGTTACGCTTTCTCGCCGTTGACACGGGTCTCCGGCGTATCTTCGCACCCGCGCTGCGCTGATATTATCATCCGGTTCGCGTTCGTTCGTTAAAATTCATGGTGTTTCCTATGCAGGAAACGCCGCGGAGATACATAACCACCTCCGCTAGCGGGGCGAAAGAACCATGGGAGATGGTGTTCGAGCGTGTGTTTTTTCGTCGGTGGAAGGTACTGACACGCTGTCTACGAGGAGAACCACGCGGAGAATATTAATAGGGTGTGGTGCACCGTCACGCGAGTAATTAAAGCGTCTGTCTGGTAGAAAGTTACGAGCGGAGAAAAAAATGATCGGACGAAAGGGATCGGGGATCAGTGACTTTATAATCACTCGCTCCATTTCCGCTGATCGTACGGCTGCATATCGTTTCGTTTCCTTCGTTTCCGCCGTCTAATGGAAGAACTCTGAATGCGCGGTTGTCCGTTAATCGGTAATATCATGGAGATACTTTCGACTCGGAAGATAAATCGTCGTCGTGTGGATGTTTTTATATCGGACAGATATGATCCGCCGTGGGGGACCGATATAAAGGATTTAATTGATTTCTTTCTTCGCACCGACCGAATGATGGCGCGTACGATCAATCTTACGCGTACGTCGGCTACGTATCTGTTATCTAGTTCACCAGATAATCGGCGGTTGCGTAAAATGATTAAGCGGCCCCCGTTACTCATCGAATCGTCCCCACCTCCGTGAAACCAGCCTCAAGCCATAAACGTCAATGAACTTTCACCGAGTTTCAACCCCTCGTTTCGTCGCCTAGGTATCTCTCTCCTTCTCGTGATCTTCCTACTCCGATCTCTTTTTCTTCGCTTCGATTAAGATCGTACGCTTTTAACGCGTCGTCCGCAGTTCCAAAAACGAAGCCAACGAACGTATCTCCATTTGAGAGAAGCGTGCCGGCAAAAGCCAAGGCTAATCAGGCTGTACGTATTACGCTCGAGGAAACGTTGAATCATTCTGCTGATGGAATAAGTAGCAGCGCGGTAATTTGTAAAAGCGATACAACCAGCGGATCGAAAGAAAAAAAAAAGAAACGCGAGACTTCATGTCTTCCAGAAAGACGAATACGAGCAACGAGGAGAAAATGGGATACTACGTTGGCAAAGACAGGTCGCGGACGGAAGGCAACGCAACTCGCAACTTAATAATGGAATTATCCTCCAGGCTCGACCTTACGTAAGGAAACCGAAGAGCTCATAGAAAACTAGTTCCCCGTAATTCCTTCTTTGATAGGGGACCGACTGTGTTATCCATCCCCTGCCATTTACTCTATCTCCGTCTTTGTTCCGCTCGCAGGCTTCTAGATACACCGTCGGAGGTATACGTAGCTGGATGCGTCGACCGAATGGAATCGCGCTCGACCGTAAACTTGACACAATTGTACCTCTAGACGTAACTTGGGATTAGCACAATGGCACTGCCTGTCTCTCTCTCTCTCTCTCTCTCTCTCTCGTAGCCTATTCCTTCGTCCTTCCGCCGGCGTATAAGGGAGAGACGACGGCTGGATCCAGCAAGGAAATACGCGTGTGTCTCTCGAGAGTGATCTAAGAGGTCCAGGAACGAGTGGACCGGCAGCTCCGAGAACACGCCCGAGGGAGAGGCGTGTAACGGCAGAGGGTTCGTTTACTTGCAGTTTTCGATTTCCACGCGTGCCTGAATGACACACGGGAAATGGAGGAACGCTGTAACGTTCCACCCTTCTAATAAAAATCGCGCTATGGAACGAACGAGACGCACGATGGAAGCCAGCGATTGTACATGTCATCTCTATCGGGGATTTCGAGGTTTTCCATCGATTTCGCAGGGAATAACCGATGCAGTAAAATGCAGAATCAGGCGGCGGTTCTAGGCTAAAGTTTTCCAATCGAACACATAGGACTAGATCTCGTGACAGAGAAAGATTTCCGAGAAAATGGGGCACAATAAGATGCTGGAAAGATACACAGGGGCCAGCAGGCCGGGTAGAATACGGCGAGGGGGGATAGATGCACGGATAAAGAAAGATGGACACTGATACGCCGTGAACGGCGGAGAGACAAGAACGGGGACGGATGCGCGGCGAGATAAATGGAGGTAAAAGTGGCATGACAAAGAAGACACGGTCGACGTTCTCTCCCTGGAGGAGCAGAGGGAAGAAAGGTGGGACCGTATTGAATCGGTTCATAGGTTTACAGGCGACCACCATTATTTTCGTCTCGCATTCTGGACCCATTGTATCAGGGCGTGAGGCTGTAGAGTGAGCATCTGCCTCCCTCGGCTTCGCAACACAACAGACATACACGCTCACACGGCCGGCTGCTCCATCCTCGGCGTGGCTGATCGTGCGCGCGAATTATCGGCGCCAGAGGCTGCTTTTTTCGCCGCGATTCGAACAAAGAGAAACAAAGAAAAAAGGAAAATGTTCCGTGCATTCGCAAGTTTTCACGAGAACGTGCACAGGCGGAATCGACCAGGTTGATTCCAGGTCGACGTTCGATCGATCCTATCCCGATGCGCCCACGAAAATCCACGTCACGAGCCACCTCCTGGTTCGGCAGTTAATCCAGCCTGGGCTTCGATGGATGCTGACTCGAAGGAAATATTTATCGTAAACGACACGACAGCAGACTTTTCGGAGTCAAGTGACACTGAGCTCGCGGCTCGGAAATTATTTATTGGAAACGAAAGGAGGTTAAATCGGGATTCGTTATTGAATTTCGAAAGCACGTACTCAACGGAGGGTTTTAATGCGGAGGATGTCGAAGCGGCTTGAAATCGAGATACTGTATTAAAATTTTGTGAGAGACGGTATTAGTACGCTACCGGTGTGTTACAGAATCTTTCGATTTTTCTCTGATCTCTAATAACATGCTTAGAATATTCAAAACTTGGTGTTGTCTTTATCGCTCTGTACAAGACCTCGCTTAAGATGCGCTCCATCCCCGTAGTTACATAATAATACGAATTGATAAACGAAGATAGAATACGATAAAATCCCAATAAATCCAACGATACCCCCAAGAAGAAGAGACGTCAACCCTATCACAGCACCGATAAAAAGAACCGGTATCGTCTGCAACCTTAAAAAATGACCAACGTTGGTCATCCATGCCCGAATAACGTGTACATAAAATAAATTAGATGCCATGGTGTCCTGTCTTATCTGCTTCAAACGAACCGATGTTAAAGGATCGAGTTCACCGTCCGAAACTGACTGTCGCGATAACGACGGAAAAGGTTACTCTCTTCTTCGGTGGTTTCCGCTTTCCGCGCAGGCAACTGCGCGATCACAGGTCAAGGAAAAACGTAGCCTCGAGTTCGAGTTACGTTTTTGTCGATGCTCCGGGAAATTAACTCTTGACCTCGGCCAGGGGAGTTTTATGAAAGCGATAAATCTTCGGCCTTACGTATTTACCCCAGAATACGCGCTAATGGAGAACGTTTTTATCTTGTCCTTCGAGGCCAGTCGTTCGCGATGAATCACACCCGGACGCATCGCGTCACTTTCGCGCCGGTCGAAGCTTCTTTTGCGCCACCATGGTTAATTAAACTATCGATTAAATCGTATGTACGTGAAAAACCGAGGGAACGACGCTTTCACGGCCGTCACCGACACTTTGCGTCGTTTTTAATCGCGCTCGCCTTCCAACGTTTCCACCGTTCAACTCCCGTCGTACTTTACGAGCTTTCGAATGATTTGTACGCTACGGGGCTTTTCATACCGAAGTTTATACGTAATCGTGACGAAATTACGGCCGAAACGGGGCTGCGTGATCGCTGCCGTTTTATCACCGTGAAAGCCTGTAATCAAGCTTCTTAAACGCTCCTCGGTACACGGTTTTAAGTAATACCTGGCGAATACAGAGCTTCGATGTTACGTCGATTACTATACCTTAACCCGATGATTACGTAACGTGTTATTTTAACTTGACACTGGTCACGTTTCATCAGGCATCGTGAAGAAGAATTTCATCTATTTTTAATTTTTGTCCCTTGAAGAGAATCGTAACGTTAATTATAATATGGAGAATGCGCGACTTGCGCGTCTACAGATATTCGTATTTGATTCATTCGTTGCGAATATCGCGTAATCGTACTGCTAAAAGTGCATATACGCGTTCAACGATTATACCGCGACTCCATTTATAGGAACGAAATTATAGTTGGTGATCGATAAAACAAATTTCCGGCCGCACCTGCACGTGAATTATTATATGAATGAAAAATAAATAGTGAAGAAAATTGGTAAATTCCTATTATATGAACTTTAATTACTATTGTTCCCCGGCGAGATCGAATAAATGGAGTTCTACTCTACAGAAAGTATTTAAATATATATATATATATATATATGCACGTACCTTTCCTATTGATAAAAATTATTTCGATTTCTAGAGCAGTAATGCCTTCAGTGCCGCTCACAGCGCAAGCTATGTTTAAAGGATGACGTCGCTAATAATTTCGAGAGTCGCAAATGTATTACCTCGACCAACTAAAAATATTAAAATAGAAATAAACAGCACGATAATTACAATGTAGAACTTTTCTGAAAAATCCAGCGTTGTCGCTATCCAGTTGATCAGCGAGATCGGGCACGAGTTCCGCGCCGGCTGTGACGGTAATTAATGCAACGGCCGTTAATTACGGGTTGGGAACCGGAATCACGGAGAATCACGGGATGATTTGTCGCGAATAAAATCGCGCTAACACGCAACAAGTAAACGTTCGGCGTGAAAACGACGGAAACAAAAGGAGGATGCGTTGGTTGGAAAGCGATCCTGGCCTCTGCTCGAATTTCCTGCGGGACAGTGGGTGACGGAACGGTGGCACGTCGTGTTCGCGAAATTGCTTCTCTTTGCCCGGTAACGTCGCGAGGCTGGCCGTATCTGAGGGAATCCGGGCGGCCCGGAAAAAATTGCCATTGTTCCTCACGGAGAAACGTCGTTTCATGGAGAGAATGGGCCGGAGATCTTGTTACGCGATACTTAATGCAATCATCGAGGAACGAGCATCGCGGCGTTATTGTAAGACGGTAATTGACATGCTAATACGACGTCGTAACGATGTTACGCGCGTGTGTTCACCGGAATTAACAGTGCATCGAGAATGGTCGATAAATAAGCCAGACAGACGATAGGATGGGAAAAGAAGTATCCGAGGATCAGAAGGTAAATGATGCCATGCTATGCTATGATAGCGAAGAAGGAAGAGGAAATGACAAAATGATTCAGAAAAATAGAGGTATCCGTCTGTAATTTCGTGATTAAATTGCCTCCTATCGAATACTTTTTAAACAGTTTAGAAACTTTGCCCACCTATGTTCCTCTATTACCACCGCTTTAAAGAAAAATAATTAATAAATAAATATATAATAGATAAAAATAATATCCTCGGTTTCTCTTACAGTGGTAGATAGGTGGATTACAGGATGAAGATAACGTCGAAGGTAGCGTGGATCTTTCTCCCATCGAGATTCATTTAATTTTCTTATTTTGCGGCTCGTTGAGCAGCGATCAAAGTAGTCGATCGGTCAGTCGATCGACGAAAAATCGTGGCGTTCTGGGAGATGCTTAAACGATAGCCGGGTAATCTAATTTTCCAATTTATAAATGTGAGCGAGCGGACGTTTCTGGAGAACGATGCCGATAATTTCACCGTAACGAGCATTTATTTGCACGATAGGTTAAATATTTGAAATTATCGAACTACCGTTCTCGATGAACAACACACACACACACACACGTACACACAGGTACACACAAAACGAGAAAAGGGAAGGACGGGTGGGCGAGATACGCGTATCCGCTTATTAATTAAAGCGCCGCCGCCGAATAGTTTCTCCGCTTCATTCAAAAGTCGTGTAAACAAAGAACAAGTTGGATAAAGAGAATCGGAGAGAGAGAGAGAAGTTCTCTCGGTTGCAAGACGCCGCGGCAACCATCTACGATCTCGTTTTCATTTCGTCCTTCCTACCCTCTTTCCCCGAGCTCTTACACTATTAAAGAAAGGAGATGGAAAGTAGGGGGAATTTCGGATTACCAGCGACTGCGAACTCGCCATGGAAAAATCAATCGAAAGTTTCACCTTTTCTCGCCTTCATCCAGATCCGTTGGCGCCAGCCAATGAAGCTTTTTTAAATTTGTACTTAGCTATTCCCTGCTGGGGACGTGTCGGAACTATCGAAGCGGCGTGTAATCGATTTCAACGGGTCGCGCGATATTTTCTCCTCGCCTGATCGGCCTCCACGAGCCAAAGGATACCCGCTGCTCGACTTCTCGGTCTCGCCCCTTCCGTAAAAAAACCCATCTCTCTCGTCTTACCAAGCTACGAAGTCGATCCGGGTACGACGACTATTGCGCAATGGATCGGGCTGGGAACCCTGACGAAATCAACGAATACGATAATCGAAGATTCTTCTATTTGGTGATCCAGCTGGACGGAAAGGAGGGATACTTTTAACGATCCGTCCCACGGATAAACCGTTGGCCCTGGTAAAAACAATTAACACGAAGGCGTGACGAATCACGGCCGTAAATTATCGATTTCTCGCGGCGTTGATTCAGCCCCTTTTCATTGAATTACAGCCGGCTGTTCCGTTCCTCCTCGCGACTCCTCCGTACGATCGAACTCTCCCTCTTCGCGCGTGTTCGTATTTCAACGTGTGTGTTTGCTGAATAAATTAACGGCGCGGGAGAAAAGGACGGGGACGGGAGAAGGGGCCGAATGTCGTTCTTTTTTTTTCACGCGATGTCGAAGACTCGAGGGACGCCGGGATCGATCGTCGCGAAGATTCCTATACTCATGGACCATAAACAAAGGATTATTAAACGGAAAATAAAGGGGGAGGGAAGAAGGAAGGAAGAAAAAAGAGGGGAAGAATGGACGAAACGGGTCTAATGTTACGGAGACACGCACGTGGAACCCATCGAATTGGAACGAACGAAACGAAAATTACACGGTAGATTTAATAAAGCGAGGATCATACGGGGATCCACGCGTAATTTGGTGCGCGGCATCAAAGTCTCTAATGACGGCCGCCGGCCTCTAGCGAAGCCAGCCTCGTTCGAATTTTTCACCTCTGCCTTTGGCGTCGTTCTCCCGTCGAACACTCTTCTCCGTTCCTGAGGAACCTCTTTTCTACGTGTTAATTCGCATCGGCCAACGTCCGCTGCAACTTTGAGCCATCTCCTTCCTTTTTTCTTAGTTGATTACACGTACCCGTAGATTATCGAACGGTCCGCGTACCGTTTTCCCATTGAAGTTTCCATTGTTCGACAGATCGTAGAGATAGAAGCCGAGAATATCGATAAGCTATGCGTTGAGCTACATGCAGAGTAGAAATTTTGTTGTGTATTGTAGTTGGAATTAAATGCCGAGTAATATTTGACGTGATTTTATTGTGTTAAGCGTAGAAATTAATTTGACGCAGTCTTTCTTTTTATTATCTTTTTTTTTTTTTTTTTTGATAAATTCGTTATTATCCTAATTTATTCAAACGACAGCGAATTGTTACTTGGATCGCTGCAAGTGCCCCGCAACTGTTTGGATTCTTCGGCTCCGCTTAAAATGGACTTGTAATCGATTCCATGCGACGGCTTCGAATTAATTCCAACACGTAATGGAAGCAGAAGTTGTTGTTTATGTAAGTGGAGCAACAATTCGATTTAATTTAACGAAACCATTCTGATCGTTTGATCGTGCTCCGATATTAAATGCACGTAACGACGGCTATAGTCGGGAAACAGAGCTTTCGGGCGAAGCTTTTATGCTTGGCTAATGATTACACGCGTTCGCGCGCATTGTTAAACGCTAATGCATTTACCATCGTAAGAAAACGAATGCCAGCTGTGCTTGAAGTTCTTGTTTACCTTTACACGGGTGAAATTCCGATTGCGCGAACGTGCCGTTTAATAAAATCGTACCGTGGATGAAATTCTCGTAATTCCGGGCGTGCACACGGTAGATTACAAAAATTACGGTGTAGAAATACGGAAAACGATACACAAAGTGGTATAATTGGCGGTGAAATTCGCCGAGAAAAGCCGGTATTAATTTTAATTGGAAACGCTCCAGCTATTACAGGAATGATTGAATCCGACTGCTTGAAAAATCAATTGCCAATTTAAGACACTTAGGTAGACTTTGAATATTTATGCAATTTCATATTTTTATGAACGTAATATAACCGGCGGTCTCTTTCATCTGCTAATTCTAAAGCACATATAATTCTAAGGTCTGAAATATTTTATTTCAGATATTTTACGTATTTTTCGCATAGAATACGCGTTTTGTGCATTTTTCCAGCTTTAAATCCTCCCACGTGTATAAACACTCGCGGTCTAATTATAATACAATTAGGAGATATACACACATATTTCTTTTGCGAGTCTAAGCTTGGAAAATGCATCGTGGCAGCTATTAAAAGTACATTTAGCATTTGAAGAAGCTTATACAAATGTTGAAATCGTTTAAGAGAATGATAATTGAGGATTTAAGAGAAAGACGAGAGCGACTATGAATATCACGTTAACATTTCTCGCGCAGCGACGCAAGAATCCTGTTTGAAAGAAACTACGAATTTAAGAGAAAGACGAGAGCGGCTATGAATATCGCGTTAACGTTTCTCATACACAACGCGAGACTCGTGTTTGAAAGAAACTATGTACAAAAGAGACGCGCAGCATCCTTTTCTATCGTCACGTTCGGCAGCATCTCTCAAACCAAAAAAATCTGTACCTCTCAAAGGGAGAAAGTTCACCAACATCTCCAATTCCTGTCTCGGACAGTTTGCCTGCCTGCGTTCGCATTCGATATTCCTGTCGCACGTCTCGTTACGCAGACATTGTTACCGTGAAAACGAAGATGTTATGATAGGCAGGCGCGGCCCGTTTTGCGGATTCCACGAGAAGAAAGGAGCACAAAACGCAAAAGGACGAGGGCGAGGGGCGGGGCGGTATAGAAAGGAAGGAAAGATGACAGGGCGCGGGAGAAAGAGAAAAGAGATGCACGCACAGAGAAGACACGAGACAAGATCCTGCCTCGCTGACTGTATTCGATCCTCTCACGGTTATCATCCCCTGAATGGACGAACGAGGCAGAGAAATTCTGGCGCGGCGGTTTGCTCTTTTAAAACGGGCCAGGCCTGAACTGACACTTCGATGACAGGTAGAGTGTCGGCAATTGAAATAACAAGGGAACGCTAAGGAGGAAGCGTTGCTTGAAAACGAAGGGAACGTGGCTGGCTGGCTGGCTGCTTGGATGCCTGAATTCCGAAAAGTTTGTTTGAAAGGAATCCGCCGCGATGCTTCATGGCATTCGTCTTCCGTCCTAGATCCGACGAATTGCAAAGCGGCCAGAAAAATTGTCCTTTTCAAACTCGTCGCCGAGCGTAACAATGGCGAGCCGCAGTCGGCGGGCTCGACGACGCGTTCTCGTTCTTCTCGGCCCTCATCCCCCTCGGATATTATCGTTCCTTCCGTATGAATTAAACGGTCGGGCTCGGCGAGAGCTCGTAAATAATTCACGACCGCGCAGACCAACGTCGATACTCGCTACCTTCCTTCCAGACTTGCTGCTGGAAAATCTCGAACAGATACCATTTTCTTTTCCCGCGATTTGGGCTTGCTTAAATCTCCGATATACAATATCCGCGCTGGAATCGTTTTCCTCCAAGTACGGATTTATCTATGATCGTGATAGAGGGAAGGAAGAGAAGGGATGATATTTTAACGGCGAGATGTTATGTTCGATTTTATGACCACAGAATTTGGAGGGTCCTCCACGCTGATCCAGGTAGAAATTGAACAGTGGAGCCAGGTTCACGGCGAAAAAATTGCCATTTACCCTCTGGATCGTATTCCGCACTCCTGTCGCGTCTGTCAATCTCACGAACGCCGCGCCGGTTGCACGCGAGCATTTACCGCGTCCATTAATCAGGCACAAAGGAAAAATCGGCGAACAGCGTCGCTCAAAAACGAGAAAGTAATTAACGCCAAGGGCGGCACGGGGTGAACTGCAAAATCATCGGGCGGCAATAGTGAACGGGAGAGAGAAAGAGAGAGGGACAGCGGGATGTAGGCAGGAGACCCTAGAACCGAAATCCTGAAAACCCTACAACAAAAGCTACCAGTCACGGGATCTGGACCTGGACCCGACTGTCCAAAAATTTCTCCCCCCATTAAACGCATTCACTGCGTTCCCCAGGCTGTCGCGCGTGTTCGATTACAATGTAACACCGTAACGAATTTGACGCTGGTACCGCGCATAATTGGCTTCGATCCTCTCCTTTACACGACTGCCCCACTCCCACCTCTCTAACCGGCGTTTTCAAACCCGGCCAGCTTTATGTCGCCGCGGAAAATATTCCATGGAAAGGCATAATCTCTGGCAGTCACGACCGATCATGGATCCAGTTTCCCAGTCAATATCGTTAAATCGGCCATATGTATCGCGCCTCTAGTCTAGTCACGTCCACGTTTCTCTCTGATAAATTGATCGCGTTTCGGAATTCGCCATGCTGTCGCAGCTGTTAACGGGGCCAGCCTAATTTCGCAGGGGTCGCTACCCCTTCCAGGGAACAGATTTTCGCGAGATCGGCTGACGTTTGAAATATAATAGGATTAACCACGTTGGTTAATCTCACGTTGCTTAACTTTGTTAACAAAAGATAACTAGTTTTTGTTCTGTTTCTAGTTGAGTAACAGTGGGACGAGTACTGTCAGCAGCATCTGTTCAGACGTCATTAAAATCTTCAACAATTATGTCGACCCGTCGCGTCGAATCGAGAAACATGCTCGAACACGCGAAAGATTAAAATTGGGAAGTCTTGGTTTCTCGTACACGCTACGGTACATCTTAACTTTCGAGCCAACACGAATTTCAATGGAAATTACATCGGAGGACTCGCGACGAATTCGTTAAGCAAGCAACTCGCCGGAAAGAGAACGTAATAACCTAGGTAACCTCAAGGGAACGTAATATTCCGGCAGGCAGGTTGGCGGAAACTGGATCGACAAGGTGCACGCAGCCGTGCAACGATAACTTTCTGTATCAGCCGAAACGTAGCCGGACGCGGTTAATTCGAAACGGCGGCGCGCGGAAAATTATTCTCGCGGCGGCTGCTCCGGGCTGCGAGAATGTTTTCGTTTCATAAATAAAACGCCGCGTATCTGACTGTAGGGTGGATGATAGTACGGCCCGAGTTTACACTCATAACATCTGAAAGTTTGCACCAGTGGCCATGTTAAGGTCAGTCTGTTATTTCCGGTGGCCGCGTTGCTCGCTCGCGCACTTCCGTTCTTCGCCGACTTATCTCCCTTTCTCCGCCAACCGTTCAAATAAACTCGTGTGTCGACGTTCCGACCGCGAACCAGCGCGTAGCGCACCGTGTCGATACGGCGTGGTTTTCTGAAAAGTTCGCAGAAACATTTTGGGAAACGATATTCGAGGACGCAACCGTCCGAAAGGATACGAAATCAGCCATTATATCCGTGCGGGCGTTTTAACGCGGAACGTATCGATTTGTACGCCGCCATGAATCCGCTGAAAATTCCTGGTCCCTTCTCTGGTGAGTCATATCCGATTCTTTGCATTAACCGAACAAGAAGCGAGGGGAAAAGCGCAGTAAAACGGGGATTCGCTAAGGGGGTGGTTTGTAAGTATAACAGGGGCACGAGGCAGAGAGAGAAAAAAAAGTAATCAACGTAACCATATTTTACGGAAGCTGCGTATATGCGGCACCGTATTACACTGGCCATGATAAAAATACCACGTGGACGAGGGCGGACCGTGAAAAATTTCGCTGAAAAAGAGGTCTAATATAATATTTTTCTTGCATGGCAATGAACGTCGTTGTAATTTCCGCGCGACGTTTCCGTTTCGATGATTAAAAAAGCCGTGACCGAAAGAAAACGAGTTCGGACAGCCGGGAACGAACAAATTGTGGAAAAACGAGCGACCGCGCAAGGGATAGCTGAAGAGATACATCGAACGCGTGGGAAGGCAATAAAAAGCAACATTTTGAAAATAATTGCCTTAAAATATTCAGGCTACGCTGCGGGGCAGTTTTATAGCTTCCTCGATAAGATACCAAAGATTTAAAATGTTCCAACATCACAATTAAATTATTCGTAACGACATTGGCTTTGAGCGGGTATAGTGGTAGGAGTAGGAAAACACAGAACACCGACAGTCACGAACCGGTTCGGATATATTCTACGTAATCGTCGTTTATATCGTTTCAATACGTCTCATTTGCTCTGATCTCCCTTTTCTTTGGCTATTCTATTAACGAATGAACTGAATGAACAGGAACAATACTCCGTTAAACATTTACAATTTTGTGCAACTTTACGCCAAAGTGCGATATCAAGAGCCATTAAGCCAGCGTAACCTCAATCTTGCCGCCACTACTCTTGAATTTTATAAAATTTATTACAAAAGGGTAGAGTAACCAAGAAAAGACATGCGATCGCGCGAGGCTCTCGAGAGGACGCGAACAGCCCTGCCGCGTTAACCTTGTTCCATCCTAGTTGAAAGCGCGCGCAAGAGCCTGTATACAAAGACGGACCGCGGAATGGAAGGAGCTGAAGCCAATAGAAAAAAAAGCAGGAAGCGTTGAGCGGAGAAAGAAGTTCGATAAGATAAAAAGCAGCACGAAGCGCGTATTAAAAGTGGAAGTAGCTCTTAAGTAAGACGCAAGAAGCACTCTGATGACGAAGTTAGCCGGTGTATACCCGAGACTCGGGATGGAAATCGTCGAGCGCTAAAGCGAAGAGATGCTTTCCAAATTGACCAAACACGCTGCGAGATAAGTCTGTTAACGACTTTACTAAGAGACGAGTGGCAGAGAGTGGGGCCGGCTGTGCACGGAACTCGAAGAAAAAACTACGGGATGCGTATGGACCGGGTCTAAAAGCGCCATAAAAATTCTGAGCTCTTCAAATATTGCACGGAGATGCAGGTGCACTTTGGATAGGACGGCGTGTCCGATAAGATTAGTACGATTTTCGAGAAAGTACCGAAGTTATGAAATAACGTGTTCTATCGCGTGCTATCGTATCTCGTTGCTGGAATCGCGGAGTGTCTCGTCGATCGGAGATTTTTCGATATTTGCAGAGCAAAAGCATCGCATTGGAGAGATCCGATAGAAACACTGACCTTTTCGTTAATGAGGAACGCGCGAAACGAGAGTGGATAATGAGTAGGAGGGTAGGGCAAATATTGACGTTTACACGATTTCCACGTGTATTTTTTAATAAAATTCCCGACGGGCCGTTTTGTACAGGACGATGACCCTTCGCACGCTCGGCGTGATTGCAATTTTAAACAGATTTATTATATCGGGAACGAATTTTCCTCCCTGTTATATTTGTTCATATATTATGGACAGCGGATAGTAGATTTTGGTTGAAAATCGTTTGCAAACGGATTAAAGAAAATTACCGCCGGTGTTCTTAGATTAAATGTTTTTAATCCCATCGATTTAGGGGCTGTATTTATTTTTTGATTAAACTAAATTGACACTTTTGTTTTGGAAATTCCCCTCGAAAATTTCATAACGATCGTTTCCTTTATGGTACGGTCGGCCATTCAGCGAATCGCGCCGTTTCTACGTTTAACTATTCACCAGTGGAAATCACACTCGGGATCGTCGCTCGTTATTCGCTCATTCATTCCAGCGGTGCGATTCATTTCGCGGCGTAATGCGGCGGGGGTTGGCCGAGGGTGCTACGAGACGGCCGCCGTCGAAAAGGAAGCGGATATCTGGGCACGTTTTCCCAATCTCCCTCCCGGTTAGAACGTCAAGAGCGGCTCGGAGTGGTTCACGCCTATACAAAGAGGAAGCGAGAGACAGAGAGACAGAAAGAAAGAGAGAGAGAGTGAGAGAGAGAGAGAGCGTAGGGGAAACGGCACGAAAGCAGGAAAACGAAGAAGCTGGAGAAACAGAAAGGGAGGAAGGATTTTGAAGGAGCACCGGCGGCTTATTTGACTCGTTTCATTCGCGGAGTATATATCTCGAGTTACATTTATGCCTGTGGAAAGAACGGCTTTCGAAAGGATTCGCGGAAAAGGAGCGCACAATGCCAACGTGGCGAAAGGATAAAAGCAAACTGCGCTACCCTTATAAGCTGCGGTGACCTGGTAGCCCCGTAAAACACCGAACTGACAATGAGAGGCCACCGAGGACCGACTGGAGCTGCCACTAGTTTCGGTGGAAGTGCATTTCACCCGGTGGACAGCTGATAATGCCAATGGCGACTGATACGCCAATCTGAGAATGTAATAGCACGGTTGTCGATACGCGGATACGTCAAGCCGACCCGTCCTTCCTGTTCTCGCGATCCTGACCTGGAAATGGCTGACCAGGGAATAACGCGAGAAATAGTTGGTCGTTTCGAGCGCTTCGCCGCGCCTGGGCGAGAAGTCGTATCGCGTCGTTTCATTATCTCCGATCGATGGCGCACGGTCCCTGAGACTTTTTTTTCGATGTTTTTGCGATCGAGAAATATGCTCGCGAACGGGTTTTATCGACGTGGACAGATGCAGAGAGCGCGTCGGAATATCCACTCTTTGTTATGTAAATGCGTCGCGAGTTAATAGATTTATAGGAATTTATGAGGGGCTTAAGCGTGATCTACAGCGGCTTCGAACCCGATGAGCGTGGAACAGAATAATAGTTCTCCACATGTTTGCCTCTCTTTTTGTCCTTCTCCCTTGCTGCTTCCTTTCTCTTACTTTCGTCTATTTCCGCTTCCAAGGGAAGGATACTTTCTTACGCTTCCGGACCAGTATCTGTAGATGACAAATTTTGAGGTAACGACGCTGGTCTTCCGATGTGCGTGTAATTAAACCGCGTGGCGATGTTCCGTTTCGCGTACCACGGATCCTAAAGCTTATCGTGCAATTTGCGTAATATGCGTAGAAAATACTAACGAGTACGAGGCATAGGAGCGTGCGGTTTCTTTCAATTAATTCTGAAGCGGTCGGCCACTGACGGTCGCCGACTAAATAAATAATCGAGCATTAAACGCAGTCTTCTTAGGAAAAGAGAGAAAGAGAAAGAAAAAGATAGAGAGAGAGAGTAATAAAGGAGGAGAGATTCTAGAGAATAAAGACCAAAGGAGAAGCAAGATCCGACCGGGAATTAATTAAAAGAGAAACAACCGTTTTCTTTTTTTCTCAACTTCCTCGTTTATTGCATTCACAGTCACCACGCAGTCTTTAACTTAACTCGTTTCGCTGTCTATCCGACTTCTTAAATTAGATACAGATTATCCTCTTGTCGAGGTAGATTCAAGCTTTGATTATTTACAAAATGCAGGAAAGGGCTGTTGCCGTCTATTCAGCCGCGACGTGACGATGACAAAGTCGCGGACGTTACCATCGCCGTTGCGTCGTTTCGAAAATCCGTACCGAGACGACCACCCACCGTCGGGGAAGGGTGCGTCGAGAAAAAAAGAAACCAACGAATCAACCACCGGTACAAATCCTCTTTTAATTTCTAACGTCCCTTCAGGGCCAGGGAAAACGCAAGGCCGGTGGTAATCCCATTTGTCTTCCAGATTCGGTCCAGCCGTTGTCAGGTACAAATGTAAAGGGCGACGAACAGGTACACGCGATCGTAGATTTCTACCTGTTCCGATGGGCGGACGCCTCGAGACAGCCCCCGTGTGTTCTCTTTTCCTTTTCCGTTCGACAGCGCGTTCGGCTCCGGGGATTACTGGCAGATTTTTGTTCCCCGGACGAGAGTTTGCTACGCGAACGAAAACGGCCCCCGGGCTCCGCGCAATTAGGAGGCGGGACACGTATTTCGAGAGCAGTACGATCGACGGCGAAAAAGCATTTTTCACCGGCGATCTCGCGCCGGCAATTTTTATCCGCGCGCTTTATGCGCCCTCCGTACTTTCTTTCCCTCTCTCCCTTTTTCTCTCTCTCTCCCTCTCTTTCCCTCTCTCTCTCTTTCTTTCTCCCAGTAACCACCCTCTGGCCGTAGCTGGAAAACACATAAATACAAGGGAATTATGGGACTAAATTACGCGGTACATTTGAAAGAGTGCGCGCGCGCTATGAAGTAGCTTACGACAGGCCAATCGATGGAAACCCATTTTTTCTCGACTCGTACATCATAGCCGAAATCGAAACTGACAACAAAAACCCCGTACCGCTACGCGTATGGCGTGCAATAAATCACGGCAAAAAGAGCACACGGTCGTCTTTCTCCCCCATAGCGAGAGCCTGACGAAACCCTAGCTTCTCCGTTACCGTCTGCCTTTTTGATCTGATCTTACAAAGCGCCTCCTCTCCTTCTACTTCCTTCGACAACAGACTAAGAACCAAGGATCCTTCCTCCTTCTTCTCTTCATGCAGTAGAATCGTCTTCCAAATATTCGAGACACGAAAATAGGACCATCGACGAGTTTCCATACGAAAATCTTTACGAAATTCTCCCATCAGAGAGACGAGTTTAGAAACATTCCTCTGCATATGTTCGCTCGAATCGCGTGATACAACGATAAGATGCTCTACCCTATATATATCCTGGCAAATCAGAGAAGCCTCGAAAGGAGGTGAAAGTATCTGTTTCCCGTATATATTCTCGAATGCAAGATAACGTAGATACGAGAATAGAAAGTGACTCGAGTCACATATTGTTTGATTGAATACGTTTCTAACGTAATCCCGTAAGATGACCGGATCGAGGGTAATTTCAGGAAGAAAAGCAGGGCCCGTATCGATGCGGCTTATCAACGGATCAGCCGCTAATGGAAGCGTTCGCGGCACAAGGCGTGAATACGCTGATTCACTGAATAAAAAGGGTCCACCACACACGGTCCCTTCTGCCCTTCGGATTTCCCTCGAACGGCCACTGGCCAAGCGGATACGTAGCTTGAGCCGAACAGCTGAAACTGAAGCGTGTCACGAAAAGTTAACACGACCGAGCGAGTTCCCGTGGACGAGGACGGCCACCTGACACGAATAAAAGGAACAAAGTCGGGCGAGGGGGTGCGACGCCATTGTCGCCGCACAATTCCAGGGGATCGGCCAATCAATCGACTTTCCTAATTTCCTTGTCCCACCGACAATGTGTAACCGTAGCACAAATATGTGATTCCGACGAACGTGTCACCCTTCGAGGAGTAAAATTGCTTCGGATCAGATACAGAGGTTGGTAACTTCTTCCACTAGGAATGAAAGGAAATCGACGAAGTAGAGCAGGCTACCCGTGCTAATCGTTTAATTAGATCGTGAATGAACGGTATTATGAAAATTCCATAGAAACATGGATTGCAAGAAGTGGAACAGTAGAACGCCTTGGTTTAATATACCACGGAGAAAATTAGCCATGTGTCATAGTATAGATCGTCAAGTCGCGTTAAAAGGCTAGGCGTTGGCGCTCGGTATCGAGGACATGTTAACGTTAGACGTCGACGAAAGCGAATAGGTTGTCGCGCAAAATGCACGTCGAAGCCTGTATTGAATTAAGAACGGCAATGACGACGCCAATGATAATCGATTGAAGGTAATGTCCGTACGCGAAACGAGCGGACGATGTAATTTTGACTGTGTTCCTTTGCGCGCTGGCAGGGAGCCATCCGATAAAGGCGACTTAATTGGTAAGTGGGTGAGAATTGTTGCGGACCCGTGAACGGCCCACCACGGAGGGTAAGTTCGATCAATAGAGTTTTCTAATTGAACTCGACGACAACTGGCCCGACGATGACGACAAATTCTACGCGTAATACCGGTTCGTGTACTTTTCCATCGTCCCATATGTTCCCGCAAAACCCGCCCGCCGAAGATGACCCCATTCACGGTTCGATCACAATGGTGCGAAATGTGCCGCCGTTAAATCGAAGCCATAGGTCGAGGCTCGTGTTCAATGAAACGGCTACGATCTCGTTAGTTTGTCATTTGGGAATGATATATAATTTTAGAGCATTGCCGTTAGAGAGGATATCGCTGTACCGGTACGTGTTTCGGCTTCTACGAATGGATTCGATCGTTTAAGCGCGTTGACTATAAATCCGATCGAACCACGGACGCAGAGTAGGATGTACTTGAAACTCGACGAGTTCGACGGAACAACCGATTCGGTATAATAAAAATCTGGCGAATGACTAAGCCGGTGAACAGCAAGATCCTTTCTTTCGAGGCGATTGGTTCGAAGAGGGGCGGGAGTAGCTTAGAATCGAAGCGAACTGGAAATGGAATCGGCATACTTTGCTTGCTAGGTATAGCTGGTAAACGATCGATTGAGAGAGCAAACGCTGTTCTTTTGTGAAGCAGCCACGGGGAAAGAAAAAACGTTTATCTTCAAAATAGAAAGAAATCATTGATCTTGGCTGGATTTTCAATCCAGAGTTCGCCTCGATTCTATAGCCACTCTCGCGTTTGACTATTGTTGCCGATCTCGACTCGGATGTCCATCGTACTCCTTTCCAACGAGAAGGGAAAAGAAAAAACCAAAGGTATTCTTAGAGAGTAAGAAGATTAAATAACGGCTCTTACCTAAATAATGGCAGTTCTACGTCCATTGATGCTGCGCCGGGGGCGGCGGCGGTGGCGGCAATGGCAGTGGTCTCTCCAAAACAGGAACAGGGGACACGTCTGGCATGGCGAACCTTAGCTTCTGCCAAAACAACTTGTCCCCCCACACCAGCACGGTGTGCGATGAGATTCTCTTTTTGAGATCGGCGTCGAGATCTCGTGGACCCACACCGCCTACCAGCAGCACGATCACCGAGCGGCCCTTCCCTTTCAGAGCGTCCCTCAGAGCCGCTTTAAACTCGAATCTGGCCCACTCGCCGTGCAGAAAATTCTTCGATAATACTAGGATGGTTCGTCTCGAAGAATCGGCCGCTTCCGCCACTGCATCGGCCACGTTGCTGCCGGCGCTTAGATCACGGTAGTGTAAACACAGCCGGTATGAAGTTTCCAGACCAGGTACCAGAATCGTCGAAACGAACGCCTCGTCCACGGCGGAGTAGGAGATGTAGGCGTCGAAGGGTTTCTCTTGATCCTCGAAAGCTGCTGTCTTGTAACACGCTCTGAGGCCGCATCTGCTGGCAGCCCATGTCCTCAGGGTACGACGATGCCTGAATGCACCACACACCAGCGCCACCATGGCAAAAATCAGCACGGCGGTGGCGAGCAGTAGCGGCAAATAAGCCTCGAGCGGTCGAGTCTCGACGACCGAGGTCGAGCCTGTTAATGCCGCGCAATTTATGACCGATCCGTTGGCCGGAAGAGTAATAGGCATACCAAGAGAACAGGTGACGCTCCTCCAGTCGCTTATCTTCGCTCTGTTACGGGACATCCACTCGCGTACCCGGTCCAAGTACGAGCACTCGCAACTCCACGGGTTGCTGGACAACCCGATGTCGACCAAATATGGATTCTGGCCGAGCTGCCAAACGGCGAAAGTGCCAAGTCGATTGTTTTCCAATCGTAACACTTCCAGCTGACGTAGCGGAAGGAACGTTCCGTTATCTATATACGTCAGTAGATTGTTCTGTAGGTAGAGTTCCTTCAGGTTCTCCAGAGGCATCAATTCCACGCCGTTGAGCACGCTTATCTTGTTGTTCTCCAGATGAAGGACCAACAAACGCTTCAGACCGCTGA
This sequence comes from Bombus confusus, assembly GCA_014737475.1. Taxonomy (NCBI): domain Eukaryota; kingdom Metazoa; phylum Arthropoda; class Insecta; order Hymenoptera; family Apidae; genus Bombus; species Bombus confusus. The sequence goes on along the minus strand of JACXIV010000080.1, from coordinate 348,221 downwards.
AAGTATGATTGCGTATAGCGATGATGTTGCTATCGTTCGCGTACAGAATCTGCAGGTTCTTCCGGCCGATGAACGAGTGGGAATTCAATTCCCCGAAATTGTTTCCATCGAGGTAAACCTCGGTGGCGTCCATCGGTAATCGGCCGGGGAGGGTTTTGTAACCGGAGTTCGAGCAATCCACTACGTTCGCCGACCAGGATTGATCGTGATAGCAAGTGCAGTTTGTCGGGCAAGTCATCTCGCAGTCGCAGGCGTCGAAGTCGCAGCAATGACACAGCGCGAAACAATGAGCCTTGTACGTGCAGAGGAACTGAGACGGCTTCGCCTCGAGCAACGGTATGAACGATTTGTGACGATCGTACGGAAGCCTGCAATACACCGACTCCAAATCCATTACCCTCGGATGTTGTCTCAGCAACAACGAATTGATTCTTTGCAACCATTCCGTTGTACAGTCGCATATGAAGGGGTTGCCACCGATGTAGAACTCTGGCAATTGTCGATACGCGGCCACCTGGGTCAATTGAAACGCAGACAAATTCATCTTGACGATCTGATTCGCGTACAGATCCACCCTGGTAAGATTCAACTTGTCGAAAAACGTCTGAGGCTCCACGGTATGTATCAGATTGTCGTTGACGAACAGAAGCTCGATGGAGTCCGGTATCGACCTCGAATGTATCCTCGTTAGCCGGTTGAACGACACGTCGAGCGTCTGTAATCTTATGCCCTGTGGCGCGACACCGAGATCCATAATAAGATTTTTATGCAGATCCATCCACTGTAATTTCTCCGGCAGATAACTGTAATCGAACTGCACGATCATGTTGTCGGACATATTCAGCCAGAGAAGACCAGGTGCGCTGGCGAACATACTGGTCATGTCCTGCAACAAATTCGAGTCCAAACGAATCGCCTGCAACGCTGGATTCGCGGAAAACACACCGTCCTCGACGACCTCGATCTTGTTCCGTGCCAAGTTTAATATCTGAAGAGCGGGAAGCTCAACGAAATCCTCCATAGTAACGTTCGTGATCTCGTTTCCGATCATTCGTAATCCGTACAGGCTGGACATTCCACGGAAACCGGGTCTGTTCAGGCTTCTGATCTGATTTTCGCCGAGGTCCAGCGTACGCAGCATTCTCATGTCCTTCAGTGCGACCGGTATGCTGTCCAAACTGTTCCCGGATAGATTCAGGTCCTGCATACTGGAACAATTGCGAAAGGCATCCGGATGGATACCTTCGAGCTGATTAGAATCGAGCGACAGCAGAGAAAGTGCAAACAGTCCGTTGAGAGAGTAAGCGTCCAGGTAAGTTAATCGATTGAAAGCTAGATCTAGCGTGTGTAAATTACTCATCGGCGCGAACGTATCCGCTGGTATCGTTTCGATCTCGTTGTACTGCAAATTTAATATCTGAAGAGTGTAAAGATCTTTGAACAGAGCCGGGTCCAATCGACTTATCCGATTATGAGACAAATTCAGAAGAACCAGTCGAATCAAACCAGAGAACGTGTCGGAATTCAGCCAAGAGCTGGTCAACGCGTTTCTCGACAGATCCAAAGCGACCAGCTGATTCATGTCCGCGATCAGGCCCGGTGACAGCACGCTGATGGTATTGTTCTGCAGCCGCAATTCCTTCAGCGACTTGGCCGAGTCCCGAAACATTTCCGTCGGTAACGCGACGATTCTGTTTCCAGACAGGTCGAAGGTCTCCAGGGATCTGAGTCCATGAAGCGCCTCGTCTACAACCATAGAGATCGCGTTGCTCGACAAGTTGAGCACACGGAGCCTCTTCAACGAGGAAAATCCGTAGGCGGGTAGAACCGAAATTTGATTACTCGACACGTCCAACGATTGCACGTCCAGAGAACAAGAGAACGGCAACGGGGTCGATTCCAGCTGACGTCTCGGGTATTTCTCCGCGACATCCCTGAATCCCAGTTCGTTGATATCCTTCAGCATGTTCCAGGAGATGTTCAGCGTTAGGAGGTTCGACAGCGGGCAGAACAAGTGTTCCGGTACCTGCCAGATGTTGTTCCACGATAAATCAATCTTCTCAATCTGTGACACCGAGTCCAACGCGCCGCTCTTCAGCTCCAAGTTGAACTTGCTCTTTCGTCCGTTTAAGCTCCTGATCGTTAGATTACGCAGATCCCGCAGACTGCTCAGAACTTTCGCCGGCCAATGGACCAGCTTGCATCCGGTCAACCTTAACGATCGCAATCTCCATAACTGTACGAACCCGTCCACGTTCAGTATACCATTTTCCAACGATTCTGTATCCTCGCAAACGACGTTGATCGAGGTCACGTATTCGCTAGTCGTCTGTGAAAAGTTCGTCCTGACGGAGTCGTTCCCGCCGTAACGGTAAACGCAAGTGATCGCGCCATCCTGTCGCGAGTCCCACGAACAATGCTCCGGTAAATCGAGCCTCGGTGGTAGTTCGCTGGTCACGGCGAGCACGTGGTACACCGGCACGAGAAGACAGTAGCAGCAGACCAACGACAGCGACGCCGATCTGCCGAACCTTTCTGGACCGGAGAGCCCACGCATCTTTAGCGAACTCGTTGCCTTCCCTTGTTTTCGCTCCTCCGTCTACTTCCTGTCATCACACGCCGCTCCCCGGTAGTTCTACACGCTCCTTTATTAACGCACGTTGTCGTCGCTCGTGTACGCCCTCCAATATTTACTCCGAGTGACTGGCATGTGTGTGTCCCCACCTCCGGTAATCGATGCCGAACTCGCTATTACTGCTCGAACGCGTCAGATCGTTTCAACTGTCCCAACAATTCCTAAATTTCGTTAATGGGAATTCAAGGGGACGAAGTTCACTGCCAGTCGACCTGTCGTCCGAATGGCGCGCCAGGTTTATGAACGATTTACGAGAGGGTGCTCTGGTACCAGTGTTATCGCGTTTCACTGTAGTGCTTCCAAGTAGTTTACACTTTAAAAGAATCACACTTCACTCGGTCGGCGAATCGTTCGATCCAGCGCGCGCGCGAGTGCCCTTCATCAACCTGCCGCTGCTACACGTTACGACTCGCGAGACACTCGACCTGACTGAGAAAGTCCTCGACGATGTACCAACGACAGAGTAAATCTGCGGATAATTACGCACGCGTCGAGATGCTCGGTGATTTCAGTTCGCGCATCCCGTAAACTTCGTTTCCAACCCCCTCTATCAAAATGGTAATTGTTCACGGTGCTGACTCACCGGCGCGAATTAACCTCGTTCCCAGCGACGAGACGCTCATACTTCTGTTCGGCTATGTTAGATTACGCTATGCTCGCGTTCCGCCAAAATGCCGGGAGCTCCGTAACTTTTCCAACGAATGTCCCATTTCCATGACCCTGTATCATCGACTCACATCTCAGATGTAATCGGCACTCTGTTCAAGGCTGTGATTTAAATTTCGTTCACTGAAATTCTATGTATCGGTCGACGAAACAAAACTACGCGAGTTCGTGAATGAGAGGAATAAGGAAATGGACAGACTGTCCACGAAGTACGATTCCTTAAACCGTGACACTCGGTACGGCGACCACCGCGCAACTGACGGTTGAGATCTCCACAGCATCTAACTCGACGCAGCGTCCACCAATCGTTCCTTCCCCCACCACTGGCGGCAGCACTAACACACCGAGGACCGGCATTTGGCGAGCACGCGCCTCCCGTCGACCGTCCGTGGAGTAAGAAAGACAGTATGTGTTGCTTCGTACCTTTCTCTTCCGTCTCTTACTCACCTACGTGGAAATCGCGCGTAATTCTCTCCAACTAACATCGGTATGTTACGTAGTTTCGCAGTGTATAGTGTACATACGCGTACGTGCAATGCAATAGTGTAATGCGTGAAAAGGGATGCTACACGCAACTTGTTTCTATCTTCTCGCCGTTTGTCCGATCGAAAGTGTGTTGTGTTCAAACTCGCGTGTGTTTCGTGCTCTTTCGTCAACAAGGACTTCGTAGCGTCCGAGATATCTTATACCTCGACATCGATGGCCATCCTCGCTTGTACGATGAAATCTTATTCTCGTTTGGACGATCACCCTGGTCTACGAATGCTTGCAAAAGGTAAGAATACAATATGGCGGAATTTTCAGTAAAACCGTTGATCAATCGTAAAGCTATTGCGCAGCTAACCTTCGCGAGGCACGCGTTGTGCTCTATTTTTGACGCGAGTAGATAGGTTTGTTTACTTCTCCTTGCGTTCTTGGCTGCGTTGGGTTTGGGAATTCTTCGTTTGTTCGAGCAAGGCCATGTTTTTTCGTTCGTTTTCGGAGTATTCGAAATGTAACATAGCTATGCGATTGCGCACGATTCTGCGCAGGTGCAGCGTCATTTGAATTCCGTGTTGAAGATAAATGGCGAATTCTTTCTTTTCATGGTTGCTTTATTTCACTCTAATTGTAAGTGAAACATATGAACTCGATTTTCTATGATTATTTATTATTGATTCAATCAAATGTTAGTAATAATATATGAAAGACAGGGGAGGAGGAAAAATGAATGAGGGAAATGAATAGCAAATAAATAGCAATTATACATTCTATCATAGATGGCACGATTTTTCACATATTTCAAATATGGGGTTTCCGTTATCCGTATATATACTACCATAAAACTAGTATCATATATTATTATCCGTATATTATCAGATTTAATATCATTCGACTGCGAATATTTATGGAAATTCAGAGTTTTACGAATACGATTAAGTACAGATATACGTGACTGCAAAAGATTTATCTACAGATGAAAATGAAATGTAGAGATTAATAAAAACACGCTTCATTGGAACATAAGGGTATTTGCAAATACCTTTCTGTAGCCACCGTATCTAATTCTTCAAATATAACGAGTACTGTGCGTTTCATATTTTTTACATTCTAGCATGCTAGACATATAAATCTCAACAAAGCCATATATACTCGTAATAATTTCAATTTATCTGAACAAGAAAAGAAGCGACTTCGCGGTTGGGGCGGTAAACTTGCACGAAGAGAGCCACGAACCGGTCTCTCGTCTCCGCTTGTCGCTCTCGTTTCTCTATCGCGATCCACGCGATATTCAGAGCACTACCCTTGTCCATGGACTGTTCATAAAAAGGTTTCGATCAATTTTTAAGTGGTCGGTTGTCCGGCGTGCTTCTCTGTTTCTCTTTCTACGCGGTTAAGGACGGCGGAGGGGCAGTGCACAAGGGAAAGGGGGGAGTTGAATATTCTGTATGTTCGAGGGTGGGCACGTATTTATACGCGCGGCGATCTTCGCAGACTATCGAGATGTTCGATTTGTGTGTAACACGACGAACTGACTCCGCAGGATCGGGTCCTTGATACGCTTTGAATAAGCCTCGCTGATTCATTCTTGTCCACCCGTCGAGAGACTTTCGACTTGATCGATGATGATCCCGCATGATTTGTATTATGTTCCCTGTCGCGATGAATTGAATTTCGGGGAATCTGCGCGCGCATAAATTCGTTCCTTGCGGCACATAGAGCGCAGGATAAGCGGTTTCGAAAGGAGCGAAGATTAGACCGCGGTTATGGTCGCGCGGTTCGATTAGAAATCTCGAGCGCGACGAACCCACTGAGACTCCCACGCAAATATACGGTACGTTTCACCGACGTATCCGACGCGAGAGTTTCTTACCGGGAATGATTGATCGCCGTCTTAATTGACGCATACCAAGACGAAAGAGATCTCCGGACGGTATCACCTGTTACGAGGAATTATCGGTCGTAAATAAACGTCACTGCTGCTCGATGTTCCTCTTCGTTCGTCCAGGACTATATTATTTAATCCTGACAGAGATACTTTATTATTCGACGGTAATTAACGGAGATTCAAAACTGTCGATCCCCTCGGCGTATTACGTAATAAACGACCGATAAAAATCAGCGGAAACCGAATGGGTATCGAAGGATCTCTCGAAACATAATTAATATCTGCTTCTTAGCCAAGAGGACGGGATCACGCCTTATGGACGATCGTAATTAAAACCGTTAGGAAACTGGAGAGGATCGTGAATCGTTATAACTCCGACGAAAGGCTCGAGGGAGGTCTAAGAAAGTTTCCTTTCAAGCGAGAAACAGCCGGGGTAAAGTCAACTCTAGGAAGTCCTAAACTCCGAGGTTTGCCAGAAATAGGTCTCTATCGGTGAAAGCAATGGTGTAAGATTGCGTTCCTCGACGGACAGGTGCTCTCTGGTGTAAGAAAGGATCAGAAACACTTGTTCGCGCTAGATAACTTCCCTTCGTTTCCTTCTCTTTTGGCCCTTGTTTGTCTCATTTACTCTCTGTTTTACCATTTACCCCTTTTCGAAATTGCTCAAAAGGCTGTTTCTCTGCCTCTCGACTATCGTAGACGTTGCTACGAGGCCGATAAATCGCGGCTGGCCTCGCTCGTCGAGCGAAACTTTGCTTCTTCTTCTCGATTCGAAAATCAATTAGCGGCCAGATTCAGTTTCCATGTAAAGAGAGAGCGAATCGCGTTGGTGACGCGCGATCTTTCTGGGCGGAGTAGCTCTGGTCCGGCTCGAGAATGACGGTGGAAAAGAAGTTTTAATTAAAGCTAGAATAAGAGTTTAATCGAGCAAAAGGGATTAATTGCCTAGGGGTTAAAACGAGCGAGGGGTCAAAGAGAGGTTGCTGCCGGTTGCCTCTTCCTCGATGATTCCTCGTGGCTTTCTCGAGTGGCGTGAACAAGAGAGAGCCGCCCCATAAATACTCGCGTCGAATGCTTCTCTGAAAGCCCTTTTTCGTTCGCAAACAAAACCGACCGCCTCGATACTCGTGCCAATGGGAATCGATGTTATTAAAAGCTACGAGCTTTCCCGGTAACGTCACAGTCAGCATCGTTCAGTTCTCAAGTACTTCGCCAACACGACTTTTCGTTACTCGTGTATCGATTCTTTCTACGCGTCGCGTACAGCGTAGCTTGGTTACCATTGCGATGCTTGCCTGAATGCTTGCTAGAAATTATGTACCTATAGGCTACGAAAAGGTCCTGTATTTATGGAATGGTACGTTACATTCGATCGAATCGAAGAAAGTTTCGATGAAAGTTTCGTGACTTTGCTTGTAAGTTTCGCGACGTTAATGGCAGTTAGTCTGGATTATAAGATTACTCGATATGTTACCGCGAAACTCTTCAGCCCCATTACTCCGCGGTCTTTTGTGATTTTGCAGAATCGTTAGCAAACGTACAGAACTTTCGAATATCTCGATCGACCATTCTCTAGTTAACGCGGTAAGATGATTTTAAACTAGATGTTCAACTGTATGATTTGATCATTTTTAGAATTGTAGCGAATTTTGGTACAAATTCTACGCTTCGGTTACACCAACGCGTCTAATTGATTATTCATTAAACTGGTCATTGAAACGCGGAAAATCATAATATTGCGCATAAACGAGAAAATTGATGAAGGCAGGATATCATTTTGAATGCGTGGTTTCGTTCTAATTAATCTACCAAATATTACACGAATAACAGATTTTCCGTTGTATCAGAGCAAGTTGACAAAAACACGGGCCAATCGTGACGCACGTATGAAACGTACATCGCTTTTGCGATGTCGTTGATTTGACGGCCCTTAGAGCGTATAAACCTAGCCGGTGTGTTTCTCGTGTTCGTTAAAATAACGAATGTACAATTCAAAGTACGGTGAACACGGTTCATCGATTCGGTCACGTAGTTTTCGAAAAACCAGCAGGAGAGTCCGAAAAACATTTGCCAACGTATGGACGCGAGGCATCGGCTGCCCGTTGCTCTTCGGGATCGCTTTTAACGGATCGTATAGCGACGTCGATCTATGACGTTCAGAAATTTCTGCTGTAGAGCGTTGCAGCACGGCGGCGCGTCGCTATAATGTGTCGGACAACGGAGTGCTTTACGACGATTTGATTTACATTGGATTTTTCCGAGCTGGCAGCGGTATTTCAACCGTATGGCGGATCGAAAAATCTACACGAGCCAGGCAACGCGAAAACGCCCACACCTTCGTCCATTGCTCTGTGTCAAACAAGTTTGTCAGGGTGACTCGCGATACGAAGGAAGCAGTGCATAAAACGAATACCGTGTCGCGTACCGCAAACACCTGGTCGTACCTTCTATTTTATGCAACCTGGAGAAACATTCTAATTCTGGAGCGTAGAACAAGAAAGTAGGAAACATCGTATGTTATATAATCTAACTAACGATATACTTATATCATATACGATAGTAGGTATTTACAGGAAATCAAGCTATACACATTCTCGTGAAACTGTTTGAGCACTTAACATAGAAAACTTTTATGCGTATATTATGGACGTTACATAAAACAGTTTGGAATTTCATTAGTATTGTGATAAAAGACGACTGTCGTGTTGTATTGGTAAAATTTGAAACGAATCTGAAAACGTATATGAAAGTTACAAGATGTTAAACGCAAAGCGTTATCGAATATCGAGGCGTATTAATATGATGGAAAATTATCTCTCTAAGTACTTTCGCGATCTTTGCGAAATATTTACGTAATTGTAAAATTGTCTATCTTGTAGCTTCTATGTACATTTTCAGTTTCGTCTCAAACTTTACCGATACAATCGTGTCATTACAGCGCTAATGAGATTCCAAAATTCCTGGTATAACACACATAATATATTCATAAAAGTTTGTGTACTTTCGTGAGCCACTGTATACCGAAGAATTATTCACCAGTCTTTCCGTGTTCCCAATCTGCACGCGACAAGCAAACGAACAACGAAAATAAGAGCGAAAATAAGAGACGAGCGATTGGAAGGGAAAAAGAAATCGTCGGTCCGAAAGTAATTGGCAATCAGTCCGCGACTGTCTTTCAATATTGGAACACTCGGTAGTATTTACAATTTATTGAAAGATCGGGACGGAGCGTAGACGTCGAACGTAAAGGGTTGACGCGGCACGAGGGGTGGAGAAGAAGATTGAAAACTCCGGGAGACGGCGAAAGTATCGGTATTGGAGGGAGATCGAGCATGGTGGCTTTGCTCGATGAGCTCCGAGGTCCCAAACGTCGCCCCGAAAAATTTCCAAACGCAATTTCGCGTCTCTGTTGGACAACGACGGACGAAACGAACGACGTAGGCGTATATACGCGGGTGTTTCTTTGCGAGTTTACACAAGGGGGAGCGTAGTATGAGAGAATTAATGGTTATCATACACTGGCTACATTTTACCGCAATTGTTTTTACGTGCGCAGAAGAAGGAAGGGAAAAAAGGAGTTGTAGTAAAATTTTACTCTGCGTAGCGATGTACGTACGCTAGAGATACACGAGCGAAAAGTTTTCGAGAATAAAAGTAGCTTCTGCTGCAGAAGGCGCAAACACTTCCAAACAACCGCATTTCGACGCCACTTTCCGCGGTACACGCTCGAAACGAACTGCCGAATGCTGCAAATGAGACAACCACTTGCCGCGGCAAGTTGTTTTGTTTAAGAAGATTGACCGTCGGCGCTGCGCGAGCTCCCGATCTTTAAAAACGTCGGGAAGTATTAATATATTTTCTTAAGTCTATTCGAACGTTGAAAACTTTTGGTATAATTATTGAAATCCAATCGAATTATGTCTCGATAATAGCGTAATTTATATTCTTTGTTAAACACGAACAACGAGTACTGTTGGCTGGAAATTACTGGTCTTAAATTTGAATAATTCGAGAAATATCCATCGACGTCCATTGACGTCGTTCGAATAATTATGAATGGTAGTGTATGCAAGTAAAATTCTTCAGGAAAAAGAAGTTAGTTCTTGGGAACTAACTGCCAGATGATGTGAATTCGAACTTTAAAGAGACAGTAATTAAAGCGATAAGTAAGATATTTCGAACTATGCTAGGAAGCAAAATTCGTCATTAGAACATCTTAAAGATACTAAATTAGTTACTTAACACGATTTGTACCCATATTCGCGAGACAAATTTCCTCGAGACACGCTTCAAATTAATCGAACGCATTTTGCCATCTCCTTTGTAATATCTATGGCTTCTCAGAATATAGAGAACAGCAATCTCGAGACGTTGACATTAAATTTATCGTGCTATGTATTTCGTGAAACGTCATCGTTCGTCTGAAGCTGTACCGGCTCGTTAAATCTTCCCAGCTGCGACGAAGAACAAAACCCACCGGCCAGGGTAGATCGATTCGCGTGTGTGTAATTTTTTACTCGTGCTCGATCCGATTGATGCAAGTCAGATCAATTCAAGGAATGGGTCCCCTTTTTGTTAGAACCGTGTGTCTCTACTCCGAATTCAGACTCGGACTGCCTCGAGTCCGGCCTTACATCCGTTTCGATTCAAATCGATTTCTCGCCGCGATGCAGACCGTTCGAATTTCATCCTCCTTTTGTCTGTTCCTCTCCTTTCACGATAAATTGCTCGATACAGGAAACACGTGGCGCATTAATTGAAAGACTGGCAAATCGTTTCGAACGAGCGTTACAAACGCTGTATCAAAGACGATTCGAAAATGCGTATCAGGCCCTCGAACGACGCAAGGATTTCGGATACGAAGCTGACAAATTTCCTCGAAAATTTGCAACAGTCTATTATTGCTCTACTTTGTACGTCAAAGTAAAATTTTCTGTGACAAGATAAAGCAGACAAGGCAAATTTTATTAAGAAAATCATAAGGAAGAGAGTTTGTCTTGCGAAGAGCTCTATTTTTATTTTTGGCAGACAACACTGCTGCTCCGACCAGTTGAACGAATTCGCTGGAAATAAACGACGGACTGAAACTTTTTGAAGAAAAAAAAATTCTCTTTTTTAAAGAAAAAAAATATAATCGATACAGCGCAGTTTACCTCGCGTTGTTCAAATTATATTCCTATTTTAGAAATAGGAGGACGACGAAACGATCGAATATCGAGTGTCTTTCGATGGCATGTATGTAATATGTAATAGAATCGATCGAAAGGGAGGAAATAAAAAGCGGCGAATCAGAGCCACGATAAAATTCCTTTCGATTGAAAACCGTGCAGTTCTGTGCTCTTTTTTTTTTGCGAGCCATTCTAGATTGTTAATTTGTCGCATATAACGCGCATCGAATGCAACTATACGACCGTGCATGATCTGGTTTCAATGCGACGGGTCCCTCTTTCATGCTGCACCGGTACAACCTGAACGACATTTAACCGGAAACTTGATATCGGTGGACATTCACCGTTGTAAGCTCTTTCAATTGATCGTGCTCTATACGACAATGAGGATCAACAACGTCGAAGAACATGGAGCTGAACGATTGTAGTAAGCAGCGCAGCCTCGAACAAACAGGTAAGAACTCGACGAAGTCTTTTGTGCGTTATTGGGTTAGGGATTCGGTAAACAGAAACGTTTCTGGAAGAATGCTTCGCTTCCTGATAACGATTATCGATACGCGATAGTCAGATTACAACGATATCGTCGTAACATCGACGATAGAAATACAAGTACACAGGAATCTGTTAGATCGTAATGGTTGATTACTTTTGCTAAACATTCTTATCGTGAATATTATCGATATTATAGGAGTTACGAGTAAACAGGCTGTGCTTATAGCTTAGAAATATCGTAGTAAAAACCGGCGACAAGTTGTTGCAGCGTGTGTATTCGAAAGGTTACACGTTTCAAACCACTTCGAACCTCCACGCATTGAAACCACTTAAGAAGGTCCTTGTATACGTTACCCTCGGCCTTTCTAAATAATCTGGCGTCCTGTAGCAACACTTGTCACGATGCATTTACGTTTTGCATTCGCCACACGTACGGTGGCTTGCGTTTTCAAGCATTTTAAACATATTCTCAGTTTGGGGTCTTCACAAGTGCATATATCTGTCGAAGGCTGACAGGGGTGTATATTAAAAAAAATGTTGACCTTCAAATCACCTCAACACTCCACCCTCTAAATCCGCTGAATAACTTCAGAATTCAAATGATGGATATTCCTACTCGATATTAATGGACTTATCCGTATTCAAATGAACCGTATTCATCGACGTCTTTCGTCGACATTATCGTTTCAAATATCCCTAACACGTTTAACAAAGAATTATCGAGAGTGGCAAGTCGCGTAAGGCTGAAAGATCTTATTCCTCCCCTCGTTTCTACGTTCCCCTGTATAGACGAAAATCAAAACAGCGTTGACGCATCGACCAGAGAATGTTACATTTAGATCGCGCTTCCATACGCAGAACACGTAATTCGATGTATCCACGGACTGCCGGTGTCGGCAATCGATAGCCTTTCATTATTATTTACTTGGATGGGCTGCTCGCGCCGGGATTTTTTTCGCTGCCGGGCTAACCGTTCTGGTAACCGGTAAATATCGAAACGAATTTCCCTCCAATTTTTCCCTCATCCTTCACTGTGGCTCCAGTTGCGCGATACCAAACCCGTGGAACGGGCTACGTATTTGCTTATTGTAGCTCGACGGATCGCGTGAGCAAACATTTAAACGGATCGAAACAAGGGAAGCGAGCGATGAAAGATTGTTTACGATTCCGGAGCACGTACGCCGGGATACATCTCGAATACGCCAGCGAACGAGACGCTACACGGTGTAGCTTTATTGGAAGGAATCGGTCGGGGGAAACGTGCAACAATTTGCTGGAGCTACTGGAATCTAACACAGCATCGACGATCAAAACGAACGCGAGAAACGCACCTTGTTTACCGGACGTTTGATAAAATTCCTGAAGGGTACGCGTGTCTCTTTGATAGCGAGGCGTGTCCACATAGGTCGTTCTAACTGTGTACCATCACGATGCATCGGTATCGCGCGATCCGACATAACTGATCGCTGTAAAACACCTTTCAACGACGATATCGTTAAAGTTTATACGAACTCGCAAGAATACCAGAATGTACGCGTCACGAATAAATGGTCCTATAAACGGGTATCAATGGCGAATACTTTGGCTATAGAAAAACGACTGTGTCCTAAAATACTCGGTATGTCTCGCTTTAAATCGAAACGACCGTCTCAGCACCGAACTGATAAAGTTCAACGGAATCTGAAGAGGCCACTCCTCCTCGCGACCGGCCTCTCACCCTTCATCTTCCTCCACTTCTTCGCCCCGTCGCGAAACGAGAGTTTCACCTTTATGTAGCGGCTAGAAACGTTCCGATCTAATGGAATACACTCGAGCGAATTCGAAAGAGGCACAGGAGCCGCACAATGGTCGCCCGAGAGGAAAAAATCTCGAATTACTCGCCAGGGAAATTTCTCTAGTTTCACCGGGCTCAGGGAGAGACACGTCGAGCGTTGCGACGAAGACGCGGTTTCTCAGGTCGCGCGTCCGGTTCACAGAACCAGCCCGAAAACGTAGAATTACCTTGCAGCTGGTCTTATCGGGGCGATGCCCCGTGCACGAGGGAGGCGGTCGCGCGTTTCACGATGCTCTGACGGCGAAACAGCGGATGAAGTCCGACAAAAGCGCAACGACAACGGAAACAGTCGCGGCGATCGATTTTCTCCGGCGGCTGAGCGAGAGCCGGTCCTCGCCGGTGTACACGACATCCAGTCGGCTAATTTCGAGACAATGGCCCATCGGCAGCTTTTATTTCGGCCGCGAGAGCTAAAAAGACCGCGAAATGGAGGCCTGTACCTGCACGTGGGGGAAGTAGCGGGCAAAACGAGGGAGAGGTTTGGGAACCGAGGGAGAAAGAGACTGACGACGCGCGGTTCGGTCCCTAATCAGCGCAGCTACGCCGTAATTCCGAGGCGCGGATAACGCAGGACCGACTAATCTAATATCGAAGCGAAATTACGCATAAGGGATGCAAATCCTCCCTTGCACCCTTCCGCACGGTTTCGTCCGCCGGTGTGCGCGTCCTAATAAACTCCTTTCATTAGATCCACCCACTTCACCCCTTTTCCACCCCACTGTGATAGTGGCAGTGACGTTGCCGGTGGAAGTAGAGCCGGCCGCGCCGCAGCGAACGAACAAACTGTGCAGTCGTAACATACAGAGGCTTGGCAACAGCTGCGGAACGAAGCGAATGCGCGTACTCGCGCGGTTTTCTTCGCCTTCGTTCGCTCCCTTTCGAATGTCTCTCTGTCTCGTTCTCGGGTTCAATCCGGTTCCTTTTTTTTCTTTTTTTTTTTTTTTGTCGCGTTCTATCGTTGCAACGGGAGCACTCTAAAACGAGTCAGGACAGCATGGGCAAATGCACGCTGGAAAACGCGTACTTATGTATGTATATATATATATATATAGTAGAGAGGGTACGACAATACTAGGAGATATTCGTAATAAACGAACGTCTTACGTGATCCGAAGATTGGCTGAATGTAAGTAGGTCGGGAGAAAAAGTTGCAATAATATGCGGGGTGTTTCGACTGTTTTTAAGCGTTGCATCAATTCCCAAAATAAATGCCACCCTATGTAAATGCGGCCTGCGTGAAAGCAGGCCACACTGATGCGGATGGTTTGCTCTGTGTTTTCCAGAGAGCGTTGTGCGAGTGCGCGATTGCATAAAGATACATTGTCCACGGTTACGTACGAGCACGAATGAACACAATTTAACCAGTGGGCTCAACCGCTGTATCTATGATACGATGTATGTATATGTATACGCGAGAAAAAGGGGTTCCGTAGACCGGGGTGGGGTAAACGGTGCAACGAGTGACGAATACAAGCTCGAGTCGGGCAGCAAACAAATATCAAATAAGCGGCTAGACTGGCGCAAAACCTCGACGTTTTAATTACTGGTATTTAGTCGCGGCGCTCGAGAACCGAAGGAGCACCGCCGTTTTCCTATTTCGTAATGCTTTTTCGCCCCGAGATTTTAGTAGGGGAAACAGTTTCAATAATAAGCGTTCGACTAGCCGAGAGTCGCAATTTGCTTACAGACCGGAAACTGATTTTCGAAACGGACAGTCTCATTTCGGCCGCGTAATAAGACCGCGGAAATCGCGTACATTCAGATTTCACCGTCTGTTTTTCACCGGGACGGATTTACTAATCTGGAAAACCGTAATTGAATCGTGGCCAGCGCGGAAAGCGTGAAAAGAGTTCCATTAACCCTCGACAAGCGAAGTCGGTGGACGAGAGGGATACTTGTTACGCAGCTCGATGGAATCGGGTTAAAAGAATGGGCCCGGAATTCACACTTTGCCGAGCTAAACACGCGTTCGTACTTAGGTCAATGCTGGATTAACTTGTTGCAACACCGTTAACTGGAAAATCCAGCTAAATTCCAAGTTTAATTAGAAATCGTAGGTAATATTTTCGAGTAAATGATCGTCGTGCCTAAATCTTTGATTCGTCAGCCGGGGAAAAAATATGGAGAAGATAGCGAGATCGTAGCTGACACGGTGAAAAAAGTCATGCATAAATTAACAGTTCGTCGAGATTACCTAACGAAAAGGGATCGATAAACGAGGCAGATATCGATCGGTTCTCGTACGACGCGAGAGCTGACAGCTCGAACGTCAGAGTAGTTTCGCGAGTTTATCGAGAAAGAAAGGAGAAGAGAGGACAGAATAACGGTCTGAATAGAAAGAAGCGAGAAAGAAGGAGGAGCGTTCGAACGATGCGAGGCAATTTTTTAAAAGGGGTTGTGTTTCGGTTGATGGCACGAGAATACGGTGTTCGGCGAGTGAAATATTTAAAGATAAGCTGTACATCTCGCGTCAGCTTATGATACGTGCACGCGAGCTGTGCTACCTGCGCACGATATGGATATCATTAACCGGGCGTATTACGAGTGTCACGGACTTTAACGACCGGTACCTCGTTACCAGATAGGAATTAATTATTTCAGGGTAATGAAGTGTCAAGGGAGGGGACACGTTGTTCGAAGTTATTCGACGGAAGATATTTCCTTCTTGGTGGCCGGATGGAAAAGGAGGAGGAGGAGAAGGAGGAGTAAGAAGTAGAGATCGGTACCAACACGTCGAGTGGAGAGTTATTTCTAATTATGGGAGCGTGATCCACGGGGCAGATTACTCGGATCGGAGAGCCATTCGAAGATTAAAGGAAAATTATGGGGCACGGGCGATCGTGTCACGCGTGGCATCGGTCACTGTAATTACACGCGTACGACCGTATACACGAGATAGGATAGATTGAAATAATAGAGCACTTTGTTCGTTCAAAGAATCGTATTTGCTTTCTGGTTAACAATTTCGCAGAAAACGCGAAATTAACAAGTATTCTCGATAACACACCCGGTGGTAGTAATAGTAGTCGGCGTGACTCGAAATTCCTCAGCTGCGGGTTGAATTACTCCTGTACGTACACCGCCCGTCGTTTCCGTGTTTCTTTCTTAAAACGAATGCTGCGGCGTCGGTTCCTACTTCGAGACCGATCCGAAAAACCGGCCGTGGGTCGTTCCGTGAAATATAGGAAGCTACTTATCCCACCAACACTTCGCGAGGGTTCATTATCCAACCGCATAATGATATGGCACTTACGTGCGTACGAGCGGCAGCTTGTGCGCCGCGTTCTAAGCCGCGTTTCAAGCCGCGTTTCAAGCCGCGTTTTAAGCCGCGTTTTCAATGGCTGCGAGAACTGCTTGGGATGGAAGGCGAAGGGCCTTCGTCGAGCGAAAGGGCAAGACGTACGACAAGAGGGGCGGACGCAAAGGTTTTACCCCTTTTGTCCTTTAACATCTATGCAAGCGGTGACATGTCAAACGGTCCGTCCCCGTTGGCTGTCCTGGGAATATAAACAAAGAGCCGACGACAGAGCTGCAAAAGCAAGTATAATGTCCCTTCTGACCCCTTGCTTCTGTTCCTTCCCGCTCCGTCGTCTCGATTCTACCCCCTCCGTCGCTTTTCGTCCAGACCGTACCTTATTCCTCCATCCTACCTCCTCTTCCTCTTCATCTTTTTCTCCTTTTCTCCGCCCGACTCTCTGCCCCTTGCCCTCCGCGTCTCTCTCTTTTCTATCTTCTCACTACGCTCTCTCTGTTTCACTCCGCTCGCTTCGTCGTACGACCGTCCTCCTCTTCTCCTCTTCTTTCCGTTTCGCGTTCGCGTCTCTCCTTCCTCGGCCACGATCCATCTTATTCCGATCCGCGCTCTCTCGCTCCCTAGAGCAAGGTTCTTTGCGCCGTAGGAATGAGAACCTTCGCGAGATCTTAATTCCTCTTTGCCAGCTCCATTCCCGGAGTTCTCGAGCGTGAAATCGGCGCCGCTCGTACACCCCGCGCGACCCCTTGCCCCCTCATCGGCCACCCCGCGACAATTCGTAAAGAATAAGACCGTGTCCCATTATCGGATCAAGATATTATCATAATTGCCTGGAGCCCTCGTCGGCCGCTGGCTGGCTCGCTCGCCTGTTCGCTTCGACTAGCAAGAGAGTGCCTAGGGATGGCTCCTGCACTGAAATTAAAATTAAAGCAAATACGACATTAAGCCCGAACCTCCGTGACTCGTACAACTCTAATATTATCTTTCTCTGATAACCATTCTCGCGGCGCAATCGACGATAGAGGCGTGGTATCGAACGAGCGCGAGCTAGTAGCGACTTTCTCCGGAGACAGGGCACAATCGTTCGGCCATTTTTATGGAAGCTGATACCCCGTAGTCGCCGGAAATTACGCGGTTGCGAAATTTATGCGAGAATTCAGGTTACGCTGCCGCGGCAACGTTTCCTGAAGCATTAAATTATTTAACGATAATGGCTTCGTTTTAACGTTTCACCCTGTTACCCGTTTCGGCGAATGCCCTCGAATATTCCGTAGAAATTTATACGGTCGTCGCACACCGGGACGGGTTTACGATTTTGGATATTGAAATTTTCGATGAAAAGTGACGACTCAGTTTCTCGATACAGTCGGTCAATCGTTTCGAGACGCCACCATGGACCATCGAAGCTGCGTGTTCTTCGCTTTTCAAAGATTTTCCTGGCAGGAAGGGCATCTATGGGCGTACATATATCTAAATGTACATACGTATATCCCCTTTTCGCGTTCTCTTGCGGGTATCCTTGACTCGTGCTGAGACGAGGGGATTGCCAGCACGAACGCGCAGGAAGTTTAGCGTGATCTATTGGATGAGTTTTCCTACGGTAGTGGGAGCACCGTAGAAATTTAACGAGCCACTCAAAAGGAATATTTTGTTCTTCCGGATATCACGATGCTCGATACGAAATACGTGGCCGGATAATTAAAGTTTTCTAATTCGAGCAGATAAATCGGTGATTCACGATCTTATGAGGAACGATTCGCGATTTAAAGCTGTTCGTTCTCCAACTTCTCTATCTCACGTACGCGTTTCCAATTTTCGAGAAGCCTTTATGAACTCCAATCGCTCTCAACTTCGGACCTGGTTCGCCTCTTTTCCTTCTCTGTTCGTTCCTTTGCTCTTTCTTTTATTTCTCCTCTTCTTCTCGATCGTGGTCGAAGAGCTTCGAAGCAGATTCACCGAAAGAAAAATATTTTCTGTCGGTCTATCTGCAACGGGGCTGTATGAAATCTTTTTTTCGGATCCTATACGGGATAATCCTCGTAGCAGCGATATTATCGGTACGTACGCGTATTAAGAACCACCGACGCAATCCTGACTGTCGCGAACGTTATAAATATCAAAATCTCGCATAATATCGTTCGCCTTTGTGCCCTTTACCTTTCTTGTGGAATTAATCAACGATTTCCTTGCTTTAATGTCGGAGGGTAGATTTAAAAAAGGAGACTCGCGGAGGAACTGCATCGAGAAGTTAGATGTAATTTGATTAAAATAGAGAACGTAACTACAAAGAGATTACTTAACAAAGAAACATGGACATTGTTGTTGAATGTTCCCCGGGAACAAGAATGGAATAATTTCTTTTGAGATATCTTAATCCTAAGTAAACAACTCGATTCCTCGCAACAACTTTTAATTGAGGAGAAACCTGCGTACCTTCCGTGGAAAGCCAATGCAAGATATCACGAAGCAGGGATTATTCAAAATCAAGGGTTCGCTTTGTTGGAAGCTCGTGGCGGCTTCTTCATTTATTTAGATTCTCATTTATCCAGGTCCTCGGGGAATTACACAGCTTTTTGGAACGTCGAAGAAGACCAGAAATCGGCCAGTTGAAACGAATTCAAGACTTATACGCTTATATATAACTACTGCTGTTATTATACAGATTACGATAATTAATCCAGATCGTTAAGAAGATAATTAGTCTATTAGAATTTTTCGTTTGAAAACATAATAATAGGTATCTAATATAATAGGTGAGATGTCCATTACGACGTTGAACATACCAGTCCTTTACGGTCGAAGGTTACAAACGAGGTTTAGTAATTTTCTGATGGCTTCAGTTTTGTCTGGCTCAGGTTTATCTTATTTTTTTTTTTTTTTTTTCTAAGTGCCGTAATAGTTATGAACGTAGGTTTATTAAATATACTCTACATCGGCACTCTGTTCTCCCAGGGAACGAACGAATTCGCGTGATTTCGGCGCAGAATTTGGCGAATTTAATTATTTATTTTTCGGAGAATCGCGAGTCTCACCGGTGGTCTCCAGAGGCGAGCTCGGTAGATGGGAATCTTTGTTTAATGAATTACCCTTCTCGACGTGGCATTAGATTAAATCTGAAGCAAGTCGGTGGGCGTGAGGGCAGCTCGGGTAAATTGATACAAACGACACACTGCCCATCCTCTAGCTTCCTTTTCTTCTTTCCACCCACCCAGCTTTCTCGTTTTTTCCCTCTGTTCTTCCGGCCAACCACCCTCCGACTTCATCCGCTTTCGTTCTCCTGGCTCGGTCGACGCGATCCAAGGAAGAGGAAGGCGTTCGAAGTTATTTTGCTGTCGTATCCCGCCGATCAAAATGTCGAGAGGCGCGGGAATTAATCTCGGAAGTACTTCTATTCCGCCAAACGTCAGCCCGACACGCCCTGATAAGTGTACGTTCCTGCAAATTGAAATTGAAGATCGCCCGAGCTATATTGGCTCGCCTTTTCCACCCTCTGAGGCGCGGTTTTACGAAATAACGTCTCGCAGGATCGTTTCGTCAAGCATACAAAGGGATGGTTGGTCGCGCGAGCCTAACGTCACACCCTTCCACTCGATACGATATGGTTTCTGGGGGGAAAAAAGGAAAGACAACAAGCGAACTACACGTATCCAGCGGTTGTTCGGATGGTGGAAAAGTTTTTCGATTAAGAAGTAGAGATAGGATATTTTGTAACGACGACCGCGGGAGGTTCTCGTAACGAGCGAATATTCAACGAGCCGCGAGAGTTCTACCTTCGTCGTTACTTTTATTGCACATTACGACCACTCGACGCGAATAATGTATTTCCGTGGAGGACGCGGAAGTTCGTGGCAAGTTCTGTCAACGGGAACGCGCAAATCGTCCAATTTTTTCTCTCGAAACTGCCTCTGCAACCGCGCTACCAATCTGTAATATAAACTTGGGATGATTTACGCTCGTAAGGTTCGGCTTGTTTTTCGACGCGCTGTTTGTTGGTCGTCGGAGCGGACCGTAGCGAAGCGGAAAGCGTCGCGAAAACTGTGAACATTTTTCTCGCGCGGTTTTTCGCACAGTTTCGATGGTCGAAACGACGTCGTATCGACGCGGCCCCGTCGACCGAAACTTATTTATTCACTTCGCGGCTCGTTGAGCTTCGCCTCTCTGTATCTTTCTTTTTTCCTCTCGCGGTGGCAGCTACTAAATTAATTTTAGACAGCGGCGACGAAGAGGGCAGAGGGGGACATTGGGTCCAACAAATTCCTTCCGACACAGTCAATGAGATGCAGCAAGTTGGGGCGGTAGAAGGGAGTTGAGACGGGGCCGAAGGCTGGTACCACGCTCTGTGCGCTACCTAAGAGAGATTATCCTAAGAAAACTTTGCCAGGAGTTCCACCCGCGTATCCGGGGCGTTACTGCAGTTAAACAATCTACAAAATTGAAATAATATGCAGATGTAATTTCGAGTAACTTTATATCGCGCGGCGCCGCGCCTCCGCTCCGCAGAGACCCTTTCAAGTGTCCCTGGGCGCCCGGAACTTCGTGACGAGCCTCGATACTTCCAGTTCGTCGTGAACGAAACGATACTTTCCGCGCGAGCATCTCTCCGGACTAAACGACCGGATATTTTTTTCGAAGCAGTTCCAAGCTTCTGTCCATTCACCGGTCTCCTTGGTTTCTCTCGTTCCTTCTCCGGAGACGACATCCTTACTTCTCGCGGAGAATTACTTTTTTTACACGATGCTATTCAGCTCTGCCTCTACCGAGGAAAATAATATTTACGCTTATTAAAAGTTTCGTCGTTGCACGATCGCTATCGCTTCTAACTGTTCGCTGGATGATACTTGTTACGTGACTGCTGCGATCGACGCGAGTCTGAGTAAACGAGGGGTTGAATTAATGCGTATGGATACGCGGAGGCACGAATTGCTTCGTTTTAAACGTCTCTGGTGTTGTGATATGTCGAAAGAGTGAGAAACTACGAAGAATTGTGTTCAACTAAATAGTTTATACTACTTGAAGGTTTGACTCAAATATTTCTGTAATCGTAATCTCATAATTGACTTTCCAGTGTCTTCGCGATCGATTAGAATTGAAACAAATGGACAAGTAAACATCTATTTATTTATTTGAACGGGAAATAAAATATTTGGCATACGATAACAAAGGCGGAGGAAAGGTTAATATCAATATATACATATAGTTTAAAGATATAGATACAACTATAAAGTATAAAGCATAAAGTATAAAGTATAAATTTCAAGTATCGGCGAATATTTTAAAGAGACTAAAGTATGCTGAAATAGATCTATCTCCGAAGAAGCTAGCACGATTTCAACATACTATTAAAGCAATTAAAGTAACCATAATTAGCGCGGTGTTAATTGACGTGGAACAAATTATTATCCCTAAGACATCTTGAAGGAACATTAAGAGAAAATTGCTGGATGATGTTAGAAGACGGAGTAATACGCTTCGCTATTTTACTTACAAATAAGATTTCAGATTCTCATTATTCTCCTATTGCTGAGAGTCTGTAGATTTAAATTTCTAAGGATTTCATTACAATTACGAGAAAAAGGCGACATAATATTCGATCGCTAGCCTAAGGCATTTATGCTTGACTCTTTCTAGGTCATTTATGTGCGACGAACAATAGGGAGACCAAACTAGATAGCCATATTCTAAGATCGGCTCTGAATTAATAAACCACGTTGCTTATTAAGGTTAAGAAAAATCTTAAGATCATCAGAGCGTATAATAAGAATACATTCAATATATCGTTGACGAAAAGTATGAAGAACGTTAGGCCAAGTGTGAGAAGCTCGTGCAACACCAGAAGTAATCTTTACCTCGCTTGAGAAGGTGTCATTAAAACAAACTATTTGTTTTCCTTCGGATATAAAGTTGGTTAATCACGAGAGCGCACAGTCAGTGATTCCAGAAGAGTTTAAAACTTAACTATCAAAACAGAGCGACTGATAGTACACTAAAAACTTACAAAAGTCCTTGTGTATCGCATCAACTTGATGCCCATTTCTAAGGAAATGAGTGTTCCATAAGAAAAAATAAAAAAAAGCTAGCAGCAAGCAGCGTGTCGGTTGAGTTGGCGCGAGCAACACAATTTCTTTCCCTCGTGCGTGTTGGCGATGGCACTCGGCGGAACCGAGCATTTCGCCGCAAAAGAGGAGACAGTGATCGGGCGTTGGTACACGTAGCTCGGCTCGAAATTATATAACTCATTACCCGGGATTTCTTGCGCGAAGGAATTCCATTCCCGCGACAATTATCCTT
Organism: Bombus confusus; assembly: GCA_014737475.1. Classification (NCBI taxonomy): domain Eukaryota; kingdom Metazoa; phylum Arthropoda; class Insecta; order Hymenoptera; family Apidae; genus Bombus; species Bombus confusus. Next base: position 325,517 of record JACXIV010000080.1, on the reverse strand, counting down.
GGCCAAGAAAATCGTGCTTATCCGGCTCCCGGTGTCCCGTCAACTAAACGAACACGAATGAGACGGACGCGGTATTACGAATTCTTGGCCGACGTCTACCGTCCATAAGAATTGCTGTAATAACGGAGTCGCGAGGCACTCGCACGCCTGTGTACGCGTGTACGTGTGTCCAGCGTCGAAAATGTCCGGTATGTTGGCTCGTATATCGTGCACGGTTCACCGCGGCTTCCGAAATGCCGAGGATACTCGTGTCGCATAGATACTCCGAGCAAAGAAGAAGTAATATCGATCTGGCATCATCCATCATGGCTCACTCTATTAAAGCAACGTAGCCCATTTTCCCTCTGACCCCCTTTTCGCAATCACTTTACTCGTCCTGTACCATGGCACCCTTCTTGCTCGCTTTATCCTATCCTTCTCGACCCCAAAAGCGACTCACCCTTTCCATCTCTACCAAACCTCCTCTCCCTATCTTTCTTTATCTATCGTTTCTGCTACTTTTTCCTCTTTGCTCTCCCCCTTCGTGATCGCGGTTTTTCCCCCCTAAAGCATCGCCTCTCTGCCTGACTTGATACTTTCCGAGAATCTCTAACCTTTTTCAGGGCCTTAAAACTCGTCCTCGTTCGTTCACGATCCAAGATTCCTAGGCCGTCGGTGTGCAAGCAAACGATAAGGACAGCTCCGACGGTACTAGACGGATGCCTTGGGCGGGTTTTACACCGGGACTAATTACGCTGCTTCTCTTCCACGGAACGAGAAAAGGGCGTTGGGATTTCGAGGCGAAATAGCTCAAGGGACTGATTTCTTTCGCGTTGTCGGTGCACTGGGTCACCAGGTTGACTCGATAACCTGGTTTCTCATCCCTGATCGTTCGAAACTTTTTCACCCGAACAGTTCCCCAGATGAATCCTCCAACTTCGCCTTAGCGATCCCGTACGACGAGATTTTGTGAATCGTGTCTATTACGAAGCCCTTATCGGAGTTACTGAAATGGTAATTTCTAGGAGTGTTTCGCGTCCTATATACAGGTGTCCCGTATTAAGTCCTACTTCAATTCTAATCTCGGAACAACGATCGTAGCTTCTATTGAATGTGATTAAATTATTGTTAGCTTAGGTAACTCGGTTTGCCCGGCTGCCTTGCTTCCAGACGAGAATGCCGGACTTTATCTAACTTCTGCCACGTACTAAATTGACTACTAAAGATTAATCCCATAAGCCCGTTTAGCTATATCTACCCGACCGGTTACATTGTCTTCGGAAAACTGGTAATCTTGTCTCGCCGTTATCTAATCGTTGTAAAATTCGCCCGTAAAATTTGCTTCGTTAGATGCCACAGAGTCGGGAGATTGTCTTTGTACGCTAACAGGAGACACGTGTATCTCGTTCGTGGATCGTCAACGCGTGACACTGCAAATTTTCGCTTGGTTACTAGGACGAAGGAGTGGGTTTGAAATGAAGAGCGGTCCCTAAGAAATTAATTGACTTCGATATCCAGCCGAGGAAAATAGATCGAGGGTGTGACGCGCAGCTTTTGTCCACGATTTTAGCTCGGTCATTACGGCGCTCGCGGATATATTGTTATTAATAGCGTTGATGAGCCGATGCGTTCTTCGTCCCGGAGTAAATTGCAAAGCGGGATAAGATAATCGGCGCTCAGGCTCGCATTTTATTCTCGCCTCTTTGATTACGAAGGGATCGTGGTTCGCCGTGACTGACAAGAAACGGTGATGCCAAAGGTCACGAACGATCCCATTCCTATTTGGATGAAACTTTATTAGGCTCGAGGAAGAGCTGTAAATAGCAGATACGTATTTTTTCGGCTGCGGTAACTCAAACTTAACGGATGAAGTCACCCTCTAAAGTTTGCGACCTTCCCTCGCGAGATAAATCCGAGCGATATGGATTCTTTCTCCCGCTACAAATGTACGATGCTTCTCGACGGTTTACGAAGAAAATACTTATCTACCACAATTTTTCCGATTAATTTCACCGTTCCCTTCTCCGACGAAAAAGGTAAACTGCAAAACAATTGATCAAATTGCCAGAAGATCCGCGATAAAGAATCCGCTTGCGTGAGTAATTTCGTATAACTCGAAGCTCCATATTCGCTCTTTCTCGTAAACGCGCGATGAATCAAGAGTGGCGGTCATTGTCGTTGTTATCGTAACGACCTATCAAGCGATTCGTCGAATCGAATCGGTGGCAATCGTCGTGAGACGCATAGAAGTTGTCAGAATCAAGGTCCGTGGGGTGTTTAATGCGACACAGGGTACGGACACGTGCGTACGCGCTTCCATGAGAAACAAAGACCGATCGAGAACGAGGGGTGAGCGACTTTGTGAAAAATATTATTCTTGGGAGAAATAGCGGGTCGCCATTGTACGAGCGCGCATAGAAACGAAAAGAAGAAAAACCAGACCACGCCGAGACCCTTCAGTCGTTTGTAATACTTGGCTTTGGTGGTGAACGAGGACGCGAAAAGAGATACGAGGAAGATGGAGAGAGAGACCGGTGGGTTGGGCCAGCCGCCGGATGGTTCTTTCTGTAACGCAGTAAATCGATTTCCTATTATCAAGCCATTCTTCCCTATAAAAGAGCCGAGTAGATAGATTATCCATAGCATTATCAAACCATTCTTTTTTATGGGCGAACGTAATGGGTCGCCGGAACCAATGACACGCTCGATTCTTGGTCTCGCCACGAGATGACTCGGCGCTATCTTGCAGATCTGGATGACATATCGCCACGCATAGGCGTAAACACCGGTGCCAGCTGGTGACAAACTGCGTACGAGCGGATTTTATTGGGTCGTTCAACCTCAATTTGGCATAGGAAGTGGCGATATTCGATATTTCCGAAGTTGCTTGCGTTATTGCCGTACGACGCCGTTCCATTTTAAACGGACGACTCCGGTAATGCTACGCGGAGTGCTATCGGAGTATCCGTGCATTAGCAAGAACGAAGAAACATTTCTATTTCGTGGAGCGAATCCGTTTTTTGAGCCGACGATCGCGAGATACATACGCGGCGATCGTATAAATAAAATGAATTACGCGAAACGGAAAAAAGGAAGGAAGAGAAAGGGAACGTTGTTGACCCGTTTCCGTGATAAAGAGGAGATTCTTCGACAAGGTATAACGCGCAATTCATAGGAGCTTCGATAGTTTATGCGAGGAATGAATTTATAAGCGTAACTCGGTTTTCCGCTCGTTGAAAAGAGCGTTATTCAGGATGTGCTGAAAGGAACGGTATACGCATCGGAAAATGGAAATTAAAATTTTTCCAGGTACGTTCAAAGACATTCGCGAATCGATCCGTTCATCATTCGACTAAATTACCAAGTTCCACGGCCCGTATAAACGCAACGTATTAAATTCCCCATTGACAGACTTTGCGTTATACGACAGAATTTCGGGACAAAAATAATATCGCTTTAAATTATGTCCACGTTTCGGCGATTGTCGGCCATTAAATGTCTCTCTTCAACAAGGGGGTTGACGTGAACGACAAGTGGACGGGTGAAGTTTCGTTGAAATTCATTCGATGAAAGCGGCTTGAGTGACGCGTCACATTATACCGTGTTTCATATTGAATTATAAACACGGCTAGTTTATTAAGAATATGTTTAACAACGAGAAACGTAATTAAACAAACTCGGGCGATCGTTTTTCGTGTTACTCTTTTTTTATCATTAAAATTTACAGCGTGTATTTTATGAAACGTGACACGCCGCACATTACCTTTGGCCGCCTTTGTTATCCTACCATGCGAATTAGTATCGTGAATTTCTTTCCCCGCTCTGTAAACGTTTCGCAAAAGCAAAGAAAAGCGAACCAACGGGACACGAGGCGAAAAAAGAAGGGACGACAGAAGAATTATACGAAGCGGTCGTTGTATAAACGTTTCCTATTTCTTCAAACCAGTTGGCGCGTTACCAATCTTTATTCGAAACATTCTCTTACCGAGCTTCGTTAATACGTTCGTCGTCTGATTTCGCACATCCTTCTTCACTCGGTAGCGACACCTTCGGTTATATTTCGTATTTAGACAATTACAAATACTTGGCGCCATTAAAAAATCTCAGATTTTACATGGGATTAGTTCGTCGTCTGTACCGCTGATAGAAACTACCAGCGGCGTACGTAACGCTGTAAAGTCACAATGTCGAGTATTCTCTAAATATTTAACCGAGCTCCGGCTCCACTCTCAAACAATTCTTCCTTCCGTTATTCCTAGCTACGCGGTCAAAGAAATCCTAGCTACCCGCCGGTTTTACTTTGTTATAAAATTTCCCTCCGTTCTCTCGGAACGAGAAGGAAATAGAGAAGCCGGGGTTTCACCGTTGCCGCATTTTTCATCGAAGGTTGCTCGTATTCCCATGCCGTCTAGCCGACTCGATGTTCCCGTCAAGACCTATCTCTACACTTTACTGGTTGAGCAGGTCACAATGGCTAGGCCATGTGCCGCAGCGACGAGAAATGATCGCTTTCGATGAGCTGTCGGTCAAAATCGACATCGAACCACGCGTACGTATACGCGTGTCTCCTGAACGTCGATTTTACTCGTCGTTCGAACGTCGACGTTTTATCCCTTTCGAAGGGAAGAACAGGGATAGCGGGAAGAGACTGCTAGATAAGCTTAATGTAGGGACTAGAGGCCAGACGGGATGATCTGAATCGGACGCAGTGCAGAAACAGTGGGTCGCAAAACGATCGCGTAATTTCACACCACGACGTGAAGATTGCCTAGTTTTAAGAAGCCTCTGGCTCCAAATCTCTCGTCGAGGGAATTTTTCACTCGATCGAAAGAAAGAATTGTCTCGGCCATCCGATCCGATCCTTCATCCCCCTTACTCTTCCGTACCTTGCGATCCATCTCTGTCCCGAACACAGGCCGTGTTGCCGCATCCACGAGGGACAAAGATCTTGGAAATGAATTTTTTTTTTTTTTTTTTTGTCCGACGATATCCTCGAGTCTTGACTGGGACTTGTGTGACGCGGTTCGATGTGACGTGTTTCCAGGCCGATGCGTTCGACAGAGTGTCAGACCGATCGTGTATTATTTGCCATTGCTGCCAGTTTATTGATACGCGGACGAACGTGATCCGGTTCCACACTGCAGGCTGAACGAATGTTAATTACTGTTGACACATTCGACGATGCCCGCGACGCTTTCGCCCTTCGTCCCGGATACTTTCACGCATTGTATTTTCACGCTTTGGAGATTCTCCGAACACGTACGGCATCAGGATGGATCGTTCCCTCGATCGATCAATAACGTAGCTCTCCAGCTCGGACGTCGTAGCTGGCCAAACATCGACGAGCTTTTTATTTCTAGATCATCGCCGAACAAATATCGTAGTAGATATCTCGGCCGCTCGTTTCGCGACATTCGCGTTCCACGATAATTAAACGCAGACTTATTTTTATTGTTTCATTTACATATTTTGCTCCGTGCATTCGTAATTTTCTGTCGGGTTCTCCGTGTACGCCTTAGCTCTGTGTGTGTGTGTGTGTGTGTACTATATCAGTGCTGTGTTAGGTCGCGGAGCCGCGCGCTCGTTGCGGGGCTTCAATTCATTCAAAATTATCTGCTTCCTTCCTGACCCTTTCTCTGCTGTCGCGAGACAGAGGCAACTTGTGTGCGCTACATTTTGAGAGAATTATGCGCGTCCGTGTCCGCACGGGTTAATGCAGAGCGGCCACCGAGGCGGCAAAACGAAATATGAAGCATATTTTTCGCTCCGCCACTTTCAACGGAAAATTATAGTGCTTGGTAATTAGAGTTTGTTCAAATTCCTTTCACCCGTGTCCCGGTTCGTCGTCCGGGGCTCTGTGTGCCCGCTGCCCGAAAACCAACCGTTTTCGCTTCAAAATGCGCCCGTAATAACAGCAAACGTGATTTACGTGAAGATTTACGTGTCCACCTGCTCCCGGTATTCTATTTGCGATACAAAGGCAAACCGGTCACGGTTCTCGTTTTTCGTGATTTTTCTGGTGCCAGGCGGATTAAGAGGTAACTGCCGTGTCAACGACGAGCTGCGATACACAGAGTCTCTGCTCGATGGAAATTCGAAGATGTCCCTCAATATCCATGTCTAACGATTCAGTTACGATTTTAATTTTACTGTCCGATTTCCGCTCTATCTGCTCGCATTTTCATTCGGAGTATAACGGCGAATCGGTAGAAATGCAATCAACGCATACGAAGTGTCCAATTTGTCATTCGTGACATTTCAATTGCTTCAATTTGTCGAAAATAATTTAAGAAGTTTCCGCAATAAATGCTCTTCTGCGTAATCAGATAGGAAGAATCATTTTGCCATTATTGTCGTACAGTGTGTGCACAGTGTATGTTTCTGATCATAACCGGTCGTTTACCTGATTAGAGATATATCCCATAAAAGCCGATTAAGAGTCTACCATACCATAACTCTCGCATTCAGAATACTTAAAAAATTCACTGAATCGATCTTGACTAGGTATTACTTCCTCCATCCGCTGGACACAAAATTAAAATCATCTCTGATCGTCCATGATCGCTTGATGATCGCGTAGAAATAACGGGACAAGGTACTTAAACTAAATCTTCCCCAATGGGCGAATCACCTGCTAATGCAGAAATAGGAGCGAGAGATCGCTCTTAACGAGATAATGCAAAAACGCCCGGGGCTCGGTGCAATTAGGTATCTACCGGTTCGCCTAATCGGCTCGCGAGGCCTGACCGCAACAGGTGAGCGCCAGATATTGATATTACGATTCGCAAAGTCTGTTAGAGAGGAAGATTTATGTTGCGGTGCACGTTCCATTCCGCGAGGTTGGTGCTCGACCGGCTCGTGTCGACGAGGGCTGGATTCGAGCGGGTCAGATCGATACTCTAAATCCCGGCTGGCGTGGCCGTAGTCGTTTGCCGTTGTTCGACGGCTGGCCTACTGACAGCATGTCTTTTAGAACTGTCTCCGGCAACGACTCCGCAAGTTAACTAGACACAACCACTTGTTGGTCCTGCCTCGGCTACGGTCACGACTAATTCGAGCGTTCGAGCGCGAGCCAGCTGCTCGCTTACGATCCCAGGAAATCACTTCCGGCGCCATGCTTCCGACGTTCTCCAAAAACTTCGTCCGAGTGGCTCGATGCTGTAATTGGATCACAAGCAACGTGTGTGTGTGCTGGTTAGGAAGAATGGAACGAACTTTGCCCCTCGGCTTCCGCTACCATCAAACGGATGGAAATAGTTGAGAATCTACCGTAGTGTTAACTGGTTAAGATTTCGGTTCGTCGACTGGATCTGCTTTTGAGATTGACTTGGTGGATTCTAGTATAATGATCTATCAACTAACGATATTAACAGAACGACGAGTCGTAAATTATATACTTCTGTGAATGTTTTCACAATCTTATAGTTTTACGTTGTGCAATAGAAGTAGCTGGATTGTAATTTGTAAAATTCACTTGTGTAGAACTTTGCTTGATTTATCGTATTACCACACTTGCTACTGTTACACGAGAGAATTATAATTTCAATAACAGTACCGATTTTCCGATATACATATCTAAACAGAGAAGAGAAAGGTACTTTGGTTTTCCTTGAAATTGCTATTATCTCGATAATTAACCAGATAGAGCTGCGTTCTGTAGTCGAGTTACCGAAGCACGACTAACTCGCGTCTCTAAAGAGAAGTCGGTTTTCCGTGAATAAAAGTATCATTGTTCATTTTTGTTATACTAAAGGAAACAAAGTGTGAAAGGGACAGAGCGTAAAATTATAGGTAGATAGCGGAACGAAACGTTTCTGGGATTGGTTTCGCACGAAGTCCAGGTATCCATTCGGAATTTAATGTCAGGTTGCTATATGGGTTTTAAATCTTGTCGGTAGCGCAAACCGCGTGACTGCGATTCACAAAGCGCCGATTGTATTATTCGAGTAAGCTGTTTCTCAGGGGCGCGGTCGGTCGTTGAAAATAACTGGAGCACACGTTTCCACCTTCGAAATGGTGTGCAGGATTTCTTTTTTTGCGTGCGCATTCTAAATGGCCGGCAGCCGTGCGACTTGTTTAAATTTCAAATTCTCGTTTAATTTATAATGTTGTTTTCTTCTCGCTATAATATCTCCTTACCGAAACGGCGCAAAGCTTTGCTCCTTTCTCTATCCTCGTCCCGGCGTGCTATTGTATGCATATCGTTGTTTATTCATTTCCATATTTCCATGGCGTGCCGTGGCAAAGAAGTAGAGCCCTTGTGTAAGTACGAAAGCTCGCGCGCGCACGCGCTCGAGAGAGCCAGCACGCGTAAAACATGTTTACCTTTTTAAGTGTAATATACATTTCATTTTATTTGCCACCTCATGTAAATTCCTTGCCTGTACACGCGCTAACACGATTTTTCCATCGTCCCAAGCGACAACAACGCGCGATACCAACAGGAAAATATCCCCGACAGCTCGCTGCTTTTCCACCACTCTCGTTTCCTCTCTTACGGCTGTGCGATATTCCCGGGCACACCTGAGTGCCGCCTTATTTACAATGAAGCTTCGATCATATTACCTCGTTGCGCAAACAATCCGGACGACTAAATATGTTAGCAAGGTAGAAGTCCTCGTCGTGGTTTAAGTACGTAAAATCGGATCTCTGCTTTCGACGAAAGACAATCTTCGCCCTCTGCTACTTTATTCCTTGCACGAACGTCTTAAGTTGTTGTAGTTGCGACGTTAAACAAAAGATATTACTCCGCTTTCGATATTTTATATTCTCTTGCATTCCGTGTATTTTTATATCTTCGAATTTCCTACGCACGTGTAAAAAGCTCGTTACAACCATTAGACATACACTTTACCTTCCTATCTAGAATCTCTGAAAGGCAAGCAAAGGGTCATTCTTTAACGTGAGATTAGTTCGATTGTCAGATTTTATATCTTCTATCGAGTGACCCCGAGATATTAAGCACACTGGTCGAAGTCTAAAAACGATCCCGACGATACTTAGGGGAAGTAGGATACAAAAAGTAATTAATACCAAGCTGATTTTTCCATCGTTTCATCTAAAAGAAGGATCGGTTAAGCGGCCTGCTTGAATAAGAAATTAAATCCAAACGATCCGTTCGACGATAGCTATCGCTTAAGTGTTCTCTTGAACATACTAATTTCGACGAAGAAAGCTGAAATCAAAGGATCGCTATTTAAACGAACGGAATGGGATTTCACCTGGGTCAGAATTATACCCGGCCGGGGAGCAGCGCTTGAAATTTTAATAACTCATTGTAAACTGTCTCAAACTCTCGTCGGAAGATATTTATTTCCCAAATACCGATCGCGAAACCTGTTGCTGCCGGGCTTGGCGAAATAATCGGAATCCCGTGGTGCTCCGGGGGCCGTCATTATACGCTCGACTTCAAGAAATTGTTCTCGAATCGCTTGTGATAACAGTAGAAAATTATGTTATTTGTTATTTATCGTCCCGCAAACAGAGATCCCTTATAACATCGTGTTCCCTGCGGGATATGGACACGTATACAACGGGCGTTTCTTTTAAATCATCCAATCCAATATATCGCATGTCTACACCAAAATATTACATCTACTTTTAAATTGAGACGATAGAAGAAAATTTAAGAGGAAATATCGCGAATCTTTTTTTTTTTTTTTCTTTTTTGGAAGTATTGAAAAAATAAAACGCCCTATCAATATAAGAAGCAAATATGCGAACAAATCAACGCGTGACGAATATTACTGTGTTAACAGGCGAATGAGAAAAAAGGAGGATTTCCCAATCACGTGTCGCACGAGAGACATACTTTATTAGAGCAGACAAATTCGTATAAACGGGCTTGTTACAAAACTGCACAGGATTCCAATATACAAGCGCCGCTCTGAAAATCAATCTTGCTGCCGGCGGAGTTTTCGTTCCGTTTTTTCAAAAGTATTTCCATCCGTGTTCCAATTGGCCGACACATGGCTGACACGGGTGTGTGTGCCTATGTTACAACGTTAACGTTAATTCGTGGACCGCGTACAGAAAGAGAGTCTCTGTTCGGCTCTTTTGACTCGATTTACCGCAAACTTTTATTAAAATTATCGATTGCCGATACGCTTGGAGAACGAACAAAAAAAAAAAAAAGGTGAAAAAAAAGGAAGAACCAGAGACGAGGTAGGAGCCAGAGATACGTACGTAGTAGGAGCAACGCACCCCGTAATTGTATTTTTCCGGCAGTGGCTGCATCACACGTTTCGCCCTTCCCACTTCTTCGCATCTTTTTCGCCGCTTTTGAGCGAAGATCGTGGTAACAAAGGTACGAACCAATAATAAAAATTCTACAAAGACAGCGCCGGTATTTCAGCATGCGCTTTTTTGCGCCGCCGCTTTCTCCCGCTTGTTAGTGGAAAGGGTAGCAGGTCGGAAAGTCTTTCCATCTTCCTTGCGCGTTTTTCAGTTCCGTTCTTGTCGACGTGTTCACGATTCCAGAGGTGGTAATATACCTCTGGCGTGGAAATACACGGCAACGCTTTAAAAATTCTGTCTTCATTGCGAAGTTGTAACGCGTGCTCAAATAGAAAAGATGTAGACTAATGAAAGTACATTATGCAGTTTTATGCGAAACAAGCTAGGTGGGTGTGCGTAACGACTGGAAAAATACAGGTAAATAAGTAAGGCAAGCTACGAATGTAAATAATCAAACGAATGATACAAAAACGGTAAACAGACTAAAGTATAAATAAACAATTCAGCGGGCGAGTAAAAAAAAAAACAGTTTGGATATACGTTTATACAAGTATACACAGATGTAGGTTTATATTAAATATACAAATATAGATTTCTTTTACGTAGCATGCTCTGGCGATAGATCAGTAACAGCCAGGAAAAATTTGGCAACAATGTCAGTTCGAATACGTACAGCTACTCTTATTAAAATGGATAAAGTAAAGTGTGGGAAAGTTTACCACACACCGCGATAAAACAAGAGCGCGTACTATCCGGCAGAAAATATTGGTGTTAGATATCGGAAGAGCGGCTTCATCTAGAAAAGAGGTTGGAATGCCAGACAGAAAACGATTCGTCGGGAACCGCAAAGACAAAAAAAGCCGCGGTTTCCGCAGAAAACGTTGCACTCGCGTGGAGCAACGAACCGATACTAATTGCGATTAAATGTCCCGATCAGAGCCATGACACGAGGAAACACCGAGGCAATATATCAAGAATTACTTTTGGCTTCGTTCTCGCGATAATAAACGCACAGAGACTCGTCCAATATTGGCAATTCTCGTGGCGCAGGTAGCACGATTCTAGCCCGCGTATACACACGCGCACACACGCATACGCACGCAACACCCGAGACACGTGCACACGAGTTTGCCAGTTGGTTCGTAACCAATATGGAGCCGGCGGAGAAAGAGAGGGGATTTTTCCTGTGTACGTACACGGTTATATCGACCGATATTACCAAGGGGCGAAAAACTCGAAAGGACCCTTCTATCGCTCGAAACCCTGGCCTGTGTTTGATCAGTTAGTCACTGCCGCAACTTCGTGGATATTGTTACCGATGGCCCCGGTTAATATTCTCGGATTACCTTGTATATACGCCGGATGCGCGGTTTTCTCGAAAATATACCAGTCCGGAAGTGGCTGCCTCCGAGCTAGAACGTTAATAAGAACGGTTTCTCGATCGTTCTTACAATTGATACGCTTCACGACGTATGTACCTATACGTGTGCGATACGTCGGTCGAGCCAGGATTAAAACTGGGGTTCAACAAAGGCTGCGTTCGGTTTATCAGGACAGGCTAACCACGTCGAGTAAATTCGCGAACCTCTCCCCACCTTTCCTCTCTCTGTTAACAATCTGCGCTGAACGGGCACGTTTCTGGCTCTCGTCGTGAATCGAGCAAGTGAACTCGGCTACGAAAGAAGAATAATAAATTTAACAGAGGGGGAGAGGGTGCACAAGCTCGAAGCACGATGCTTTATGAGTTTAGAAGAGCTTAATCTCCCGGCAACCCAATATTTTTCTTCCTCTTTCTCTCCATTGCGCTGGTTATTACCACTTCTTGCTTCTCTCGTCGAGCGTGCTCCATTTTTCTCATTTCGTCGGCTAGAGCGGCTCGCGCGATCGACGGTCGGCAGCGGTTACGTTGTCTTTGAAATCTACCGAATGGGAAGGGCAATTGGGCGAAAATTTTAAGCGCGTCTACTACGAATAGAATTGAGAAGCGAAGGACCGATTGAACGTGATGATTTAAGCCCAGCCTAACACCTTCGCTCTTGCTGAAATATCATTTTTCCAGCTTGAAGCTTTCAGCGCGTTACGACATCACGTTCGATATTTTACTGTCGCATAAGAATTATCAATTCCAAAGAACGTTATCTTCTTCTATATTAATAAAAAGTCGTTTGAGGTGTACGTAAGGTTTCGGGTTTAATCGATCAGATGTTAAACGACGACGTTTACGATTCTAAGAGGGTACGCGCGCACAGATTTTGGATCGTGCATGCTGGCTCCTTTCTCGGCTACTCCCTCCTCCCTCCTCTCTACTTCCGTAGGGGGTTCTGCTAATTGAACGCGTAATTGATGAGGCTGCAGTCTGTACTTACACAACGCTCCAATTGTGCTCAGCCAAGCGCCGCCAGTGTGTGCCAATATTAGCGATGCACTCGACGTCCCTATAACGGACCCCTCCACGCACAAATAATGCCCCAAGTACCATAAATACTCGACGGCATCCGCAATATGCCCGGCCGTCGCTGCCGAGACTCGGCTTTCAAAGGCGCCGAGTGTCCTCCAAGGATCCGAGACACGAATACCGAAAGATGTCGCGTTCGCCTCCCCTCTTTTAGTTGCATATGCCGCGTTAATGATTTTTCAAGGGTCGAAAAGGTGTTTCGCGAGCTCACAGTCTGCCGCGTCTCTCAAAAACCAACGTCGACAACGTCTGCGCGTGCGATGCATTTCTTACCTTGAAAGGGTGCTTGTTTCAAGGTCGACTATAAAACGGGTTCTTCACCACACCTTTCACTCCTTTAGCAATATCGTGGCTCGAGAGTAGGATCGATCATCGGTGTGTTTGTTTTGTACTTTACGCGGATATTCTGACGCGGAGATGTGAGGTACACTATTTCAATAGCAACGGCAATCAGCGTTTAAGCTTATTCAATTTCGATTCAATGGTCCTTTCATTCCGAGCTCTATCCGAGAGGCTGAATTCATTTTGCTCTTTAGCTCCGAATTGTCGACACAAGTATCATGCATTGTTTCAGCATTCCGTCAAATTTCTATGACAAAATTTGTATTTTATTCTTGACGATTGAAGAAAGAAAGCGAAATGGACTTTTTGTGAGATTCTAAAGTTGCTGCATATCTATGGCTATTGAAAGCTGTAGAATACCTCGGTTATCAAAACAGACGACCCTCTTACTTCGTTCCAGCCACAGCAATCAGCCTCTGCTATCTCCGCCGCAAGACTTTATTAACCTATTAATCGAACTCGACCCGCGGAACCTATAAAATCCGCGCCCGAATGGTCTCTGCGCCGCGCGCACCTAACTTTTTGCTGATATATAAATTCAAGTGACGCCAGCCGCATGAACTCTTGCGCTGACAAATATTGCTTTGAGCGGCGCGGATGGCCGACTGTTCGCACCGTATATCTCTTTGTCGTTCCTTCGTGCCAGGGAAATCTTTTATGGGAGAAAAACTAGAAAAAGCATCCTCTGGGAACGTTCCGAGACACGAATGTCAAAAGCCACAAATTTCTTTAACGGAGTATTATAGCGCTAGAAGTTAGTGGTCGAACAGCAGGTACGAGTGACGCGTGATCACGCATACTTCATCGGAGAAATTATGCGGCCGGAAGCCCGTGGAAACTACCGTAGCACTCGTTTCACGTTCTGCCACTTATCTTCGTTAATATATCTTCCCTGATCGTGTAAATCGTAGCTGCTCGTTACCCCAAGCCGGGCTACTACTCTCCGTGATTGTATTTCCAACGAGGAGGTCGTATCTTTCCCTTTTTTTCGGAACCATCCGGTATTCGGGGCCCGTATCTTTACATCCGTTTCCGTTTCGTCTCGTGACCGAGGAATAACCTCGCGTTACCTTCTTCGTTCGATTCCCCGACTCGTATCCTCCGCATCGACCAAGCTTCACTCTCCCATTTGACAATCGAATAGGCGCTTTTATTTATTAAACGATCGACTCGACGGATAACTCGGTTATTCTCGGCCTGCAGAGCTCCCTCAAGAGAAGCGAAACTCGCCGCGAGCGGGTGCGCGACGGCAGATAAATAAATCAAACGAAACGTGGTGGAAGGTAACGCGAACGCGGATGCCGTGCTTTCCCGGCACGTGGTTATGAAAAAGCTGCGTTTTGATGCGTGCAAAACATGTCCCGAGGGCGGTGAATCCTTGAACATACTTAACCCCATGTTCCTGCCTCGACGCCGCCGTCTCTGTGCGGCCCCGTTGAAGTTACAGTCACGTATACACGCAAATACAAAAAGTCTGACTTTATGAGCTGTACCCGTGTATGCGTGCGTGTATGGAAAGGCGTACAAGCCGGGCAAGAGGGAGAAGGGAAGAAATGAAAAGGGAAAACGTAAAAGGAAAAAAAAAGGAGAGGAAGAGGAGTGGCGAAGGGCGCGCTCTCACCGGGGGTGAGTTTGCTCGGAAAAGAACTTTTGTAATACGCACAGGACGAGGCCATAGATTTGAATTAATTCGGCGGCGAAGTTTTCCCTGGCAAATAAAAATAAGTCACTGTATCAATTTAATACCGCTTTATAGTCTACCCTGGCATCCGCTTCGTCCTTTCTTTTTCTTCGCGGTTTTCCTGCGAACGGGCGTCCTATCCACCGTTGGGAACGAAAGAAGAACAGACGGCCGGCCTCCGCGTTATTACTTGGTCCGTTGTTCAAGAATTGGTCAAACATCGGGTCTCAAATTACCCTCTGTTCCCCTCCTCTTCTTTTCTTCCTGCCCCTTGGAAAAAAAGAAAATTCAAGTACCGATGAAATCGTCCACCGGTGCTCTCGCGCCGCGCCGTCGGCAAACAAAAAGTTATTAAAGCCGGCCTTTATTGCCGGACCGCGTGGACTTCATACGTTTCACGAATTTCGGCCGAACGTCAACCAAAATGAAGCGGAACTCTCGAACGTGCTGCCCTTTTTATGCCGGCGCTGTCAGGCAGGATTCACGCTGCGACGAATTTTCGTTCTCTCGTAAAGAAGAACTATTAAACAGACTATAGAATGATGTTCGAATGTTTGCCGCGCAGTCACCGTTCTAACCGACCAACCGAGCAGATTGGGAGAAAAAGACAGATCAAAGAAAATACTAAGTACACGTTCATCGTTGCCCCGGTTTTTAAATCTTTTCAAACGGCCATCGATTAAAGAGATGTGCCGAAAGAAAGGACGACGGAGAGATGTAGCTCGTCCCATTGTCTCGAACAGGCGGCTGACAGAGGCCGTGCTTGTCATAGGTAAGGCAAACAACGGTGGCAATTTGCCGTGCGCCGGGGCCGCACGTTCGACCGTCTATGCGTAATTCGTTTATCCTTAATTCCTCGTTGAGCCAGCTGGAGCGTATTATTCGGACGCATCTCCGGTGGCCGGGGACTTTGTTTCGCATTTACCCTCGCGTTACGGCCACTAGTGCTAGAACGACGCCGCGAGCTGTAGTACATTTTACGGTTGGCTAGCCAGTAATGCAGTAATTAACGTTTCTTTCATGTACTCTTTTGCTTTCACCGCTTGAAACCAGCTGCATGCCGCGCGTAAGAGCTTCGCTCGCTAGCTGTCCACCGTATCGTGCTCAGCCACATATACCCCGGTACACGTGTGTTGCCGCAACACACGGCACAGACGAGCGTATTTACGGAGACAGAAGAGAGTACATTCAACCTTTCCCCTTCTATTTTCACCCTTCCCTTGCACCGAGCCAGAGAGAACCCCCGCGGTGCGCGCCCTTTCCTCTCCGTCCCTTCCGTCCAGTTGAAAAAATAATTACCCCGTAAGCCGGACCGTTTCCGCTCGTGGACCTCGCGTTCTCGCGTCCCTGCCTGTATACTTGCTCCAACTCGTTCGAGGAATCCACCTACCCGACCCGTTACAGCCCCTCTTCATCGGGGCAAAAGAGGGTTGTCGACGAATCTTTGATGGAGCTCGTCGTTGGACGAGAGTAGTCGTAGCGTTGCCTCCACGATAGGGCTTAGTTTCTTAGGCGATTGTTTCGTACGATCGGTGAATGTTTGATGAAAAAACTCGTCTGGGTTTTAAGCTGTACCATTAGACTGGCACGTACTCGCTCGTGGAATTGAAAGAACTCGAAGAGGCTGCCAGAGAAAATTTTGTTATAGGGCTAGAGTCGTAAAACAACCGACTGAGAAGTCTACGAAAGATTACATTCGCTTAGAAATGATCAATGTTTCTCAGATCATAGATCATAGATGTGCCGTGGTTGCGCTACGCATTTTTATGCGTTTACAGGAAATTTGAAATTGCACAGAATGCGCATAATGTGACGAAGCGTACGAAATGTCGTAAGGTATTGTGTTTTCTGTAATGCTTGCTAGGTGAAGCAATTCGAAATTATAAATTTACGTAAAAGTCCGCGGAGTATCCACGACTCTTAGAAAGCGCGTACGTTCAAGACAATCTCAACAAGTAGAAGAAACTTCATGCAATTTGCTCCGCTGAAGGATCCTTCGATTCAATCGTCCCGCGATAATCATCGATCGGTTACCTCTCCGGTCTAACGAATAGACTACTTTTCGAGGGAAACGTCGAGGATAGACGAGAGTTTTCAACGGCAGCGGTTCTCGGTAGCCGATCGACAGGTGCGGAATAATAATACTCTGTTTGCTCTCTCATTTCTGGATTTACGTTAGCTCGTGACTCGGTTATCGGCGCCGCGAATCGCGCTTTTAGTATCGAATCACTGTATCGCGGCCAAGTGGCGTGCTCGTTCCATTCTCTTGAAATACTGCTTTTTAATTCGCGCCCTCCAGCTCGCCACTTTCTCCGCTTGTTAACTTCCAACCATCCCAATTGTCGAGTGCCATCGACAATTTCAGCTAATTCTCTGGAAACAAAAGGGTCAAGAGATAGACGTGTTCGGTAAAAATCCAATGGCCTCGTTGGTTACGAATGTAGTTCGACGTCGCATAGCTGTGCTTTCAACGATTGCAGACACTCTGGCGTAGATACGCTTTAGAATCCACGAGAATGTGGAGACCACGTGGCAGAAAAGTCCCAAAGGGTCACGCGTCGTCGCTGCCAGGCAAAAACAGATCAGAAAGAAATCCTTTTCTCTTCTACATCGTTCTTAATGCAGTGGACGGCAGGCAAAAAGTTTATGTCAGGTAGATCGGAAAATTCTGCAGGTTTTTTAGGTAGTTTGAAAGGGAAGAAATCGATTCTGTTCATTAGTTTTTTTATATAATGTTCGTTATTGTTTACTACGTCGTTGGATCGTTGGATCTTTCATTCTTGTTGTTAAAATATCTCCTCGATGTCTGTATAACACGACAAAATAGATTTCCTGTCAAAGTTTTCTAAAGATCAAAACAAAATACGCGGAAATCTATGAAAGCTGCCTCCATTGGAAATTTGTCCAATACCTGCAGATATAAAATACAAACTTTCGGATACATTCTGTTATCGAGCAATTTACCAATCAAAATTTCTCCAACGATATCACGCCATCTTTCTATGTCTCGTGTTTGTGTATTTAAAATCTACAACTTCAAAAATGTATAACTACGTTTCAACTACCTGATGTTTATATAAAATATACAAGGTAAACCTGGCGACGAAGCTCCTCTTAACCTGTTATGCGACATGAAAGCGTCGAACAGCATTGTTGCAGATTATTCTAATATCGTAACGTCGATCGGCTGAACAGCTGAGTCAGGGTGTAACAGAAGCGTTTCACAGGTGAAAAATGAAACAGTTACGCTGGTTCTGTTACGAAGCGCGCAGCCCCGCAGATTTTTCCATTCCTCGAGGATACCACCAGCATTTTTTTATTGGCATATTTTTATCGATATATTTTTATACGAAATTGGGAGGAAAATTGGACGACGAATATAGCGGGCGTGCACTTTGCATTCACCAGAGACACCGTGGCCTCTTGCTGGCGTAAAAAGCGTGTTCGATCGGCGATCGAAGCAAGCAACGGGACTCTCGTAAAGTCGAGTCGGAGCAGTAAAAGAATCGTAGCCAGGGAGTGGACCGAGAACCGGCTGACGCCGGGAAACACGCGAATCTTAAATTTATTTACCCCGGCGGCCGTCTACCCTTTGCAAGTCTCACGTGCGCGACGTTGGAAATTCTGTTCGCCTCGCCAATCGATGCCTTGGAAGAAAACGATAGCCACGAGATTTTTCAGACTCCTCCGTTCCTGTGATTCGTTGCGAAAATTTGAAGAGTGGCTCGGTATCTTCGTGGAGCTTTATATAATAATCAAGAGCAATGGATGGAATGAGACCGTTCGTAGTAGCGATCCTCTAATACCCTTGAGTAGTCCTCGAGCATTTATAAGCATCTATAAGCATCTACAGGCAATCTACGGATTGTACGTTTAACAAATTTACTCTCAATGTCTCGACAACGTTTTAAGGTGTATTTTCAACTATAACTTGACTGATTAAAACATCGAAGCATTCTGCCCGTTTGAAGATACCAATTCTTTATGGATTATACACTGGAAATAATTCTTCGCCCATAAAAATCATACAACTCGGACGCACTCTTTGTACAACAGTCTGCGTTTAATATCCCGTAATACACGATCGACTGATTTGAAACAGCTGCAACTGGCGGTACATCAGCAACGAAGTTGCCTTTCTTTTCTAAAGCGGAATTTCTAAAGAGGACAGTAATTTACTGGCCGACTCGGTATGTGGATCATGGATAACGAAGGAAACTCAGAAGAAGCAATTCCTTCCATTCGAACAAATATTCCACGCGTTTTCTCTTCTTTCATCGCATATTGCTCAAATAAATGTTCGCCGCTCCTGCTTGCGTAACACAGAGGCAGAGTTTCTCAATGATCGCACGTCTTCGCGAGGAATGTCTGAAATGCCCGTAAAGAAACGCATCTGGAGAGTGCGTCGGCTCGCGCGCGGAATACGCAATACGGCGTCGTGGAAGACGCAGCTCGCTCCGAAGCAAATTCGCGTCGCGGGTGAACGCCGCGTTCGCCCGTAATCGTCGCGGAACTCCCGACAAACTCGTAGCCGTTTCTTCTCCTTTCGGGATTCCACTCGTCCTCCGACTAGCGCAGAGAGCTTCGACTAAGCTGGGAAATCGCGAAAACGACGGTGTTTCGCGAGATTCGCCGAAGATGATCGCGAGACACCAGCCTCGGATTCTTCGAGCTCCATGTGCTCGAAGGTAATAGCATTTTTATTGATACACTTTGCGTGGCCACGCGCCGCGTGGATCGAGAATCGAGTGGCAGGCTAAGTGCTCGCGTTTATGCTCGCTGGAAATTGCATCGCGGAATGGCCGATAAATGTTTTCTTAGCGGTTCAGTTTTGCGAAACTGGTCCGACTACCGTGCAATGGAGTTATTGTTTCGCTTACCGGTTATGTTTGCCCGAGCTAAGGTGCAGGAGCGCGTCTTTTTCCGTAACGTTGCCGCCTGTATTTCCTTTCTCGAATAGAAATATTCCGCGCATCGGTATGTACATATCTGAAACGGCTCGATCTAACCTTCTTACGGTCCATCAGCTATTATGGTGTTCGCGAATGGTTATCTATTTGAGAAAGCTTTAGGAAACTTTCAGTAGCTTTTGTCCGTTTGACGTGCTCATTCGTACTTGGAAGAGTCAGAGGGAGAATGACGTAAGTGACGAAACGTTTAATTTGAAGAGACTGTGGGTATAGTTAAATCGTAGCACGAAGGTCTTCCGAAATGGCTTACCGTACGTAGCCATACAAACTTGCACGTTCGTAACTAGATCCACAATCTAGTCAGTCGTATACAAATGTTGTATATCGTTGCGATAAACGATTATTCTTCTACCACTGTCCCAGTGAATTTTTCATTTAGATATACAGCATTTAATAGGAAATTGTATCGAACTACATGAAGAAGATGCACGAAAACGAAGTCGAGAATAATCGAGATAAAAGAGAGAAGTAAAACGAAATCCTGGAATTGCGCGAGTAGGCGGACACCTCACAACTCGCTGCGTTCACCCGGTGATGTTCGATCCTTCGGCTTAATGTCAATTCTCCCCGCATTTTACCAACGAAATACCGATTCCTCTCGGTGGAAGAAACACTTTCACGATGTCCATTAAATTACAATCGCCCTGGGATTCTTCGTTCCGGGTGGGAACGGTAACAGTGTCGCATCGTGGTCGAGTATTTTACAACGTCTGTAAATAAAAGCAGCACGAACTGACGCACTTTTCCACTTTACTACGGTATATTATTGCCCGGTTTACGTTTTCCTCGATAGCGCCGCTTGTATCCAACGCGATCTTTCCGGCCCCCAACTTGCGGTCAATAGCTGAAGCGATACTTCAATCGGTCCGAACGGTTTTTACCTCGGTCTCGGAGTATCGCGATTCAGGTGCCTCCGTTTGGCTCCCAGGGGAAATTTTAAAAATCCCAATCGGCGTCGGAGAAAACGTACGAGCAACTATTCGTCTTGGTAGCTGTGTATATCTTCGGTCGAAACGCGTATCGCAAATCATTACGTATCTCTGCGTATGCCGAAAGGAGAGAGGCAGACATCGTTTATCGGTGCGCGAGTGTTCAAGAATGAAAATAAAATCCACCGTTCGTTTATTGTCGCGATAGATCACATGGCTAGGGCAAGAAACGCGAGTCGATTCAGTTTTATCCACCTCAGCGGTCGACGGTCTCGTTAAGTTCGTTTATCGTCCGATCATATTCTTGAAAGGTATCTCAAGCACACTCCGCCGAGGGATTTTCATTTTCGGTACTGGTTTTAGTTATGACAGCACTTAGAGAATAGTTTCAGTTTTATCGCTTATCAACGATTCGCCGTCGAAGTGGTTTTGTGACCAGTGATAAAATAGTCAGTGTTCCGCCACTTTGTGCCTGCTTCGAAAGCGGTCCCCTGGTTTCTCTAATTGCGGTTTCATACCTTCGTTAAAACGAATATTAAATGGCAATTAAATAACTTTCGACCGGCGGAAGTTAAAATACGAATTAGCTGTCACCAACGTTGTATTTATTTTACAGAGACGAAAAATCGAACAGAGAAAGCTGTCATCCTCTGCGTGGTAATAAAATTTATTTAAAAAATAAACTTGTTCATAGGTATGTTGGAAACTAGTAAGCGTGAAATATTTATATCAGTTAGAATCGACTCGACTTTCCCTATCTGAAGGTTAACGAGTGTTATCAGAAATTATAACGCTATTATTGAGTCGAAAGCGAAAATGTCGTGTTACCAATAGCGGCAAAAACAATTTCCAAGCGCGGAAGATTGAAAGAAAAAGACGTGTACGCCGTTAAGGATACAACGGATGGAAATAATCACAGAATAGTCGCGATCGTAGCCGTAAGACCCATCTCCATATGTTCTTGTTCCGTTTATTTCGATGAGCGACGTTCTCGTAAAGACATCAAAGCTATATCCTCGACGGTGAAATAAAGACTACGAAAGTCCATAAAAGTCGAGCGCAGGCCGGGAATGGAGCAAGCGGCGATCGATGCGCGTGCACAGGGCTGTCGCGATCGCATACACTTGCTCAGATATTTTCAATAACGTTTACAACGCGAGCGCACGTGGAGCACGTGTAATGGGTCGTTTAACGATCTCCAGAGCGTTCGTTGGTTTTAAACAGACGCTTTTTTCGTTGGAATTCACTTTCGGCTAGGATCTGCTGTTCCCAAGCCCTAGACGGACATCCGAAACATCGAATTTGGAATATGTTGCAGTTGTAAAGGAACATTCCTTTCTTCGTTGCTTAAGATACTACGTAAAATAGATTTTTATGTTGAAATATTAGGGCTTGAAAGAAGTTCGTGTAACATTAAGAATGGTATTCGTCTCGTTATAGCCCGCGATATTTCAAGCGTCGAATTTTGTCCTATTCATCGAGCTAACTAAGCTGCAGACACGAGACTATTAATTTCCCGGCAAGAAAGATTCCTGGGAATTCTAATTAACTGGAATATTTTTTTTCCCCTGCCGTTCTTACGGCTTCATTCTCCTACGATATTTCACACGCTTGATTCTGCCGGTAACATTGGCGCAGCCCGCGGAACTAGCTGTTCCTTGCGATCGTTGTTAACAATTCAGACCAACTACCCCATTTCTCGCTGTACCAGAAACACAGAGAGCGACGGTATTTCAGTGAGAAGTGCGGAAAACTAACGACTATGGAGTTGAAAATGCACGAAAAGATGCAACGGTGCGTATGCATAGACGCTATTCGTGTAAACCATGCCGTGAAACCGGTCGTAAAGCGGCGGAACGCAAACATCCGGCTCGCGAATGGCGCCCTCGTAAACCTTAAAAGACACGGACGACGTTCACCTCGACCCGAAACGAACGTCGATAAGCACGATCGTAAAAAAATCATTTTCTTTCGTGAAAAGTTGCCGAGGATCCTTCTACTTTCGAGATTTTTACGCGGTTCGTTAGACGCTCAACGACGGCTGGATTTTTCGGGGCAAGCCCGAGACAAGCGAAAAACGCGAACCAAACGGATGAATAATGGAGAAGGCGGGGCGGCCAATGGCGCGCGAATCGATGTGTCGCGGATAAACATACATATAAAATTGACCGTAATAAACGTAGAAACGTTTTATCAGGTTTCGCGGCACGGCGAATTGAATTGTAAACCGAAACGAATCCGTGCGCGCTCTGATGCTTTTCTCTCGCTCTCTCCCTCGTTCTACCCGTCTTTGTTCCTCGCTGTGTGTTTGTCGATTCCTGGGACGTCGCCTCGCTTCGGAAAGCGAATATTGCACCGAAATAAACTGAAACAAATAAATTTTCGCCGTTTATGTAAATAACTGGAGAAGCCGCCGGTCAGTTGCGAATTACGAGGACAATCATAAATTCGTTGACACGTCCGTGTACGAGTATTGACCTCGCTGACCAAGTTACAACGCGTTACGTTATCGAGGATTATTTTACAATAGGAAAGAATGGGGTGAAATTGTGTTTAGAACGGTTCGTCGTCGCTTCGTTATCGTGTCCGATCGATCGTCCGCAGTACAGTAAAACGTTATGCAATTTGTACTACTTACACGCTGATCTTTCGTTCGTACGATTTAATGTTTTCGAGCACGAAATACTTTCAGTCGTTTCGGCAAAATTTTTGGCGTGTTGTATGCGGAACAAAAATTCCGTATCTGGTATTTATATGTTACTTGATTTCAAAAATCTAACCAGCAGAGATTCGCAATCCGGAAATTCAAAAAATTATTGAACTGCAGGGATACGTGGAACATACGTAGGTAAAATTGACTCCGAAAAATTCGGCTATTTTTCGACTTTCTGTTATAGCTCGCAAGCTATAACGGACAGAAAAGAAGTTTTCAGACGAAAGTTGTTTCTGTTAGCGAGGACCATTGTTCGGCGAAAGATTTGTGCGGACAAAAAAATTAATAATTCCCGGAAGAATTCATTTTTCGACGAAAAATCTCAATCAGTGGTTTGAATAATTACGAAACAGCGTAAAAAAGCAAATGGTTTGTAAAAATACGAATACAACCTTTGCCGAATTGTGCCTGTATTGTTGAATTGTGTCCCTAGACAATCGAAGAACTTCTCGATCTCACTGTACATATCATATGGTATACTGCACACGCAATAGGAAATACCCATGGTGCACGCACACGTATGCATCATCTGACGCGAATGTGTTATGCGAAACGAGGGAAAACACGCGTACTTATGAATAAAACATATTACGAATTCTGTTTTCGCTACGACCAAGTAATAAATGATTCTACTCGTTGTTAGTGTCGATAGTATTGGAGGTGGGTGACCGACTAATGAACACTCATCGATGGACAAATATTCGTAAGAAATATAAGATTCTTCGTAGTACATTATAGGTATATATACACTAACAATAAGTATATCTTGACACTGTAACGATCGCATAAAAATGCTTCACATAGATTCTGCAATTAACAATTCGTTTACTTATGGTTACATTCAAAATTGTGGATAACGATAATAACGAGATATCTACTAATGGCAGAGAAATGAAGTCACGTGATACAATAAGAGATGTGCTTATTAAATTGCATGGAAACGCTTCATTCTGCATGAAAAGTTGCGACGTGCAACACAAAATCGAAAAAGCCCGCGCATTTAGGGGCCAACTTTGCCCCTATAGAGTGAATCTGGACAGTAAAAAAAATTGCCTAACACGTACCTTTATATGCTCTACATAATCCTGAAATTTCAAAATTGTTTTACTTTCCGGGTTGCGAATTTTTTCCAGTAAGTAGGAGTATCTGGCTATTGTTAACGCACGCGATTCAGTTTTCCGATTATATCATCGGCTCGAAATTGTACGCGTACTAAATTTCATCGCTCGAAGAATTGTAAGCAGTGGTGTAAATAGTCATCCGAAAAAGAAAGAATAAGCAAATCAAGAACCAAGGCAGAACAAATTTTTTTATTACAAAATACATATTTCTGACGCGCGTAATAAATGCAGCGGCGCATAACATACACGCTGTACGGAACCTGTTAAAAGCAGAAACTCGTAACATAGATGAGAAACTTTAACAACAATTTCTCATACCATCTCTTGCGTAAACTTTCGTCT
Organism: Bombus confusus; assembly: GCA_014737475.1. Classification (NCBI taxonomy): domain Eukaryota; kingdom Metazoa; phylum Arthropoda; class Insecta; order Hymenoptera; family Apidae; genus Bombus; species Bombus confusus. The sequence continues at coordinate 300,749 of JACXIV010000080.1, read as the reverse complement.
CGCGTTAAGCACAAGCCGGATGAATAAATCCGCGACACCGGATCCCGGTAAGAAGAGAATCGCCAATTAACAAGCGAACGTTGTTACGGAAATGGTTTTGCGTCCCGATTACGCGTGTCACGTTGGTTCGAATTACTGGACGATATTAGCAGGCTGACACGTATGCCGAGCATGTGGCCTACTATAAACATAATCGCGCGTGTAGATACTTGAGTGCATGCCGCGCCTCTGGCACTCGAAATGGACGATTCAATTGCCCCGTAAACGTGTAAGTGAGTCGTACAACGATATGTTAACTATAAGGTTTGGCGCGGATGAGCTTCGCAGCATTGTTACAATTTCAAAGCGGTGACGTTGTGCGATCGAAGAAATTCAGAGGATGCGATGTTGTTGTTACGCATGGTCCACGCTGTGTAATTTGCAAGATTCTTCCTTTAACAACGAGTCGGTTAACAACAGTGAAAAGGGTGAAAGGTTCGCAAATCTAATCTGAGTGACACAACGATCGAGCTCTCTCGCGACGTTTCGCGACGTGGCGCTCGTAAACCGTTCGATCGAAAGAAGGGCGCGTTGATCGTAAAATTCGTGGGAAACAAGTGACGGGTGCGGCGAGGAATCGTTGGTGCGGCCATGAAAGAGGATAAACTTTTGCCAGCAAAACAAGGAGAATCTGGCGGAGCGGTGCTGGACTATCGGTGAAATGTTAATGGGCGAACGGGCGCGGCACGCGAAACAAATCAAATTTTATAACGGAGACGATATTTCGCGGCAGTCACGGTAGATTAAACGCACGAGGGGCGAATAAGCTGCGCGCGATCGGGCGCCCGTGAAATTGAGCTATGCCGCGATAAAATTCGACGCGAGTTTGGCCGCGATTAAAATCGATTGATGTTTGATCGATGACACGTTCAGAGCCAGGGCCGACCAGTGTCAGCCGCTACTAGTTATGAAATAGCGACTGTGTTTTATCGGAAAAATTCTCGTCATACTCTGTTAGGATCGGGTAATCGAATGCTAGAGACGTATTGTCGAGAGAGAGAGAGAGAGAGAGAGAGAGAGAGAAAGCTTGTTTTAAGGCGTGCCACCAACAAACGTGTTCACCGATCATTTTATGACCATTCTGCTATTTTGTCGCCCTCGATCATTGCTTGTAACAAACTCACCAACAGTCCTGGAAACCTAGAAAAATATTTGATGTACCTATTGTACCGTGTTCAAAAGGCTTTGTAGTAAACGTCAATTGCATAGACGAACTATAACACCTAAAGCGTATGTTCGTGAAATTCCATATTTTTTACGAGTATAATTTAAAAAGTTCAATCTATATAGAAATTTATTTCATCCACCCACTACGATCACAAGTAACTGTATACTTTTGCGCTTTTAAATTTCCCATAAATGCATAAACATCCACAGACGACAAATAAAAAACGAACTATTCGCAAACACCAAGACGAACAGACAAAAAGTTTCGAGACAGCCGCGAATCCGGTGTACTCGTAAAAAGCAGCGAAGAGAAGGATTAGTTCTCTCCACGGTCGTGAGGTTTCCCTGGAACTGTAGTCCCTTTTCATGCGGCAGAAGCAGGAACGCCGGCGCGATTATTGTAGTATTTTTCAAACATGACCCGTTGCAGTCCCATAAAGTCGGCTTTCGTCTCGCACATGGAAGGCTTTACCAAAACAAAGCCGCCTCTTCAGTCGAATTCCACGTTTTAAATACTCTCCTCGCGAGGCCCATCCCTCGTAGACGAAACTTTCCGAAGCCAACTGTTTCACGTTTCGTTCTGTTCCTCTTTTGGGATAGCATCCTCCGGCGCGGCAGCCGGTTGAACATCGACGACAAATATTCAGGTTCTCGTATACTCGTGTAACTGTCGCGATTTACATAGCGACGGGCTTGTCGAGGCACACGAATCGCGCGAAACCCTCGTAAATCTCCAGCCTGGCCGCGAGGAATCGTCGAAAAGACATAACGATTATAAACGCGCGCATTGCACGCGGCTGTCCCCGCGCTCGAAGGGACCACGAGCACCCAAGGGATGCATCAGTCATGGCTGAACGCACAGCTATTAATAAATGTGGTTAATTGCACGGCTAGAACAACGTCGCTCTCATCCAGGCTCGCGTAGAAATCACGCGATTTAACGTTAGGCGTCGTCCCTCTTATCACGTGGATTTTCATTTCCTCGGGCGCTGGGATTTCGAGTGTTCGTAGATACGAGAATCACACGAAATCTTCTTTTATCGCGAACGGGAGATCTGTACGTCGCTTTTTCCATTCTTGAACGGTCTACATCGACCGAAGTCGGTCAATTTTAACGATAAGCGTAGCTTCTTTTTTGTCAAATAAAAGCTTCCTTCGCCGCTTGGTCCACGTGGACGAAAATCAAACGATTTCAACTATGAGCGTCATTGCCGTTGTAAATAAAGTAACGTGGCTTCCAGGTTTACGTGAACTGAAGTTTACGTGAAGGCAATTTAATAATAGGTGAAGTTTTAACGTATTGCGAATCGTATCTCTCTGTAAAAATTCATAATTTTCGACGTACGCTTCAGTTTCTGCAAATGTTTCATCATTTACGAGCGGAAGTGTGTGCTTTATCATAAATCTTACATTCTAATCTCTTTCATACAAGTTTCAGCGTCGTCGTAATTCTAGTGTTAACGATGGATACGCGTAGTTTGAAAACTTACTCCATTTGGTTTCTATGTCCACGCAGACCAAAGCGATACGATAGTTACGATAGGCGTAGCTACCCTTTATCGCGAATGTAAGCTCCCTCTTGATTCGTTAAGCGAACCAGCTTGATCCGGATGCTTGTACGCGCGTATCCCTCGCGGACACTTTTTGTCCGCGCCAGTAATTTATCGCCGGGAAAGTATATTAACTGGCGACTCTCCAACTAGTGACATAGTAGAGGATTTGTTGGATTTGATACGAGCTGGTCGCGGTTTAGTCGCGCGAATAGTTTGCGAGGGTGGACCGACTGCGGAGAAGCAGAGGGATGCCCTTGAGGTCGTTGTTTTAGATAGGGTTGAACTCGAGAGCGATATATATCGTTTTTCTGCCGGTTCTCGCTTCATCATAACGCGCGAGTGCAAATTCATGCGGTTTTTACACGGAATGATACAAATTTAGTGCAACTTTAAGTTTCGATAATCGCATGTGAGAGATTGGCATTAATCCGTGGAATCGATATTTAATTTCCTTCTTCGTGATGCGTTTAGCTACTCGAATGAACGTTAGTCGTTCATTGTTTCAACATCACGTCGATATATAACAAAAATAATTTTTATTCGATAAATTCTTACTCTGAATAGATTCATTTAACAGCCGTACTGAACGATTCTATATTTCTCTGTATAATTCTCTTCTATAAATCTCAGATCAAAGCTGTAATCCCTGTCGCGAGTGTGACTCGAGATCGTACGACAAGAGGTTAATTTCAGTTAATTAAAATTCTACTGCAAGCGCTTGAAAAAGACCAATCGCTTGGAATTACAAAAATGTATCCACCAAATTAAAGCCGTATGGCGCGAGGAATCACACCGCTGCTCAGCACCGCTATGATCTCGAGACCGTGTCCTGTGTATTCTCCGGGGTGAAATATTTCTCGTCTTATCTCCGTTCATTTCCATCCGTATGAGAGGTGTGGGGTCCCAAAAAGGCGGAGCTGTCCGTGCTTTCACACGTGTCGGTCGGAACGAGCTATACTCCGGAACATGTGGCTCATCGTTCGCTCAAGCCGACACTTCTGCGCCCGTGCATTGGCCAGTAACGTATTAGAACCATAGCACGCGGCCTCGTAAACCGCTTCTTTTCGATCTTCCGTCGGGGTCAAAACGATGTCTCGTTGCTTCGTTCTCGTATTTCCGATAAACGCTGACAGAAGTATTCGGAGACTTGCGGACACTTTGAATGAATGTATCATTCGTGAAAAAATTCGAAAATGCGTATAAAAATTGCGAGATATTTAGTATTTAAACAGTCAATCTATTTTTTACTAAATATATATTTGCAGTAAATATGTGGTACGTTTTCAGACCAGTCTAAAATTTGACTAATGTAATCATGACAATCGTGTCTCATAATGGTTGTAACAAAATTTCAAAATACTTTATATAACACGCACGGTATATACAATTATTCCACGGCTAGCGTTGGAATAGTTGCATGATCCACTATACGTGTAGAACATGGCTGGGTCGTAGCTTGTCGTCCAATTGGAACAGCTGTTGTCGTTACCTTTGTTCCTCGCCTTTCTCGTCTCCGCCCCTTTCGTTCGATGAAATTAGGGAAATAAAATTTGCAGCTCGACACCGTGGCTGCAGGGTTTCCTGCAGCAAAGTGGCTCGGCGATTTAACGGTGGCGCTCTTCGCTTGTCTCCTGGCGGAAGCAACGCGTTAACTGTTCAATTTTCACCCTCGTCGATCGACTTTGTGCACCGCTCCAAGTTTTTTAATTAATTAGACCATGGAGAGACAACGAGCGAGAAACTGGCAGCCGGTCGCTCCTCGAAGAAGGAGACGGGAGAGAGCTTAACGAACGTCTGGTAATATCTGGAAAAGCGAGGGAAGCCAAACAAAATTAACTTTTCACAAGGCGTTCGATGGTGGTGCACGTGGGCTGCACGCGATCACAGCCAAGGCTTAAGTAGCTCCGTGTACTTGTTCGTCATTCCCCTCCCAGCCTGCACCTGCGAAAACATCAAAGATATTGGGAAAGGGTTTTGTAGACAACCTTACTGTCCCTTCCGTTTAATAGTCGATCTACGAGAGTCTTCCTCCCGCGCCGTCTTCCATTGCCAATTATCCGTCTACGGGCAAACTTTCTCTCGCTCCTCCTCGTCCTGAACCGATGTACGATAATCGAAATTTTAGACACTTAAGCAAGCTATATGATGACAATGTTATTTACTGTATAATATTATTATGTAACTTTTACCATATCGCTATGTAACGATATCGTTTGTCCTATGGGCACAGAAAACATTCAATCACTTATACGTTCATTCGTATGGACCATTCAGAAACTATATCGAACAATTTCAAAACTGGACAGTAGAGTATCGATTATATTAGTACCATTTTTGAAATTTTTCTTCGAACTTACTATTATATTTATGATAGACACGAGCAGATAATCTGCGTTCGAGAGTCGAACATCAATCGTTTATTTAGATAATGAAATTGAGAAATTTAGGAAAAGCGGAGTCGATCAGTTTGATTCTTCAGAAGCGCATTAACCGATTCAAAACCGGTAAAGAATTCTATGCGTCATGCAGTATCTATAGTATCTACCCGGTGACGCACTATGTGCGTCATGTGAAAAGATCGTATCGCTTAGTCAGTATCCGAAAAACAGAAGGCATTGCGTGAAATTAAAGGAATGCTGTTAATTCCGGTATAGAGAAGAAACAAATAGTCCAAAATCAGAGCCATCAAGGCTGCACGATCAAACTAACGTGATTAATGAAATTTCACGAGTAGCGAGCTACTAGTCACCGGCATTAATAAATACCCTGACGGTTGGTTCCGGAGAAGTCGCGTGTCCTATCGGCCAGATAAACGAACGCGGCTTTAAATACTGGCGGAAATCAGCTTCGACCGTTATTAAATTTCCGAATGCGCAGACTAGTGCAATATCCCGGACGGCGAAAGGGTGCGGCGGAGGGTTGAACGCGCTCGCGCTAAAACAGCCAGGTGGGTAATATTGCCAACTTGTTCATATAGTTACGAACACGCGGCGCTGTTAATCACATCGAATTACAACACATGCAGGCAGTGCATTTTGAGATATGCGAATCTAGTTAGCCGACCGCTGGTGTTAATGCACGTTGCGCTGGAAGAAGGAAAATGGGATAAATGGGCGGCTGCGAATCGAATAATGCATAAACGATCGCCGCTCCCAGAAGATATTGCCCCAGTCGCCGCTGTTTACATGGAAAACGCAACTGGAAATCGAATCTGAATCTCGATGCTGTTTGCCGTTACGGAGACCAGACATTGGCTGGCTGTCTTTATGGCAACGTTATATCATCATTGTCGCTAGTCATGATTCCATAGGATCCACCATCACGGATCGTAAGAGAATTCGAAATTCCTATCGTTACTTTATTGTTGGGTTAGATAGAGTCAACCGTTGGTACTTGGCTGAATGGTTATTCGAAAGTTCTGCCTACTATCGTCGCAAGCGTAGATTTTCGATGGAAAGTACTTCTTCAAACCTTTCTACGAATATCCGAGATATTGGCGTTCTAATTTTCTGACTAAGTTAAGAATAATACCAATAATAATACTAAGAATAATACTCTGGACGAATTCTGGTTGACATCACGAGTAACGTAAGTCGTCGGTGAAAAAAGAATAAGATAATCCTCAGCGTACGTAGAATGGTCTATCGTTGATAATGCAGCCTGATATTTTCCCAAATGTTCCCATGAACATCTGCAGTCGCAGCGACACGCAGTTCTCAACGTCTAAATACGCGGTGCATCACAAAGAACGAAAGGGTAGCAGGATTGAGATACGGATTTCCAACAATCGGCACAGTCGTGTAGCGATTCGATCTCCGACGAGGTTCACGGTAAATCCATTATATAAATACGCGATGAAAAAAGCAGAGTCGTATAGAAGGCTGGCCCCGTGCTCCTTTGGCCCGTTTCCTCGGACCGTGGCAAAGGACTCGGGTTGGAACGCGGAGCTGTCTACCGCAAATACACTGCTTCTCTTCCCTCAATGGCTGGCCGGGCATAACTCTATTAAACTTTGAAATATCCTCAAGGTATCGAGCTTACAATGGTAGCGAAGGAACGCGTCTCCTGTGTCAGCGGAACCGCCACCCCCGGACTACCCCTTTTCCTCTTTCCCTTTCAAAACAAACTGTCACATACTTTCCGTATGGGAGAAGCTTTAAAAACAGCAATGAACTATGTTGCCGCTAGGGCAGAATCGGCTGAATGGGGAAGGGAAGGGCCGGGAGCGAAAGGGGATGAAAATAAAGGGCGAAGGAAGAGAAAATAGAGTGGGAGAGATGGTCGCGGGAGGACAGGCCGCCGCATCGCGATGATAGAGAACCAAAGTATGGTCGTAGTGTGCGCGGGTACACGAGTGAATATGCGCGTGTGTACATTCAGACGAGACGGCCGTTCGTGAAAGCACGAGGCTCGACTACCCCCTTTTCGCGTGTCACCCCTTGCCAGTGCAGGGGTTGCGCGATTTTATCTCCGGCATTCTTCTAGCCAGAGGGTCTGTGGATCCGCGGGCGGCTCGTCGTCGGATGCATGCGCGTAGCCTCGTGTGCGTACATCCGACGACGAAGATTCAACACGCCACACGACGTAGAATAAATGGGACGAGCAATAGTGTGCGCACACTTTCGACCGGTATCGTCCCACGGCTGTCTTTCAAGCGAACCAAGGAAATCTCGAGACGCACAGCAACCCCTTCTTCTCTTCCCTTTCTCTCCGTGCGTTGGCGATTTAAGCCTTATTCCCGAACGTTTCTCTCCCTCTTTTAAGCAACCCCCACCCCTTTACTCTCGATTCTTCTCCGTTTTAGTTGACGTATAGGTACCTTTTCAATTCTCCGCGGGCGACATCCGTCTTGCTGCGTACAAATATAGACCGAGCGGATCAACGATTAGATCTCTCATCTGATTAGTCTCGGGGAGTGCGTTAAGGGCTCCAGGGATGCATGCACGCTCCGTTTCCCCACGAATCCTGACCCAGTCCTTCTATCCCGGAGGTGAGTCGAGATAGTTGGCCAGGTAAAGGACAGAGCTCATTGTGAACGATCACGGGACACGGTACGACGATCGTGCGACAGAGAGTTTAAAGGATCAAGGGCTAGAGCCTGCGGCTCTCTCCGAACGGGCCTCAAGGGAATCTCTTCGAGATGGAGCCTCACAGATGTTAATGCGATTTGCCGTAATCTTCTTCGATTCTCGAGACGACTGTGTTCATTTTTTTCACCTCGATTTTGTCCGCCTTCGCAGAAGATGACTTCTAGGGTGGATGTTAAGAAGGATGCTACGCATCGGTCGTATTAGAGTCGCCGACAATAAGCCTTTGGTTCTCGCGAGTCATATTCGTACAGAATTTCAGGCGATTCATCTTTAACGCGAGAAATAGCAGAAAAATTGCTTCCTTGGATATCTTTCCTCGGCATACTTCTTTCATCTCTTAAAGAACAATTTACTATTATTATAAAAGAAAATTTCCACCGTAGCCGGCTTGATTTTCACGAAACGAACAAACAAGAGGTGCTCGCCTTCACGAGAGAAGATTTACTACGAGGAAGGCAGGCTTGTTCTTCCGGGCGAAAAGAAACCGTTTTGGGTTGCACGCTACAATTGCAACCGCGGTGCAATTGGAACGGCGCACAAAGCGGTACGAGGAGAACAGGAAGGAAACGGTGGCGAGGAAAAATTGTTGGCAACTTTTGATTTCGCGACATGGTCGAATAGGGGCGATGCAGATTTTTTTCTTCTCTTTTCCACGGAGCCGCCGAGTAAATTCAAATTCTGCGCGGTGAAAACCCGTAACCGCGGACAAAGCTACCATTTACTCGCGACTGCGGCTTTCAACCGTTCGGCAGAAACGCGTTTTACCGCCTTGCGCGCCGTCGTCCAACTCTTTCTGTCGAAAAGACGGAAAAAGCCGAGAACAGATCCTGAGAATCTGGCCATTCGTTCACCGAACCAGCTCCGAGCTTGTTCCGTCCAATTACAACTCGTGTCGCTCGCCTTTGGATGGTTCAACCCTGCCCAATTAACCCTTAATTTCGTTGTGACTACACAGTTTGATGATCGTCACAGGGCGAAATCTGTGCAGAATATTAATTTTCATATTCCCGTTGATAGCAGGTATCGGAGTGGATGGAACAGTTGATTTCACGCTCCACTCTAAATTTACACGCAGATCGCGTTGCTAATAGGCAATCATCGAGAGTGGGCATCCCACGAGCAGGGGTGTATAAAATTTCAGCGCGAGACCGAAAGACAAATCAGCGTAGAAGCTGCGTATACAGCGGCACGTATCATCGGAGCTTGTAACCGGGAGCTGGCTAGAGGGGACTGAATAATGCATGAAGAGCGTTTCATTTTTCTATACCGCCGACCGATACAAAGTTTCTCGTCCCGGAGGACCCAAAACAAGCTGCAATCTCCGGCAGTCGATGCTTTGTAATCCCGCTGATTTATGGCGTCAGATTTCGACCAGAAAAACGACAGAAAAGATACTACGCATGCACAGGTAGACACAGGTATACAGCGCGAAGACGACGAGGAAGAAATGGCAGAGGCGTAAAAAGAAGGAAAAAATGATAGAAGAAGAGGAAAGAGAGAGAGAGAGAAAGAGAGAAAAGAAAGAAAAGAAAGAAATGGAATAGGAGCAAGGTTGAACGGAACGAAAGGGGAAAGAATAAGACGGAAAAGTAAGTATGTCTGTTCGATGCTCGAGCACGATAAGCCACGAATCCTTTCCGAGCAGAGAAGGTCCTGCTGCGAGATTATCGGCTGAACCTCTATAGGGAATTCTCGATGACCTTGCGATTAGTATCGAAACTCGTGAATGGAAGAGATTTCAGCCACCACCTACCGTGCCGAAAGGAGTCTAGAATCGGAGAGCTAGCGAAGAGAAACACGTCGTGCCGGACTCGCCGTTTTCAGCCTCGGGACAGGTAAATCCTCTTTCGAGCAACATCGAAACGAATTATCGTAGTCCTGCTCTTGTAATAATACGGTTACAGATAAATGCTTTTAAGTTAAGCGCATTTGAAATTACGTGACTCCTCTATCCGTTGGAAAATACGCGGCTGGCGATGCGTGCACGCGTTCTTTCGCTGCCTGCTTTTTCTTTTCGCGAAACAAGCATAAGAAGAACAGTAATACAACCTGAGCCATGTTTGAAACGTTCTGTGGTTACACGGCCAGTTGATTTTTAACGGAGTAAATAGGAGAGGAGAAACGTTTTAACTTCCACCTCCGATTTTTCTTCTTGTCGCTACGTTCGGATTACAAGCATGGAATCGTTACGTATTCGACGAAGCGCAAAAATTTGGAAACTTACTATGGAAACACTATCTTAGAACACAACTGTCTTGGAAAACTTTCATGAAAAATTTCTAGAATTAGAAGAAATTAATCATTGATATCTCGCAATGGCACGAACTTCGAGTTAGCGATAACATCAGCGTTCAATACATGCGCAATTAGAAGAGTACATAATCGAAAAATTATCTAACGTGAAACTCGCTGAGTACAAAAAAGAAAAAGAACTCTCGCGTATAAGAGCACATGTTTGCTGTAGATTATCAATTATCAACCGACTAATTAGCCGATCGATCAACCGCTTCCGTTCAGCGAGCGTGTTTATTCGATTCCTCGAGCATGAACCGTTTCAAATCCTTATATGCGATAATGAATCCACGTTCTCGTACAAACCAATAATTCCAACAATTTCGTTCGACCGATAAAACGACCGATAGCGTCCGCCGAAAGGGAAGAATGCGCAAAGTGGCGAAACATCGATGAAAAAAAAGACTCGATGAGCCCTGAGAATGATGCTAATTGAGCGTTTAATAAAAGCGATTTAGTTGCTTTTAATCCGGCCATGATAAACGTCACTTCGAAAAGAGTAAAGTAAGAGCGACGGTAATAAACGGATTAGAGAGTACTACGTATAATTGCGGTGGATAAACGGTGGCAATTAAGCGAATGCCGGGAAGGGCCATTAAGAACATATTATTAAAGAAGTGGTAAACGGCAGTGCATCCCGGTGACGCAATTAAGCGGCATTTACGTACGCCTGGTTGCTAAATATTTGCAAAGAAATAATTACAGTTGCGTCCGGTGGAAGACGAAGGAGATCGAATTAAGGGGCGGGAGGAGAAAGCACGAGGTGAAAAACAATTTGGCGGATGAGTCTCTCGCGTTCTTTTCCCTTTCTCCTCTCTCTTTCGTTCCATTCTTTACTTTCGTTGCTCGCCGGTCGGTTCGTTCACCGCGTGCCGCTCTCGCTTGTTCGTTTTCTCGCCCGTTTCGAGCTCGGCTCGCCGGAATGAAGAGGTTATAAGGCAAGCGGCGCGGAACGATACGTCATTCGTTATAGCTTTTTTCGATGGTCGATCTGTACTTTTTATCTCCGGCCACGTAATAAATTTGGCAACAAATTGCGAGAACACAGCTTGCCTCTCGGTCGCGCGGGCGAAGGCAACTTTCGGCCGTGACGAGGGAACGAAGCCAAAGGACGAGGAGGAAAAGGGAGGCGAGAGCGTGGAGATGAGCCACGAGGCGATCCGTTGCCACGGTTTAACCGGCACGTAAGGGCCAGGCGTTCTGCTCTTGCCGCGATTAATGGCCGAACCGGCGCAGATGACGGCATTAATGGCAGAGTAAGTGTTCTAAACTGACTTGATTTTTGCTCGGAGACCCGTGTACGCAACAAGCACACGCTGATTCTCTAACCGGCCACGTAGCCGCTCGAACAAGATCGAACGGCTTCTTACCTTCGCCCTTCTCCCTATCTCTTCGCTCCCGTTTTTATCCTGTCGACCATTTTTTAGCGGCACCCGTTAGAGACGCGCGTAGACGCGTGTTTAAGAAGCGAACCAACTCTCGTTGGTTCGATTATCCGTGGTAACGAGCAGCCGGGACGAGCTGCGAGCAAAGAGGTTTTCAGATAATCGATCAATCGAAATGGAGTGAACAGGAACGTTAATTAGTACGAGGCATGTATATTTATCGCGCGCGGGCAACGTTGTCGAGTTTTTCGTACTCCGTGGTCCTTTCTTTTTCCATCTGTCGTGGCTATGGGTTACGTAGATAGAGAGAAAAGCGCGTGGATAAATTGTCAGATAGTAAAATATATTTAACAAAGAAATGTTTGTATAAATACGAATACAGTTTGAGCTGGTCCAGATCCGCACGCTAGCAGCGTTACCTAGTAACTGAAAACTCCGAAGCCATCGTTGCCTGTCTTTTGTTTATGGTTGCCATGTGTGGTTGTCTTTGGTCTATGGCCTGTCGATGGCTTTAGTGAGTCAGAAAATTAGTCAGTACAGATGTAAAGTTTCCTTAGAAGTGTGAACCACTTCAACACCATCGATGTAAAATTGTTTCGGCACACGATTTTTAGGTTCTTGAAGATGGAGGTTAGATAGTGCCATAAGTGCTACTCAGCAGTATGTCTTGGCAATCTCTTGCACACCTAGAAGGAACTTGATGTCGTTCGAACAATTTCAAATTCAACGAGTACGTTTTCTTGCAGACGATGAGAATCGTTAGTACGTGTCACGCGCATGAAAGATTCCAAACGACGTCGAAAATAGCGCGAGTAGATCACGTCATTGCCGTTGAATTTGCAACAATCTTAAAATCATTAGTCTTGTTCCCAGTGGCAATTCACTAAATTTATTAAGCCCTATTAACACTGCCCTCTCGTTTCACGATAAGCCGCGTAACTTCGTTCCGGTGTAAGTCGATCGTAACGAAGTGCGCACGCTAAAAAGCTCCTCATAAAACGGCCGAAACAATAAGAAATCTCACGGCGCGAGCATTGTTCTTCCTGGAATCCCTTTCTGGCGTAATTAGCAACGTGACTTCGCCCCTCGCGACCTCGTTAGCCATTGTTCCTTTTCATATCAGGGATGATTAATGTCGACTAATCATAACGATCGATCTTGACGCTTCGGAGAGTACATTTAATTCTCTTAGACGAGAAACTCCGTTAAGACTCGCGTTGCACCTTACTCTTTTTCAACTTCCGCCTGTTTCTTGTCCTGTTTCTTTCCCCCCCCCCCCCGTTAGATCCGCTCGTCAGTAATCGCGTGTCATCGCCAACTGTATCGCCAAGCTTCTTTTTCATTTACTACGTAGTTTTATCACTTTTTTTCGTATTTCTTCTTTAACATTTATCTTCGTTGTTGGTTCGAGTATCGGTTAACGTTGCAACGAAGAAAATATCAGTTTGTGGATTTAACAGAAATATCTGAATAATTTGTTGAGCGGTGGATTTCGGCCTGTACCGAAAGCGATTTAATACCATCATCGGTGAGTTGTTTGCGTACGAGCGATTAATTGACTCGTATATCAACGGGATGCGACAGCGTGGAAGTATCCACGATTAAGATTTAAAATACCGGCTCCACGATACTAAGCGGATTAAGAGAGAAGATCATTGTGCGATGCAGTGGATATTGGCTTTGATACGCACGTCGTTGTCTAATTGGATCTAATGGGAAATGGGATATTTGTAAAGCGTAATAGGTATCGATAAGAAACGATCGAGCTTCTAGATTGCTTTTGGTCGCAAAGAATTCTATTAATCAAAGACTACGAATTTTCATACATTTACACGAAGAATCGCATCGAGAAGGAAACTTAATAAAGCCAGAAACTACAGTTTCGTTTTAATGAAGTTGAATATCGGGCAAAGTCGCGACAATGACGGAGTTTAATCGTAAACTGAGCGCAGTAAGTGTTCGCCAGGAGTTTCATTTAATGCCGTTGTGACACGGGGCGGTGTTGGGTGGCGGCGGTGGAACAAGACGAGGGAAAAAAGTAAATAAAAGATGAGAGCGAGTACAAATTACCTTGAATCGCGCTCCGTTGCGCATCGTCGTGTAATTGCATTTACGTAATTCGATTCTAAATCCTGGCAGATTCGCCGGCGTAATTAATTCTCCGCCAACTAAATAGAACATCGGCATCGATCGTCACGGCCACCGATCGTTATTACCGATCTGGCCATGTTACGCGCATACCGTGTTATTTATTGCCAATTAGGATTCTATCGTTCTGTTCCTTTACCCGGACTCGAATGATCTGTCGCGTCGGGGATGTCTGATTGCCACGTAATTCTGCGATCCAGTCGACTTGCAGGTTCGAGTGAATCGACATACAGTATCGTTGGAAGTGAGGATAAAATCCGAGGAAAAAGAATTTCTTTAATAAATTGCGACTCTGAGATTACTGGAAGTAAGAGTCGCAAATTTTCTTTTTCAAGAGTCTTTACTTTTAGTGTCTTTTATTTTATCTTATTTTAGAGCCTCTATGCAGTGGAATATGTACAACGCGAGCGCGTAAATTTCTCAGAAATCGAATTCGTTAATAACAATACTTGTCACCTTAAGTTCATTTATAACAAGAAGGTGACAAAGATAATCGCAGATTCCAAGGAAATTCTTCAAAAACTTCAGCACAGTCTTCTTTATCTTAAATTGCGATACTTGTCCACAAAGAGTTCTTATTACGTGATATAGCAAGTCCTTACGTGTATACGCTGTATATTTTGGGGAAATATAATTCGATTAAGACGCGTCTGATTTTCTGCGATGCCGATTTTCTGCAATTTTCTCGAATGTCCAGTTGCCCGAAGCTGGCCTTGAAACTACAAACTGTCTCTTGACCGAGTATCTGTTACGGACAGCGTCACTGTGTAGTCTGTCAGTGGTCACTAGCGTTCACTTTCTCCAAAATCATTCGTAGCCACTACTTGACCACTGCTTCACACTGCGCGTATCTCTGAAAGTATCTTTGCAATTCCAACTTTCGTATCTTATTATATTCCGCGGTTTAGAATTCATCTGCTGATTTAAATAAAACTTCCAATCATTCTCCATGAGCGTATTGTATAACGTGACTGTAGATTATAAAGCAAGCTGTTCGAATATTCTAAATTCACTCGATAAAATCGGTAGAAGAAAGAACGTAGTTTAATAAAAATGTCGTTTCTCGATTGAACGTGTAAAATTGTAGGAAGAAGGATAGGTTCGGGCTGCAATCTGCTCGGCGTTCAATCGATACGGTTCGTATCAGTAAACTGCCAGGTTCAATCCTCGCGCAATTAATAAAGCGGCATCGTTAATAAATAATACGGAGGTAGAAGAGAAGAATGGGTATCGCGGTCGCCATGATTTCCTTGTCGTATCCCGTCACGAGTAGCAGGTCGATCGGGCCGAAGAAAAATGGCGGCAACAAATTGAAATCCGGATGGAAAAACGCAGCATAATGACGTATCGAGCGCTGCACTCGGAATATAACGAATTAATAAACGAAACGGAACGCGGATATATAGTCGATCGGTTGCACAGTGTTAAAAATAGTCGGGCAAAACAACACATGCACGAAATACACGGACCGTGATAAAAACCAATTATACGCAGCGATCGTGGTAAACCGAAAACTGCTTATTACCGGTCCACTAAAAAACCGGTTAATTACCGAACCATCCGGACAAGATTATCCACGGATACGTTCCATAATATTTCCGAATTCCTCCTTCGCCTCGCGTTACAACCACTCTAGCTCTTTCGTTCGAATGTTCCACGCGGCACACCTGAAATATCAATAAAGCCAGAACGAATGGAGAAATGAAGAAACGAGAGAAAGAGAGAGAGAGAGAGAGAGAGAGAAAGAGCGAGAGAGAAAAAAGAAAGCGATGAAAACGATAAACCGACCGTGATAAAGGTGGACAAGCTTCTCTTATTGGCAAGCCGCGGGCTTTTCGAGCGGCTGTTTTTATTACCGGCCGCCACGCTATTGTTGATTATTAAATACGGCTAATAAATCGCGGTCTCAGCGTAAGGGACCCCAAAGCATGTCGAACCGACAACTTTCTTGGTTACTCGAGTAACCGGGCGTTAAGGGGAAGATCGATCGACGATTACGATCCATGGATCCGAGTGGATTCGCGGTAGAAGAGTGTGCGGCTCGTGTTATGGCCGCGAGTCTCGCAAGCTTTACGAGGCTGACCACTTTGTCATCGAGGGCGGCATTGACGTTGCGCGAAACGAGCCGACAATAATTTATAAGAAGGCAATGCCGGGCCGATGCGTGCCGCAATCATCTATGAGGAGAGAGCAGCAGAAACGTTTACCAATAGCATGTTTCACGGGGCGCTAATGACACCATGAATATGTATATACGCACCGTGGGGTGAAACGAGAGCGAGAGTGGTCCATCGTGGCCGTGTATACAGGGTGTCCTGTATAGTTCAACCGGCAACGAGAACGATGGTGAACGACAAGGGAGAGAAAATAGAGTGGAAGCTTTTTGGCCCGGGCAAAAGGTGACGGACGCCTCGTCAACGGGATAACGAGCGCCGTCCCTTGCCCTCTCTGTCTGGTGCGTACACGGTTCATGGGAAAAAGCAAATAAAATAAAATATTCGCCGGTTGACCGGCCACTTTGTGCCATGAAAAATTGCATGCAGATTGCGTGACGTTTCGTGACTTTCCACGTGGATGAATAATTTATGACGCGGCGGATAAACCGTTTCTAATTAGAATGCAGATGAATATCGTTTGAACAATGTCCGGTAAATATTTGCGCCGAATAATCAGCGGATTATGAGGGGTTAGCTAATTTATGCGCGTTTCTTTTTTCTCCAGAAAATGCCTACCCTGAAGTTTATATATCGTTTACGAAAGTTTGAAACTCGACGAGAAATATAATATTTCTAATTCCACGTGTTTAATTCTTTACGTGTTCCCTGCAAACGAGAGACCGGATCAAATACCCGCAAGAACGCCTCTACGCAAAAATCACCGGCAAGCCTCAAAGCGACCACTGTCCAAAGAGGCGAGGTTGCAACCGGAAGGGCTTCTAGAGTCGAAATTAAAGCGGCTCGAAGCAAACGACACACCGTGTAGACAGAGTCCGGGAGATTAAGGGAGGGCACCGCTCGAAGCTTGGCTCCGAAGGATCTGAGGAGAATGACGAGGAAATGGGCGTGTCCTTTCTACGCTGTAAAACAAACAAGACCCGTTAATGATGCGAGCTGCTAGTTAGACGCAGGACCAAGCCACTCGGCTCTTCTCGTTGTCTCTCTCTCTCTCTCTCTCTCTTTCTCTTTCTCTCGCTCTCTCTCTCTCTCTCTCTCTCTCTCTTCCTCTTTCTCTTGTCGCTTTGCATAGGAATTCGTTTCACGTCATTCACGTGCATTCTTAATACATCGCCCGAGGGTTGGTTTCAGAGACGGCCCAGCTAACGTTCCGTGCTATTCCTAGCCGTTAACTGGATTTCTGTCCTGTTGGATCAGCCTCCGACGATGACTCGAAGCTTAGTGGTTTTCTCGGATGAGATTTAATGCGTGTTAGTCGAGTAAGGAAGAAGGATATATCCCGGGCATAAATTTCCTTGAGGAACCTCAGAGGGGATTCGGAGTTTGTTGAATAACGCGCAAGTGAAATAGAAATATCGTGCGCGTAGAACTGATATTCTATGAGTTATTTCGTAGCCAAGACGGTAAAACACAATTTTTCTTTAAAATACCCACCACACCGAAACGCATCGACACACCGAATGCGCCTGCGGAATTATTTAGCCCGGCGAGAAGGCGGTTCCCAAGCGGAAGCTAATCGTCCAGACGTCGAAGTTACCCGTTCCTCCGGCTGAATCGTGTCTCTGCATCGTCGAACAATCGCGGTTACCGTAACTAGTTTGCGTCTAATTACACTGATATCGTCGTGTAGACGCTCCATTGTTCTACATTCCCGTGAAATGCAACGTCCTTCGTTTACTTCCGCCAATAGTCCCAGCTTTCAATACCATCGGCGTTTCGATACCAAAAATTTACCAATTTACAGTCGAGCGATACTTCGATGAAAGATGACGACAACGAGCCACAAAAATTCTCTGAAGACAAGACTGAAATCTCCTGAAAAGTCTGCCCACTGGGAAAAGCAATAAAACACGTCTAATAGCTAATGGAAAATACATCACTGATGAAATACATCGATATGCATATGTATATGTTAATACAATAAAAGCGCACGAACTTCGACTTTAAATATCATGGACGGATGAAGGGATAAATAACGAGTGGCGAAGAAGTATGGATGGGCTGGTTTGGAAAACTGGTGGCTGCTGGTGAAATAATTTAAACGAGGCGGCCGGCGATGTGCGTCGGTCAGGTGACCAGGGTTCCGAATTACGGCCGGAGCAGCGGTCGTGCTATTTATTAGCATAGTTTCTTATCGATTACCATATTCCCGCCATAAATTCCGATTAGAAAGCGTATCGTAAATCCTGGGAATCAGGTTATTAACCGACAGACTCCGGGCTGCCGACGCTTCTCTCATAAATCGACCTGCAATTTATGTAATCGAGTGCACTCGTACGAACGTTCAAGTAGTAGTTCATGACGATGTTCTTAATATTCGCTGATAAGACGCGGCCAATAACTACGCCCCTCGATCTCGTATCGATGCTTCACGGATCGTTGCCTCGCTAGCAAGCAAGCAAGCACATAGTCAAGATTAGTATAACCGCAACCGATACTATTCGCCATAAAGTTGCGGCAGAGATCGCCGGAACTCCGCGCCGCGTCATCTCCTGATCCAGATTAGCAAATTAATTGTCGCGTCGAATACGGGATAGGCCGATGCCTGGATCTCTTCACGCGTTTGTTTCTTATGGACGTTGCTATCGACTTCCGAGTATAATTTAGGGGAAGATCTTTGAGGTGATTTTCTAATCCTTTGAATTTTGTAGAAATTGATTATTAGAAGGATATTTACGCATTTTTCTACAGTGGCTACGGGAAGTATATTTATCGTTGTGATTGATGAAATTCAAGTAAATTCAAAAAAATTAAATTTCGTGTCATTCGATAATACATACTTTCATACGAGTAGAAAAATTTGACTTTGATTATGAAAATGAAAGAATAAAGGTGTATGGGAACGCTCTTGGTAGGCACTACAATTTTGAATATTCGAATATTTTCTATACATATTTTCACGCATTATGCAGTGTACTTTTACTTTTGTAGATTTCCTATTCGTAAACGCGTACCACTGACGATATTTTTCGAATTTCAATTTCTTACGTTCTACTTCGGTAGTCGTAACTACCCTTTCTAATGGCGCGTTCAATATAATTTCTTGCTAATAACACACGAAAACCACGGGTCGTCTACCTGCGACGTCTATTAGCACGACAGCAGCTCGTTCTAAAAAAAAAATCGTAGCTATTAGCCTACGCGTATAATTAATGTTCGCAAAACAACAATTACTCCGGCGCAATTACGCGCGAATGGCGAGGGCACACACGTGCCGGAAGAGGCAGCAGGCCACAGGGTAAGCGCGAAGCGGTCAGAAGAGGAGAGAAATAGAGATGGAGAGAGATGCGGAGGAACGGGGCACGAATCGGGACTCGTTAGTTACAGATTCGCGAAACTAGATTAACTGACTAATTGTCTTGGCAGAAATCTCCGGTCCCTCGGCCTTGGTCCAGCTCGGGCACACAGGACTCCGCGTTGAATTCACGGAACAAAGGCCGTCCAGGCGATCGTAATAATCCGAACTATGCGTTTCATTGGCCCCCGGTCGTGTAAATTCATTGTACGTTCCCTTCCATCCTCTGTTCCACGCTAATTGCGAGAACGCGTGCGTCTATTAACTCTTGCACGCGCCAGTAGAAAATGATAAGCGTATTATCGGAGCGTTGGTCAAGTTCTTCGAGCAGGTTTAATACACGCTACGTTGGCCGCGACGTTTTACCGCAGTGCTACGCAACACGCAGCGTATTATCGCGCTGGTTTTTCGCCGCTGGTTACCCTCTTACCATGCTGACTATTTTCCACGATAAGTTTTGATGGGACGCGTCACGTTTCGCCACGCTGATGACGGCACGCGGGGAGGTTTAATGAGAACGGCGCCGGATTTCGGTAGAAAATTAGCATTCTTTCTTTTGCGCTTATTTTCTGTTATTAATACAAGTACACGTGTACGCTTGCCGCTGCTACAAATTTTGTACATGCATATTCCCTTTGTGATCCTTCCGCGATAATTTCGAAGTTGTTTCTCGGAACAGGCGAGTATGGAAGCAGCGAAAATTGCAAAGATAGAACTAATTAACCCGCCAAGTATACCCCCGTACCTGTGACCTGGTCGCAAAAGTAAAGAAACGTAAAAAGTCCGGCGAATACCGTTCGTGAAGCGGCGAACGAAGCGAGTTTACCGCACAATGGTCACCGAGGGTTGCTCGTAAAGCCGGACTTTTCATTGGTCCTCCGACGGTTTGTAAATTTATCGCTCGGCCTGGTCCACGGCGACGTCTAATCATTAGAAGAGGAGCTAGGGGTTATTTAATGAGGCGCGCTGTAAGCCTGCTCTCCCCATCCCCTCCCCCCCCTCTCTCTCTCTCTCTCTCTTCTCCTCTTCTCGATTTTTCTTCATGGACCATCACCGTGGCTCGATCTCGTTTTATACGAGATCCCTTTCTCGGCTCTTTGCTCGGTTCCCGTCTCCCCTCTTCTTTTTTCGTTATCGCGGAGGAACCGCTGTCAACGCTGACAAATTACGGCCGGACGCCGCGCCACTTCCCCGGAACGGATATTCATAAGGCGGCTGCGCGCGTACGTTCCGTGGAATTTGCAAATTACTTTTTCCACCGAGTCCGAGAGACACTCGACCTTCTGTCTCTCGTTGCCCCGACCATCGTGGAAACGTGGACGAACCGACAGATCGTTTTCGTCTCGTACGAGCGCCGAGCCGTGGCCACGAGCATGCGCCAGGCACGGAGGATCGATGCTGATGTGCACGCGTGCCGTAACGAGCCCAACGTGTTCCGTGAGCGTGAGTCTCGGATCATTGATTGTTCAAAGGATCATCGTTTAGTATGCAGGATCCAGCCAGTAGCCCGCTAGGTGTACGTACATCTGCTTAAATCCGGCTTACGAATGTCAGTAACCGATGGCGAGGGGAAATGTTTGCCGCTGGACACTCGTGGATGGAAAACTCGTGACATCCCTCTTTCTTTCGTACTCGCCTCTTTAATTATGCACCACGAGCCGACCAGTGAACCTTCTTCGCGAAACGAAAGGACAAACTGTGCACGGACACCTTTGCGCTAACGAAGCACGATTATTGCGGTGGATTATAGAGGATTTAAGCGGGCTGGCTCCATCGAGTAGAGTTTTTAAAGCTTTGCCAGCGTGCTCGATTTACTTGAGAATTCTAACGATTGCGATGGATGGAAAGCGACTTCGTAAATAGCCGGCAACTTATAGTGTTTTCTACGAATACGAACTTTAGATGAGCGAAGTTGCATCCGTAATAAAGTAAATGAGAGTAGATATAAACGGGTTGAAGAGATAGGGGCTGTGGATGAAGATGAGCGGAATTTGTTTCGCGTAATTGTGATTAGAGCTTGGAACTGAATCCTCGGCAACTTCCTAAACGTTCCTCGCGTATTTTATACGGCCGGTAATCTGCTCGCCGGAATGGCGAAACGGGTTTTCCCTTGCTCGTTCGAATGAAGACGTTTCCGGTACTTTCTGAAAACCGCGTGGACATTTTTACTTACTCGTTTATACTGGCCGCGGAAGTTACAGACCTCGTGGAACGATGTGCCTCGCAAATCCAGATTTACGGGAAAGAAGCGGAAGGTAGCATTGAACCGAAAGAAAGTTGTGTTTTTAATAACGTTGGGATACTTGCTTTAATCTTGCGGAAAATTAAATTCTACTGCCATCTGAAAACTTCATTTCCATTAGTTATTATTTCGACGCTAGACTACGAATACTTTCGTATTTATGTGAATATTTTTAAGCGCGCAACAGAATATAAAATGTGTAGAAAAATATACAAAATATTCAGAGAAGAGGGATATTTTTATTATTAGTCGGGATATTTGCAGGATATATTTACTCGCAGATTATATTCATAAAAGTACAATAGTTTAGTTAGATCGGTATTCGAAAAAATTAGCCGTAAAAGTGATTTAGTTCGGTGAAATTAGAAAAATACACTATTTAATATTATTTAAATAAAACTAACAAATAATAACTAACGCGTACTTAAACAATATGTTATTAGACACCCTATATCGATATCCAAGAAATATCAAATCAATTTAAAATAAAAAAGGTAATTTGAACATTTATAGACGATCGTGTAATTGATAATTGCGTATTTCGAAGCGATATTCGACAAAAATATCGTGCTTCTAGCGAACAGTAAACACGAATCTCTATGTAAACATATCCCGAGTTGATGCGTCGCAAAATCGAAACCGAAATCATTCGTGTGACAACAACAACACGAAACCTCCCCGCGTCGACCTCTGGCCGTTATCGAATCGTCGACGAGGGCTCGTCGACTTATATACATTCAGTTTCGTGCGACGAGTCACAAGGGACGGGAAACGATTGTTAATTAGCGTCCGAAAAGTGCGACGATTTCACGGTGTACCGTGAGCGGGTCCGTTCAGCGAATCGCCATCGAAATCGATAATAACACAGCGCACGATGTTGTCGAGGGGGCGGGAGGACGACATCAAAGGGTGACGAAGAAGATTCAAATTCGCAATCAACGTGCAACGAATTGCGGGCGGTTGATGCGCGGGGAATCGCCTCTGCGGAGCGTGTTCGCGCGCGTGTAGCACACGGAGGGCCGCGTTATTCGTGTTGGGACCCGCGAGTCCTCGTTTCGCATAGAAACTAGCTGGCTCGGATAGCGTAACCCGTTCTACGTCCCTAATTCGATGTCAGCGAAGTTTAATTCGCACTTTAAGTTCTTCGTGACGTGAATTTCAGCGGACCAGAGAATTCGAACCATCTGCGCCTCGGACGAACGATATTTCGAGTAATCAAGACTGTTCGAGAACTAGTATCAGTTTCCAATTACGCATTCGACTCGGTAAGTCAAAAAGGTGTTCTTTTTTTCACTTGCATTTCTTCATCCTTTCTCTCTCTCTCTCTCTCTCTCTCTCTCTCTCTCTCTCTGTCTCTCTCTCTTTCTCCTTGAAAATCTTTGAAAAATTATCCTCAAAGAGTTTCAAGTAAGGGGTAGAATTTTTCCATTGCTACAACGAGAAGTGCAGGAAAGTCTGCTTGAGAAACACTTATTACTTTATACAGACTTGCCTGTCGTTTTTGACTGGTGCATTTTTACGAGACGCTTAACGCTTCTTACTTTTAGTTAGTAGATACTCGTCTTACGTTCTTAGAGCGGATGAATTCTTTTTACGCCTAGTTGTTGGCAGTTTGTCAATGGTTCTTTTTTAGAAGCGTTTTGTGTCGTTTTGTTAGGTATCGTTACGTTGAACGGGCAAGCTCGGGATGAAATTCGTTTGATGTAGAAAATCGCCGATTACATGAATTTTCATCGCTTCTCGGCTTGCCTTTTCACGGATTTTACGACTACTTACGACCAGTTAAAGCGGAAAATCGCGGTAAACAGCGCGATCGCGATTTCAACAGGACACGGGGTGGGGGGGGCGACACAATAAATTGCAGTCGTTAGACGGAAACACGAATTTGCGTTTCCGTCGAGCCACGTTCCACCGTACTTTCGCAACTTTCTCGCTCTGTGCGCGTTTGCGGCGCGTCGCATCAATCACGATCGTTATCGCGCCGCGAAATTGTGCCGGCGCACCTTTGCAACGCGCGGAAATTTTCGCCCCGTGTTGATAAATCGCGTTCCCCGTGATCGATTCTACGTAGGCAAGCTGTTTTCTGCATTCGGTTCGAAAGTATCTATCCGAGAAGAAATACAGGCCGATGCGATGATAACGCGACTCAAAATTTATTTCTCCCCCTATCGGTCAATGTACAATTTTATTCTTAACGATTCTTTTCCACGAGTCGAGAAATTTATCGCCGTGTTACTTTTGTGCTACTGAGTGGTCGCAGTAAAATTCGTAGATCATAATTGATGAAAAGAGCGTGTTGTATAGGATTTGTTCTGGCCAATAATTTATCCACTAACGATATTACGTTGTCCCGAAAATTCCTTTCGTTTCGTAAGGAAATAACGGATGCACAAGCCCTTTTTCTTTTATATTATTTTATTGAATTTTGTACGATCCATTTTGTTCCACTTCTATTGTTATGATCGTACGTAGTTCAATAAAATAATATAAAACGACAAATGATGTGCATCCATTATATCCTTACAAAACGAAAGAAGCTTTTGGAACAACCTTATATCAGTGAATTGACAAGTTGCAGGTTGTAAGCTATAGACTTGTCTTCCATAGTTTTAAACTTTTACGTCGAATAGACGTTACTGTCGCGGATAACATAGCGCATATCAGTGTAATCTAATTTAGCGTATATCAACCTAATCATACCTCGATAATGTCTTAAATAAACACATTAAGCTGAAACGAAAACTGTAGATAAGATAGCGTTTATATGCAACAAAAATAAACTTCCTTTTTTCGACTCTTCCCTGTGTCGAATCCTAGAAACATGCTAATTAGTTTTCCACGTTCGAAACCATTATCCTAAGCCCTGTATCGCTGGCTCACTAGACATTATTCGAAAATTCGGTCGCAAGCTGAGCAGTGGAAGGACAACAACGAGGCGTTGCTTGGTGGCGGACAATATTTCCGCCAACAGGTGCCGAACGATAATTACCGAAGCGGTGGAGCCGAGAGATGCGTGCGGAAGATATACGATGCAGATGTTTCGTTGGTCGGTTCGGCTGACAAAAAGAGAACACGTGGATCATCGACAAGGACAAGGACAAGGCGGCTCGTCCATAGAAAACGAAGACGAGCAAGAAGAAGAAGAAGAAGAAGAAGAAGAAGAAGAAGAAGAATAAGAAGAAAAAGTACTGGAAGAGGAAGAAGAAAACGGACCGAGGGGAAGAAGAAAAAATGGGCGTGCGTTAGTCTACGAGCAAAAGAAGAATGAGAAGGTTAGTGTGCTTCGGTCGGTGGTTAAAAAGGTGGGACGATGGGGCAGGTAGAAACGAAGATGGACCATGAAGAGTCACAAGGAGTGGAGTGCGAAGGGGAAGAACAGAGGAAGGAGACGAAGAAGAAGAGAAGGAGGAGCAACACGACCCTCTGCCGACCTAATGAGCTCCGAGCTCCGGGACTAAAATAATTATAGAAATTTCCTGCCGATGAACGAAGCACCTTAAGAAAGATTGCCTCCCATTAATAAGCCACAGACGTATTTGCCTCCAGAATTATAATCAGCCTGGTCTAACAGGCCGTTCGTGTTTCCGTGAAATTCGTGTGGCTGTCGTGGCTGGCAGCATAGGATCGGCAGCACGAAACGATTTAGTTTAGATTAATATGCTACGTCGGTGTTCCGAGTACCGAGAGATCATGGCTAGACGAAGAAAGATAAAGAGGGAAAGAAGATGAGAATGGAAAAAGGAAAGAGGAGGAAGACTTCGCCTTTCGACCTTATTGATTTTCCTCTCCGCTTGTTCTCCGTCTCTCGCGTATCCACCGTCCCCCTTTTTCCCTCGTTCCCTGTCCAACCTGCTTTTCTTGCCCCTTCGCTTTCTTCCTAGTCGTTCGTGCACCAACTGGAAGAAAGTAGACACTCGTATAGGAACAAGGGTCAAGCAGAAGTTAAACAGCGCGCATGAATCGAGCACGGATTCGTCACGATCCATCGATCAACGTAAGAAAGGACGTGTCGTCGATCGGTCATCACGAAATTAGCGTTTGTATGTTCGTAAGACGTAGGGGGTAGGTGGATGGACAGGGCGAAACGGCGTGGTTGAACGGACAGCGAGTGGTTCGCGGATGGTAAAAAAGTTTTCGGTTGAAGAGAGGGGTAGCTTAAAAGAATATTAAATCGCGAAGAAGTAAGTAGAAGTACCATTGTTGGAGGAAGTACTTGGGTGAAATAAAAGGAGAAGAAAAAGATGGTTCATCGCGAATCTGCTAGTAGGTTCGTGAAGTGTTCATTGAACTTTCAAAGTTCTTTATTCTTCGTCGTTACACTACGGTTATTTGGCAATTCCGAGCATACAGATTTATTCATTCATTCGATGTATCTCGTTCATTTAATTGATAAATTTGTGATTTCAAAGAACGACCCGGTCAACGAGAAATAAAGTAAAGAAACACGTTCGTGATTGGACACCAAATATTGGCAGAAATGACGTTTCCAATGAAATATAACTCGTATAGACAAGGTGACGTTTTAATCATCGCGCAACACGGCGACGAACGATCAACGAGATCACGTTAATAGGGCGCGACTTGGAACAATCGCGGGGAGAAAGTGAAAAGGCCGTAATTACGAGACGCGCGTGCAGATTTTCGGCTGTAATTAATTACCAGGCGCGAGTTTATTTATCAGTAGCCGCGCGGCGGCGCGATAATTTTCTCCTGACGATTTATCCGAAATCCCATCCGATAAATAGCGAGCTTTTCGATTAATCGACCCAACATCTGCTCAGACGTCACGCGTCGACTAAATACTTTTACTAATTAATACCTCCTCTTTCGTTTTTCCGCTTCTCCGAAATAACCCACATCCCAGATAGAAATATTAATTGTAGAATTTAAATGGAGGTGTCCCTGTGGCAACGTTCATATTCCATGTTTGTCCAGGGTAACTCGAAATAGTTGAAATCAATCTTCGAAACTGCTTTGCCCCACTTACATTTTTAATCCGGTCTGCGTTCAACAAAATCAAATCCTGCCACGGTTTTAATTGCCAAATACACGCCAAAACGTACACCACCGTTGTAACGATCGTATTCGATATTTGTTTCATTTGAAATCAATCGATGCTCTAGCTTAGCATAATACCTTGAAGCTAGCTGCCGTTAGCTTTGTCATTATTCAGCCACATCAAATCCACTTTCAACTCTAATTGCAAAATATTAACCGTACTATACAGTCTGAAAAATCATACTCGATATTTCTTCAAGTTAGCTCGAAACTAATCCTCCTAGCTTCAAACTTCTTTCGTCGTCGTCGTCGTCGTCGTCATCCTCAACCCAGCTATCGTTCAGCTAAAACAAGCGCAGTTTCGATTCATTCCTCTTGGCCAGCCAGCCCCACCGCGAGTTCCACCCTTCGTTCGCCGACCAAATCGCCTAATCCGCTGCTCTATCGCCATCCAAAACCCTCTAACTAGGCCCTTTCACTGTCCCTTGCCTACGTAAACTACGACGATCCCATCGATTGATCGAACGAAACGGATCATAACTTAGCACATACTCGCCTCGTTCGCCGTCAACTTGGGCCAGGCTGTTCATCACGCAGGGAAGGGTTAATGATACGCAAGACAGCCGCGCTGAAAGCGGCCAGGCGAGGGCAGAGGAAGGGAGCGCGAACAAGTTGGCGGCGCGAGGGGCGAGCTGCGAAGCGTATCGATTGTCGGCGAGATCATTTTTCACTGGAAGCGAGAAGCCGGCTGGCTGCTCGGGACAGGGAAAAGGCTCGCGAAACGTGTGCAGGCGCGGACCCGCGATTTGCATATGAAAGCCAACCTCGATTTCCGCCGCTCGTTGTCGCGCCGTTGTTTGATTGGCAGAGAACTCTCGCCTTTCGTTTCATCCTCGCGTCTTGTCGTTTTCGAAGGAGCACCGTTGTCTAGCCTGTTTCGCCAGAAACGAACGAACGTACGACGAGCGTGTTCGCGTGGCGACTCCTCCACTTGTCGAGAAAGGAAGACTCGAATTCTTCGTGCCGCTTGCAGCCTCGCGTGTTTGCCTGCTCGCGCCATTTGCATACGCACAACTCGCTGTTTCGACGTTCGCTCGATGTTTTCGGTGTCGTTTGATGTCTTTCCTCCTGATTGCGCATCTCGTTGCCTTGGAATGCGAGGCTTCTCGCGCAATAGACGCGGTTGCGTGAATAGGTGTTACGTAATTGATTCGATTCGGAGCTGGTGCGATTATTTGGGCAAGAGTTTGTTGTACTTTAAGGGAGTAGATTGTGTGATACTTGAGATCCGAAGACACGTATACGTTGTTGGATAAATTTGCAAATGCATCGAAGATCCTTCGTGGAATTAAGTTAAACATACCTGTTACGCTAGCAATTTACAATGCAACGATGCGAATCGTTAAAAGTGCCACAACGTGGTCCTTCTTGGAATATAGAAATGCTTCGTTCCCATGAATATATCATTGCCCGTGTGAAATCTATATTTCAAAAAGGAGAGAAAGCGCCGCCAAGAGAAGAGTAGTCGTTGCAAGGAAGATAAAAGTTGCAGCGATGCCCAAGTGGCAGTGAAGCAGGAACGCGACCGCCGCGCACACGAGGCAAGATATTCTGTTCATGCTGAAAGCTTCCGAGTAGCTTGCTGATATTTTTTTCACCGGTCGAATAAATCTATCTTCGAGGATGACGCACGCGACGAGACAGAGACTCGCACGTTGCAACTGGAAGTAAGTTGGACGTTTTTCATCAACAGCAGAACTGGGTCATCTTTAACGAGTTCTTCGCAACGCGTGGTGAAATTTAGACGTTTGCCACGGTGTGGAGTACATTCTCGCGACAAAGTTACTGCAACAGCTTGCGGTCAGATTTTTCAACGACACCCTGTACTTTCCTCGGGATAAATGTTACGCGCGTACGGTAATTGGCCCGAAATTACGCCCGGCCGGTTTATGGAGATTAAGATCGAGCCGCGCGCGAACGATCACGCTTCGAGGGGCCAAGAAGAAGAAGAAGAAAAACCTACCTCTCGAAGGAGAAGAGGGAAGAAGCCTTCTCGAAGAGGAAGAAAAGCCTTCCTCTCGAAGAAGAAAAGGGAGGAACTCTCTCCCGAAATAAAAAGAAAGTTTCTATTGGAAAGAAAGGGAGAAACACGATGAAGTAGAAGAAGAATCGCCTACAGCTCGATACGAGGCGAAGATAAAACCGAGAAGAGGCCAACTGGTCGGCGTAAACGCGATTTAACGGGGATTCGTAGGCAGCTCGTTGTTCCGAGCTACAATGCCGCGCAATTTCTCGCAATTGATCGGTGGAACGGCGTAAATGGCGTGATCTATGGTTTTGGAAGGAGAACCGGCGCTCGTCGCCGACTCGCGAATCGATTAAACGCGGCTGTTTTGCCCAGCGCACGTCTGATTTCACGCGCCATAACGAACGTGCCTTGCGAAAGGGTTGCCAACGTATCTCCGACTCGCCGTCACTACTTCAAAGTTTCTTCGTGTAACGACACAGTGTACAATACCGTAGACACTCGTACCACCGTGTTATCGATTTCTCTGCTTTTCCTTCGCTTTGATGAAAATCTGGTATCTCGAGACAATTGCCTCATTACATTCTCTATTACATTTCTTTCAAAACTGGCGATATCGAGCAATCTTTAACGAGATTTGACCAGACATGGAAGTTTTATCAAAATGATCACACCCTCCAACGAAAATATAATCTTTTTTTTTTTTATTTATCAAGGTATATTTACAATCAATTCTGGAAAGAATTTTCAGTAAATTCTGCTAGCGTGTTAGAATGTCATGAGTATAAAGAGTTTATTGGATGTTTGATTCAATTGAATCTAGTGCTTAAATCTAGGGGGTAGTGTCTTTTTAGCCTGCGGATCTGGTCCGTCGTGTCGAGTAATTGAGTGACTAGAGGGTTTTGGTGGTTGTTAACTCTCGTGCCGTGTCTATTACTGAATTTGGATATTTCTTCTTTGACTGTGGGTATCTTGAGGTCGCGATGTATCGTTTCGTTGGTAACGTACCAAGGTGCGTCTAATAATGTTCTTAATGTTTTGGATTGTAGTCGTTGGAGTATCTCCATGTTGGAGTTGCTTGCTGTTCCCCATAGCTAGATTCCATAGGTCCAGACAAGTTTTAGTATGGCCTTGTAAATCATTATTTTACGGTACAATACAGTAGAATTTTTTTATTTTCGTTTTGATCTGTTTCGATTTGTCGGAAAATATAATCTGGCGTTAGATTTCTTCTCGGTACGAAGTAATCGAAGCTGGTAGAAACTGTCGAAGAAAATCGCGCGAGAATCTGCGTTTCGTCGAATTTTAAGAATTCTCATTCTTATTCAACCTGCCAGCCCCTGCCGTATCCCTGGTCCGCGTCAGTTACCAGAAATCATCCATCCTTAGTGACCTGACCGAATTAGCAGGAGGCCCGTGACCGTCGCAAAAACTCGTATCTTCATCCGGTTGACGAATAACCGGGCCAGTGGAGCGTGGTTGCCAGGGTAGTTAATCAACGAACGAGGACGATGCATTAGCCGCTAGGTATAATTACGAAATTTGTCAAAGAAGGTTCGTGCGCGCGGGCCTCGGCGCGGCCAAAGGAAAGAACAAAGGGCGACAAAGGAGGAAGACACAGCGGCATTGACAAAAGGGCGGACGGGTCGTAGGTCGTATCGTGGATATGAAATTCCTGCATTATCAAGGTCAAACGTTGGGGAACGTGACTTTTAGCGGAGCTGTTAGCCACGTCACGCACGACTGGCCATGATAACCGACGACACTCGATGTTCTCGGAAGCATCGGTCTTGGTACGATGTCCAGCAGGCACCCGGAGGAAAAGATGCATGAGAAAAGAAAGAAAGGAAGAAAGGGAGTCTGCTTTCTCGTGCAGACCACGTCGGGCAAAAAACGATTAAGCCAGCTATTGACATTCCGGAGCGCAAGGCGGAACGCGCGGCAGATATCGTTTGATATCGTAAAATAAATCGAGCTTAAGTGATATCGGGCACCGAGACCGTTCTTTCTGTCTCTCATCGTTGCAAGGTACCATTCCACGATTCGATGCCGGAACTGGAATTCAACGGGAACGAATTTCGACGATCAACTCCCATAGGTTTTTCTCCTCGCTTTTGGTTCCGA
This sequence comes from Bombus confusus, assembly GCA_014737475.1. Taxonomy (NCBI): domain Eukaryota; kingdom Metazoa; phylum Arthropoda; class Insecta; order Hymenoptera; family Apidae; genus Bombus; species Bombus confusus. The sequence continues at coordinate 270,216 of JACXIV010000080.1, read as the reverse complement.
GCTTCATCTACCTTCTCTCGCTTTTTCTTCCTTTTGCCCTTTCCTCGCCGCGTGCAACGCTAACGCTCGCAATTCGTTCTACTCGATTTTATCTGACCGTTCGGTAATTATTTACACTGGTTAATCGACGATTTCACGTGTAATTACGTTTTAATTTTGAATCGCCGCGTTCGACTCGATTTCCACGAGTTTCGTCGCGGCTGGTTATTTCGACTCGCGACTTCCACAACCGCTTGTCCCACTGTTGAATTATTGGGAGAACGATCGCGTCCTAGGATCGAACGACGACGCTGCTGCACTTCTATGAGGACGGTGCTACCACCAGTCCATGCGTACAACTTTTCCCATTCGATTATTCAGAAACGTTAGTTCCTGTTCGCGCGATGTTCTCAGTTTTACCAACCAGACACGTAATTAGAATGGTAACAGCGACTTAGTTTCATTTTGAATTTATTTATCACGCAGAGATGATAAGAAAATCGCAAACTCCAAGAACGTTGTAGAAAGTAATACGTGTATTTGTAATTTCTCGGCATCGGTAAAATAACTTTAAAATAGCTTTAAGCGAAAGTGAAAGAACATAACTAAAATACGTAAATATCGTGGTTTAACGTAATACCTTTAACACTAAACCTACCACAGCGGTCAAATTGACCGCTTTCAAATTTCTACGCAAATTTTACCGTATTTAAACGTTATCAGATCGCTTCCTAATCTGTGACTTTTCATAAAATATGCATGCAATATATCCTTCGGTATTTATTTCTAGTTTGCTTTTTTTTCTAAGAAAAATTTGTAGCTGTCCTGTTTATCGCGAGCGGTCAATAAGCATACAAGAAGTGTCGGTAGGTTTAGTGTTAAGAAAAATTATCACTCGATAAAAAATTACAGGAATCTTTCCCAAAACTTTCTATTACATACCAACAGCTTTATATCTATCTCTACATTCATCTATATATTATATATATATTTATATTACATTTATATTTATATTTATATTATATTATATATTTATCGATATATATTCTAAAACGTCGAATTCGCGAAACTTCCGTAATCTTATTAAACCAATATGTCAAAGAATATCTCCGTTCGTCCGACGAAAGCGTTACACATATATTCGCCAACTAATCACAGCATGCCACGAATCGCGCCAAAGACACGCATTAACCGAAACCTGCCCCAGAATCTCCTTGCTACTCTTTTTACCGACACTCGCCTGTTATCTACCTGGAGCCATCCGGTATATCCTTAACGAGGAGCCAGCGTTGAAACCGAATACACCCGCGTACGTCAGAAGCCCGAAAATATCGTGTGTCCCTCTCGATCGACCGATCGCCTCGCAACCATCTCCCATTCCACCGCAGGAGCCTCGTAGCGGCTAAAAGGAGCTTTTTACGTTGGCGAACCGCGATGGCGGAATGCAAGCAGCATCCAGGCGGCGTTACACTTGCTCCATGGTGGTTTCCGACCAGCTCCTATGTCTTGTGGCAGCGTGTGCAACGAAGAAACGGCGAAAAAGGTAGGAACGATCGTATCAGCGGAACGAGTAACCGTTTCAACAAGGAGTAGGGATAGAAGGAGAGTGGAACGAGGAGAGAAGAGAAAAAAGAAAGAGCGAAAAGAGGAACAGAAAGTTTCGCTACACCGTCGGCTGAGATATTACCGTCCGTAGAATCCATTATGCCAGACAGCGAATCGTTTTCGTGCTTTTTCTTCGACAGACTCGTTCGACTTTATCGGCCTATCGGCCTCTAGAAATAGAGCGACGCCGTTTCACGGGTTTTTTTCCTGACTGTCGGTTCGATCGAGTTGCAGGTAGCGACTCGCGAGGAGACGAAGGCACTCGTCTGAAAAGTAACGGGTATTTATCGAATGGATCCGTGTGTTCGGTTGTTTACCAAAGGGAGCGTAGCTCGGCTATAGGGTGTTTGAATATGCAGGGTGGTTATAGCCGTGAGGATAGATTTATGGAAATTGGATCAGCAGGAGGTGGAAGACTCTTCTAGCCGAGTTATCTAGGAATAGGTGAACCTTGCCTGCGGCGCTGAATTGCTCGTGGATTCCTCGGTTTTTAATTTGTTCGACGAGTAATTTGAATGAAAAGCTGATTTACCGTGGCCTCGTTCGTTGGCGTCAGTTATTGCGGTAAAATATTGATACTGCTCGAGTGCCTCGTTAGCATTTAGAGGAGATTTACCTGCTTCACGATCCTGCCCCATATCGTGAATTCAACACTGACAAAATGACCAATTCGTAATTTTTCATTGAAATTTCGTAGATTCGACGCAATGCGTCGTACGCGTATTACAGTCATCGGTAATCATAGCGTCAGCTTCTTCTGTCACATAATTTCTGGTTCAGGATGCATTTTGAAGTTAGCCTTAGGTTCTTTGTATCGCTAAGGATTGCTTCCTTCTTTCTGAAAGTCATACGGATCGAAATTACACGATCGAAGAACAATAATACCTAATATTCCGTAGAAATGGTATAATTCTGCAAGTGTAGACAATTTTTCGTAAAATACATTTTCGACGCGAGCTTGCTTCCTTCTTTGCTTTCTTCTCTATTATGTATTTTACTTTAAATCGCTTTGGTATACATTTTATCAGAATACACCAGAGTACTGTTAACCCACGAAGCTCAACTCGTTCCGGCTGAACAACTACACAGTTCCGTTGCAAACATCTCCGAACCATTCCAACGAACCAAATCAAACTGCACCAAAGATCATCCGATCGATATCCAGTCTATCGGGAAAGGAACTGGAGCAATCTCGTCTTCCCGCGCGCAGAAGCTATCGATTTCCGTGTCCAGCGGAAGTATGTCACGGCGATAAAGCATGCATCGCGCGCGAGCCCACGAGAACTCGAGGGCAATCGAAGATAGGACCGTCTACGGCGTGGGTGCGTCGAATTGAAGCGGTAAATGGCGCAACTCCGCGACCGTGACGGAATCGACGCTGTAAATAGCAAAACTGCAAAACTCAAGCTGTCCATCGCGATGAAACCAGCCTGCCGACTAATGTTGCACGCTTATCGGGGCTGATTCCACTTTGACAAGCGCGCAGGATCGCCTTCCAACTCGCGTAACTGCAAACCGCTCCTTTTCCCTTCTTCCTTTTATCTGCAACACATTGTTGCTTGTCGACGTTACGGATATTACGGCGAAGACGGTTTTGGTCTCGTGGAGAGAGGCGAGAAGTCTCTCGCCGGTTAGGCGAGCAGTGATTGCTGGCGGTTTATCGAGGCTGCATCGGCCGTTTGGAAAAATGAGAGGTTGTAATGGAAGAGGAGCGTGAACAGGTGTGATCAATTGGTTGCGAGATAGATGGTCGGCGTTCGTGGTGTTTTTTTTTAATTGGCAGATCCAGGCTTTAAGTAGACTGTGATCGGTGAGGTGAATAGGCAAATTGACTCTGATAGATTGCGCGCACCGATCCCACAACCGTGGACAGTCGCCCGGTTTGAAGACAAATTTAAACAAAGTTAAGCGTGCGAGCTTTATCGAATAAACGGGTTAAATCGTTAATCGCCAACTATTCGATAAATCTAATGAGATTACGGGGATGGCAGTGCGCGCGTAGTCCACTTTTCCGCGCGGAATTTCCGCAGCCGCCGTGTATCAAAGGGATTTTTCAAGCGCTTCATTCCCGCGAGAATGCCTCGAATCGTTGGTAATACACGAATTTCGAGGAACGCTCTGATAAATACGTCGATCGATGGGGTTCTCGAATCGTGTCAGCCTCTACAAAGAGAGAAAGAAAGAGAGATGGAGAGAGGGAGAGAAAGGGACAGGCCATGCAACATCGAGGGGAAATTACTAGATACCTCGGAGCCGCTAATGTTTATCGTAATACCCCCATTTTCTCGGTGGGTGCTTATTTTTTTCACCTCTCCGCCCGCGTGTGTTCTCTACCTCCGCGAGCGAGTGGAACGATCCGGGTTGGTTCGGTCGTTACGATACGCCGGCTGGCAAATATGAATTATTAAATTTGGACAAAGGTTCACGCCTCGACCGATGTACACGAAGCACCGAGTGGCCTGCAATAAGACAACCGAATGCAGCCGGACTCCCTGTAATCAAGCGCAATCACGGCGACTGCTTATTTACACCTTCTGGGATCAGTGAAAGCTCCGTGCAACGAGCCACCACGATGGGACTCGTCTGCAAAAATCGTAAACACCGTGTAGAAGCGGACGAGGCAGAAGAAGAGTTCCGGCCACGACTCCGACCGCCGCCGGAGGAATTACTTTTTAGCCGTGGAACGGATCGGTATCCGACGCCAGTCGTTGGATCTCGTCGTCTGACGAAAGGGGAAGAACGTTCCGATCACCGGGTTTCGTGTTAGACGGGGAATCGAGGCCGCTGGAAAATTGCAAACTCCTGCTGAGTGCCGGTGTCCGATAGTGCGCGACGTATGGTTTGCGATACTACGGAGGATTAGAAAGTTGAAGAACGAAAGCATACGCACGATGGCGGATCTGGAAGAGAAGGAAGGTGGAAGATTAATTTTTGAATTGTAGGAAGGTTCAGCCGATCGTGAAAATTTTCCTCCTTCGACTTCGCCTTGAACTTTGATGGCAATTTTCAAAGTACATGCCTGATGGCGGACGAAGAGGAAGGCTCAATTTCTGAATTCTTTGAAGCCAAATCAACCGTGAAAATTTCCTTGTTCCCACTTGAACTTCAACGCGGATGTTGGAAAGTAACTTTTGTATTCTTCTGCCTGTCGTTCCTCTTCTTTGTGCCTGTTCCTCCCCGATGCCTTTAATTTCGACGTATGCTGGTTGCATTTATGATTCGCCACGATGCGTCGTGCCGCAACCTCGAACAAGGAACCAACCGGTTTTTGAAACAAAGAAACGGCCGGTGTCGCAAGGGCACGAACCACGCACCGTTGTGTCTCGTCGTTAGCCGAACAATGGTCGGGCTGCGCGCCGATTCAATGAATCGGTGCTTACGTGTTAATCGAGATTTACATCGTAACCGCGTAATAATACGTTTCGTTCTTCAATGGAGCGTAGTTGATGCCTCTCCGGTTTCCATGATACCTTCGTAGAGGAAAGCCTCTCTCTAGCCAGGACTTACGCACTTTGAAGACATTTTTAGCGAAATATAAAACGCTTAGATTCGAAGGTAAAGATATTCTTAAATTTCCTGAAATCTTTTAACGTCAAGTTCTTCGATGTTGATATCAAAATTCACATAATAATAATAATAATAATAATAATAATAATCATGAACAGTACGTACGCTTGTAAATCCTACAAAGTTAGTTTGCAAACCTTCAAATTCTATATCCAAATAGGCTCGAAATTCGATACGAAGCGACGCGTCGTTTGCACGAAACAAACCTTACTAAATTCACGCAAAGAAACGTGCCAGACGATGAAGTTCGTTTCAGACAGAAGTGTACGTATGTGTACGTCGACTTGGTAGTTCAGCCGCGATCACGAGCAGACACGGGCGACACGAAACATTTGTATCCGCGAATTACAAAGTTTTAAATTGCTCGGATAGACGTGCAGGGTCGGGCTTGTCCGTGTAATCCGTTCGACCTGTCGAAGATCGGTTAGTTGTTGGACGAGAAAAGGAGGAAAAAGTTGAAAAAAGCTTGGCTGTCTCGGAGGAACCAGTCAGTCCTAGTAGTCGGCCAATCTGTCTGTCCGTGGCCCGGAACAAATTTTTTTTCTTGCTCTTCTTCAACCCCTAACCCGATCCCACTCCGGTGGACCGCAAACTTTTCTATATCCGGTTCGATGGAGCACTCTTTGGCTCGATATTCCTTCCTTGGCGTTCGATTGAAATCAATTATACGTACGCCGCTGTGGCCAACTCTTGTACGGATCCTTCTTTCACCGCTACCACTTCCTTTCGGTTGGTAACCATGAAATATTCATTTGTTTGCTCTGCTGCAGGGAGCATCGCGCGATGGAAGGAAACAAAGGCAGATACAAATTGATATATTTACCATTCCATTCTAATGCGGAATGGAAACGTCGGAATTAGTTGGGTGAACATTTGCATTTTTAGTCTTTTAATATTTTCCAGGGTGGACGCAATTCGTGGTACAATTAGCGTACGGAAGATTTTACGGTTTCTAGCAAGTTGAAACGACGAAACGATTCTTTGCCGTAAAAAGCTTCGTTCTGTCCTCAACGTAATCAAATACAACCGGTTATAAATCTGACCTATCTTCGAGTTGTTTTTTCCAAGAACCGAATCTTCGTACGACGCGGTAGAAACTCGCTCCACTCGCTTATACTGAATCATGAAACTTTTCTTGCCCCCTTTGAACCACGACCATCCAGTTTACCGTCTGTAATTTCCAAAGCGATTGCACGAATACGTAAAAAGGATTTCAAGCAATCATGTTGCAACGGTGCGAAATAACCTCGATAGTCGCAAGGCGATAAAGTGAAACATTAGTTTCGTTTGACTAACGAAGAAGCCGAAGCATTAAAGCGTTCGCTGAAACCTTACAAAATTTCCACCAAAACCACGAAATGCCGGTACAATAATCTTCGATGCAGCAGCTCTTCAGCTCTTCCTCTAAAATTCACGCAGAGGAAACTTACGTGTTTCCCGCGAGCAATAACCGTTCCCTACGTCACGAAGTTTGTCGGAGGGTGGTGGCCCTTGCTGCAGAGCAATAATTATTCGCGAAAGGAGGGGGCGGAATTCGCGAATCGAGCTCATAACTCAGACAGTTTGAACGGAGCAGTCGGGCAGAAGTCGTGTCTTGGAGCCCCCCGCGGAAAGTTGCAGATCTCCGGGCTTGCGGAAGTTCCAACTCCCCGAGTGACGTGCCCCGTCTGCCAGGAGTCCCGGTTCTACCTGGCGCTGCGTTGTTTGCCCAAGACGTTTACAACGTGCCGTGCGGTCGATCCGTTCGTCGACAAACAGCGCCGCGATAACGACGTCGACGATATATTGCTAATAGCGGATTCCGAGTTCCCAGGCGGATCAACGACCGGAGATTAATTTTAATGCCCGTTATCCGCGGCGCCGATTTACGCGCTTCCCGTTTCTCCTTTTTGCTCCGACTCTCGGTATTTTCGGATACGAAAAGAACGAAGAGAATTCGTTTAAATATTAGACGTGCGAGTTAGTCGCGCAACTATTGGAATACGCCGGAATTATATTGCCGGAGCGTGATCCGTTAAAGATAAGGATAAGTTTTGCGAACTGCTGATCGAACAGGGACGATACGCGAAAGGATAGTTTCGCGATGGAAAGTTTATACCTGGGTGAAGGTTCTAGTTTTTAGTAATCATTCGCTAAAGTTAAGTCTCTTATACGAGCCTCTCACGGGCCAAAGTGGTTAACTGTACTTTGTGAAATTTTTGAAATTTTCACGAATAGCACTCTTAGATGCTTATCGATATTAAATTATGCAAGCTCATGAATTTTCTCTACTTGTTGTTTCGCTCTGCTCATACATACCGTATTTATCGTAACGTTGCTTCCGTTTCCTCTTTCTTCGCTAGCTGCTTTCCAATCGTCGATCGTTTAACCTTTCAAACAGTTAGGATAGAAGTTCCAGCATCTCCAGCGGAACCCATTTATCTACCCGGCGTAACAATCTAGACCCGAAATCATAAAGTTCCAGGTCCCGATTCACGCACGGGGTATCCCGATAGCGAAATCCAGCGACTTAGTCCAGCTCGGGCATCGCAAAGACCTTAATCTCCGCAAAGTGAAAACTAATTTCCCGGCAGGCGATAAATCCGACGTGACATCGGTGGAATTTTTGCGGTCGCGCCACGTTCCAACGATTACGTAACGACGAATCGATTTCGGCTCGAACGTAGGGATAAAATCGGGGCAGCCGTGGGGCCGGGATTAATTATTGAGAAGCAAAAGGTCGGCTGCTGGAAGGCGGTTCGCCGGTAGTCAGCAGTTCGTGAGCCATGGCACGCCACGCTGCTGGTCCGATCTGCGACGCTTGCAGTTCCCCGCTCAGGTGCAATTAAATCCAAGAGATTCCAGGTTGGATGTGCTAGTCTCGATGACGAAACCCAAATATGCGCCATGTCGCGACGATCCAACGCGAGGAACGGGAACACGAAACTGGGAATACGAGGTCGAGCGTGCGAGGATCGAACACGACTCTCGTGACGTTGGTCGACGAATTTCGGCTCTCGTTCGAGACGCCTACGCGACGAGACGAGACGAGTAGACGTGTTCGCGCGACGACGACGCGTTCTTTGAAGTACCTTGTTATTCCTCCTTATTTGCGCATTCGTTTGTTCGCGTTTTCGAAGACTTTGGATTTATTGGAGAGCTTGTTGGAACGGAATTTACTGGAAAATTGTTGGATGACGAGACCTGCCGCATCGCATGACAAGACTGCTGGAAATTTGAATGTGGAACCTTATTGAAAAATAGAGCGGAGGCTTGTATCGATAGTTCAAAATGCCATCGTCTTTCTATCGCGAATGGTACGGGCAATTCTATCGAAAAGTGTATGAAACGTTTCTATCGAGAGTTCAAAATGTTTACTGTCGTCTTCCTCGTATCGCAACATTTTTCTACCATTCAAGATAATTTTCTTCCTGTCTCCGAGAAACAAAGATTTGAAACTAGTACAGGAAAGTTTATTGAAAGATATCCAGAACGTTTCTATCGAGGGAGCAAAATATCGACATGTCCCCACGGCAATTTTCTTTCGCTGCTTAGACAAATTTTTCTTCTGCCGCGAACAATCGAAGGCTGTATCTCTTTCGAATCACTCTACAAATTTTTTTCCCAACTTCGTAACTGAGGATTTACTACGGTGCAAGTCATCTTGGAGCACGTCACACGGCAACACGGCTATTAAATCGGCCCATTGTCTGGCTGAATATGCGAGCCGATTAATTACGGCAGCGTGATGCGATGGCGGTGCAACGTTGACATTTTCTGAAAGTAATCCGAGCCAAGCGCTGCGTAATGATCGGCGAGGAGGAATTTACGAGCAGACAGGATAATAACTTTGCCCTGGTTACGATGAAGGTTCACAAAACTATCGGTGATCACTTGCATCCGCCAGTATCCGTAAAAAAAAAAAAAGAAAAAGAGAACTTTGGATACTTTGTAATTAGGATCATGAATTTGAAGGACGATCAGTCGATATTTTCTCACAAAAACAGTCTTGACATTTAATTTGTAAAATAGAAAAATTCCAAGCGATCGTGATTCTAATCGTGTTACTTCAACGATCGTCAATTAGATTTTCTACCGCGAGAAGAACTTCGATATTTCGTTTGGACAATTTTAAACTAGAATACAGCCGTGAAACGGAAAAGCTCGTGGTTCTAATCATGAATTTTAATGATTGTCAATAGATGTTCCTCCGCGAAAAGTACCTTAATGTTTAATTTGAACAGTTGCGCACTTTCAACGCGGAATAACGAGATTTGCTCGCGAAGTGTCGGAATTACAGGATCGAGGATACGTTTCGCGAGGTAGACTCGTGATTAATTACGTTGAAACGATAGGAATTAGATAATTGAAATTGACTTTAGCTGCTCGCCGGTTAAAAGCAATTACAGAATACTCGAAACGCGTCGTTTAAATATTTGTTTCGGAGCGCGCCGGTGGAAGCGCTACGTGGAAGCGAAGATTCCCCTCGTCGAATTATGAAGATTACACGGAAACGACGCTCCGTTTCCGGAAACCGTGTGCCCCGCGATTGAAACGTTCACGCGAAGTCGGCGCGCCAAGTAATAATTTTCTGCATACTTTAACGGAATACCAGGTTTTAGAAGTTCGGTATTAGAGGAATCAGAATTTCTATGGGAACCGCGGAAAATGGGATACTGTGCGTGAAATTGTTCCTGTTATCAAAACCACAGAATTCGAAACTGTACTAGGAACGATCGAAATCGAATTGGATTTATGGAAATTACCATCAACTGCGATTCTGCGTTTCCACTTCGCTTTTAGACACTATTTCACGAAATAGTTAGCTCGATAATCGAAAAGATATTGGAATTTCTTCAAACCGAATCTTCCTTCCAATTCAGTTTATTGCGTTTAGAAATCGTTTCCAATCGACATTTATTTCAGGGTATAGTCGGTTTAAGAAGTATCAGAATTGAAGAAATTTTATAACATCTACAAACGTATGCACTTATGAGAAGGTCAAAGGTAAAATTTCGAAAGTACTCGTTAGAATATTGAGTTGACGAAACCAACGTTTGTTGTCCAAGTTCTACGCCTTTGGCTGTGTTTGTAAAGATATAAATCTGCATAAACATCCGCAGTCTATTAACGAGATACGATATCCACGCGTTAAGTTCTCGTTGCTCAAGTTGATTTTTCATCGCGCGTGAAAATTATCGTAGTTCCATGTACCTTTGCTTAACTTTGGAAAACTTTGGAAAACACTCACTATAGGCGCGTTTCGTATGGAAAGCGCCGCGAGAGTTGGCAACCACGCGGCGTATAAAGTATTCGGGCTGTACAATACGCGAAATCCGATCGAATCGACGGAGGAGAGACACGTTCGACGGTATTTTATACGGCAAGACGATAACGTTCACGTGGAAAAATATTTTAGCGAATCTAGCCAGCGGATCCGCGCCACTTCGATCTCTACCTTGAATATTAATTCGGTGCTCGATTTATTCGAAGATCGATATCGAGCTGCGCGAAATCGCTGTCCGAAATCTAAGCGTTTTAATTTCTAGCCACGATCGATCCTTTACGGTTTTTCTTTTTTCTTGTGAAATCCTACGATTCGATGCGAAATCACATCGTTGATTCTCAAATGAAGATTTTACGGGCGATATCACAAATTTCTGAAAGTAGTCAACTTCAGCGTCAGATTTAGATTGGTTTAAAATGATCAAACCAGTTTAATCAGTTAAAGTGGTGATCTCGTAGTACGCTCGAATCTCAAGAATCTCCTCTTCTCTCACGGTAATGAAAAGCTAGTACACGTCTCTCTACGTTTTGCTTAATGTATTCCGATTCTTTCGCCTGTTATTTAACCTATTTACTCGGTAGCCGCGTTCCTTTAGCAGCTTACACTTTGTCAATTTTTTTTTCTTCTTTTTTTATTCACCGCGTCCGCATTCAGCCTCGTTCCGCATTGCTTCCGTTCGCATCTTGAAACGACGAAGAGAGCACAATTAGGTATTCTATTTCTGTGAACCACCTCACACCAGGAAATTAGGTTGCGCGTCTGAAAAGGAACGCCTCGTGTCGCATCTTTTCACTTCTCCTCGTTCTCCCGCTCTCGAGCTTTTTGTCCCGCGATACAAGAATCTTTTCTCTACACACACGACCCGCTCTCTCTCTCTCTCTCTCTCTCTCTCTCTCTTTCCCTCTTTGCATGCATCTTAATTACTCGAAGCTTCCACAGCGTCGAAACGAGCCCGACACCGTTTCTCAAACGCGACGAATCGCGCTTGCTCTACAATAACCCGATCCTTTCTCTCTCGTGGAAACTTTCGAATTCCCAACCAGAGCCACCGTGCAACGCAATAAATCACTTTTACCCCGCGACAAAATACCAAAGCAGCAATCCCCTGTAACAGCAAGCGCGAATTTCGCTTGGAATATCAATATGCGGCTCGCACTTCGCCGCCACCTTTTCGCGTTGCCCGCTTTACACACAGAATTTTTACCCATTGTCTCTCACGCGTGTAGAAATAATTCCGCGGAAGGAATAATGAAAAAAAAAAAAAGAACGGTGTAAAGAAAAAATAGGAACCGGGTGTGTGCCAGATTTTTTTATTAAAACCCAGCGCACGCTCCGAACCGCTCCAATTGTACCTACTCGCGCGTGTTCGTCTGCTGCTGGTCGTGCAATTATCGCGCAGCTGAAACATTTTAAAAGAGGAAATTGTTAAATTACACGAAGGGGAGGTGTTCGACGTTTAACCCAGTTTTCTACAACGGGCCGAGAGACCTGGTTTTTCTTTCTCCGGGTTGTGCGCGTGTGTATGTACATGAAGAGCGTAGAGAAAGAATACGATAAGTGATACTTTCTAGTCTCTACCAGAAAACGCTTTCAAAATGCAGCTGCCAAATAGTTGCTAATGCGCGTTGCTAATTAATTCCGTGTTACCGAAATTGTGTTTTTATTTTTTAATCTGCAGCTGAACCCGCGCTGTTTCCTCTCAGTATTTGCGCAGTAAGTGTTATTACGATATCGCGGACATTAAAACGTTGCTTGTCTTAATAATTATATCTGTGGCTTCTATCTAACAACTTTGTACCTGACAGATCTTTTCCATTTTCACTTACATCCTATGAAAATACCATTCGATCATAAAGTGGCACTAAAATCAAACGGACAACAGAAACGTACTCGTCAAGTTTGCTCTCCGAAGATGTCATCTTCAGACCCAAGTGTACGACTGTGTGAATAACGAAATACAGAAGAGCGAACGTGGAAGGATGGCAAAGGTTCGAAAAATGGACAGAGGTGAAAGGGTGCGCGTGTAATTCGAACGGAACTGCGCGAAACGCTGGGCGAAAATTGTCGGCATTCGCGTAATATCCTGGCAAATTATAGCCCGCGTCGGAATGGCCGCGTCGTTCCAGCGGCTTCGCGCAGCCGCGCCAGTATGCATACAATCTTAAATGCTTTAAGATGGAAATTAAGCGAAGATTGCGCGCATTGTGTAAAGCCACGTCGAGAGCTCTTGAATACATAATAGAACAGTGTCAACACCTGTTTCTGATTACTTTTGCGAACGATTCTCTCTTCCCTCCTCGCCGCTGTCGCGAAATTTCTTTCTCCTCGCGTCACTTACAAATCGAACTTTATCGTTTATCTGGAACTAAAATTGGAAACGGTCTCCTCCTTACTTTTCTTTCGGAGTTTGGTAGAATTCTAGTTATGTCTACGGAAGAGGAACGCGCAACAAATTGACAGTGAAAAGGTATACTTTGATCATCGAGCGACATTTTCGTCAGAGAAGAGTTAATTAACCCCGAGTGTTTCTAATTGAAAACAGTCGCGTGCTTCAGTCGCGCTGAAAATAGTTTCGTCGGTTTATAGCTACGTATATATTAAATTATCTAATTAACTACCTGAGCGTATAAAATTTGATTTACAAAGAGACGCGCCTGACATTTTGTCTCTCGTCGACGAGGTAACTACGATATTCCAACAGCTTTGATTTCATTTTTAAATTTCGCGACTAATCTTTAATCACTCCTTTAATACTTGCTTGTATAAAATAATACCACGCAATGTCGCAAGCTCGATACTCATAGCGATTCGATAGTTGGTGAAGTCTCTACAGAATTCGCTTCGCGTCGATGGAATATATAACGAAACGAATTCTCATTTGAAGAACCTCAGTGTCTCCTCTCATCGACAGCTAATTAGCAAACTACCCGATGACGTTTTCCCAATCGTCGTAGCATCGTGTCAATTACCTCCGATATCATCCTTTTCGAGAAGACTTCGAAAACTGACAACGTCGTCAGACGTACCAAAACCGTCCACGTTCGACCGCTTCGTCGAAAATGCTCAAACTAACGGAATCGCTCCATTTTGAAACGCAGTATCGATTGAATGTTTTATTGGACCGAGGGAGGATCAAAATATGCGAGAAAAACCATCTTTTCGTTCGTCGCGGAATCTCTGGTAAGATACTGCAATTTCAGAGACGATTTATCTCCGAGGTAATCGAGGACGCCCGTTATTATTTCACGCGACAGGCGTAACTCGATTTCTCCAGAAGAAATCGATCGACTAATTCATTCGAATTGTCCCATCACGCGCAGCCTATTTTTCTTCGAACGCGTGGAAACGGGAACGTACCGTTTCCATCGTTTCGCTTCTTCCGCGGTTTGGCGAACGCTTTTCCTTCCGAAGATGCTTCGTCCGATAAACGTTCGAAGCGAAGACTTAAAATACCGTGAAAGAACGACGTGGGCGTAATTACGGCGCATTCATTGGAAATTATGCTGCGTTCGATGAAGAGAAGCGAAGAAGAGACACGCGCACGGGAAACCTCGTCCGTGATCATACGATTGGAGTAATTGTCAATCGTGGACACGAAAGTTGGTAGACGGTGGTAATTGTGACTAACTGGTTAATCGATAGTTGCACACGTGAGCTTTGATCGAATGGAAGCGGAAAAGGAAGTTTGAAAAAGTTAGCGTAATTTGCTACCTCTTCTGCAAAATTCGCCGGAAGTTAAACAAACCAGCTACACTTGCTGGAAATTTCTCAATTTTATGATCCTAGTTCGCGACTAGTGCCCAACTTCTCAAATGAAAAATAACTTCCATTCGTCGTAAGGAGACGCCGTAAACTATTATATATATTTTCAGACCGATTAATCCTTTCAGGATCGAATTTTTTTAACCCGTATAGTAAAAGTATAGCGAAGCAAATTGTACCTTCGCTAATTGTCGACGGCGGAAACTCGTCTCTTCGCATGGTTTGTCAAAAAAGACACAACGCGCTCCAATTTAAAACCAGTTTCGCTAAGTACAAGTACATTTATCATTCGCTTGATCGACACTGTATGAAACGCAGAAAGATCGAGGAGTAATATTCGTAAGATTATCGGTTTTTCCCACTCGTCGATTTATAGAATCGATCAGCGTATGTTCCGAGTGGCTCGTATTAGCGCAGGATATTGTGCCAATCTTATCGGTAGAACGAGTTACGGCAAACAAAAGGTACTTTATTGCTTTCTCTCTTTTCCTCGACGATAAACAGAAACGGACGGCGGCCCCGTTTTTTCGAATTCTGCCAATCTCGCGCCGACTTCAATTAAACCACGAGCTGTGAAGCAGAAAAAATTCTTCAGCGGGAGCAAAACCTGCGCGAGGTTTTTCTCGTGAAATCACCTTCGCTCTCGGAGGAATGCTACCGTGCAGTCTCCGGCTGGCAACGTTTCCCCCGGTTGCCGTTCGTGGAATCGTTCGGCGCGCAATTGCCGCGAGACGAGAGCATCGCGATTAGCTGGGAAGGTGCGCGCGCGGACGAGCCGACAGCAGGAATCTCGATCGACCAGCGCGAAATTACCAGCGGCTAAACAGGCCTTGGCCGTGTACGAAAGTGTTAACTGGCCCGGGTAGTCCTTCATCGCGGCGATTTTTACACACTGCGAGGCGTGTGCGTGTCGAAAGCGGCCAAGAGAGCGAGAAAAGCGAAGAGCAAGAAGGAAGGTACGCGACGGGGCCGCGTCGAGAGAACGCTTCTAGCGCGGCAAATTATTAACAATCAGGCAGGTGTTTGCGCGGTTCTCGCAAGATTTGCTAACGAGCCGGCATTTTCGAGGTGCCGACTCGAGGCATATAATTATATGCTCGCCTCCCTGCTCGTATGCACGTCTCGATACAGTCGGTTATCTATAGGGTGTTCCAATTACGTAAATCGATCGTTGGTTAGACCGGAGGCGAACAATCTTAGCCAGAGTGTACGCGTTAGCCACGGAGCGGCGTGGAAGGCGCGAGCGTATTCGCAACCGGTAGGCAGAGACGAGCGAACGTTTATCGCCGGACGTCGGGCTAACGTTACGGCCGTGGAATATTTTGTTCGAACGTTTCGGTGAATTAATTCGAGATTATTCGTATTCTTCGCGCCACGGCGATCTGGCTTCCTGTTGGGTCCGCCGATGAAAGCTCTGCCGATGCTATGGCTTCCTGGGAGCGATCTTATCGAGCATTGGTTACGTGATGAAATGGACTTGCTTGGCGATTAACGAGTAGTTTCGTCGCTTTCGTTTTGTTTTTTATTTTTTTCTCTTATTGTTACTATTTAAATAGGGTATACGATATTGGATATCGGGCGTCGTAAAATAAAATACAGTGAATATTTCTCAATCAATAGCACAGTGTGCAAAAAGAAATCGTTAGTGTGGAAACGGAGCCAGGAAACGTTTCAAGGATCCCTTAAAACGCGATTGAAACGCCGCTCCATTAGCTTCTAAAACAATCTCTGGTACCTGGAATCGACGATACTTTGCGTCGGCAGAATCAGCAAAGTAACACTCGTAGATCGTTCCCTTGCAAATCGTCTCGGTTTACGTCGTTACCACGAGGATGCTACGCTGCTGGCGGTGTCGGGCATTTTCTACTGCCTCGGAAACGCTGCTATTCGACAAGCGTGTACGAGTTCCTGGACCGCGGCTAGCGCTAATCGTGCTTCGGTCGCGGAAAACTCGAGCGAAATGGGACTTAGGCATCGTTTAACTTAGCCACCCTGTAGATGAGGCGGCTGAATGGCCGCGGCGTGAAACCGGTGGGTATGATTACCCACTTTAGTTAACGATCTTCGCAGCCCCGTGGCTGTTCCGTAAGGTCAGAAAGAAAACCGCAAGAAAGAAGCGAGAAGAGCCGAGCGAAACGCCGGACCTTCGAGAGCAGCTCTCTCGCATCCGGCCTGGCCGACACAGCTCGTGAATTCCGAGACGCACGAACGTCTCGTGACCATACGAACGTGATTTTCATGTGCTACGACAGATGGATGCTGCACCGTCGATGGCTAATCGAGAACGAGGAAACTTTTTTGGATACTGAGACGAGTGAAGGTTAAAACCGGGTACTGGATAAGGATCGTTTCTTCTTCGTTGCGATTGAAAAATGCAAGATTTTTGTGTAGGGGAAGTTCTATTGGTCGAACAAACGTTCAGTTGGTAGTCGATTCAACGAACTCGTGTCTGAAGTGGTGTGCTGTCCGAATCGAGGCGACTGAATCTTCTATTCGTTTGTGAATGAGGCAGCATCGCACGAAAAATTATGGGCAGATGAGGGAGATCAGTGATTAAAAATGTTGAATCGATTTGTGATTAAAAATTGAAGATCAGATTTGAACGTTTAAGTCAATTTCCTGCGCGATTAAAAAGCAGATAATATTTCTTATCATTTATCGAAATTCGTCTACCAATTTTGAACGAGCCTGTATAACGCGCAAGAATATTCATACCGTATAATACATCATCAAACACGAAGCCGAAGATGCGAAGGAAGGATTCAGACGTGTCGCGCGTCCTTTCCAAGAATCCCACAGTGGCACGAACAAGTCAAAGGATAATGAAGTGTATACATACGAAGCGTGCACGGGGTGTTTTCATATCTGGAAAAAGTGAGCGGCAACACACAGCGATAATGTTTAATTATACGCTCTCTTTATACGCTTTACCGCATATCCTCTGGTATACTCTTTGACTCCGCAAGCTACCGCGAGATCCTTTCTCGGTCTCCGGAAATGCTTTGACTCGGCGCCAGTCTAATTCCGACTGCTCACTTTTTCATCTCTCTATGATTTCCCTATGATTATATTATCGCGATACTGCGTTGCAAGCGGCACACACGCGTTACCTCGAAAATTCTAAATAAAAAATAGTCGCACGCTCGCGAACACTGAACTTGTACGAGGATACCGAATATAGCGGAATTTACCATAAAATTCTCTCGCAACGAATCAGCCAAGTCTACGCGAAACACGTTCGCTCGGAAGCTTTCGAAAGGCGAAGTGTGTTCGACTCTCGGGACGCGGCGACGCGGTAAATATCTTCAAGTTTCGCCATTTTTTCACCTGCTTCCGAGAGCAAAAATTACCGGCTGAAAATTGACGCTAAAACGTTTTACCCGTGCTCCATCGACGAGGTAAGAAGTCAAGAGGGTCGCGCCATTCGACTTTCCTGCTCCACGTTCCTCTGCCACGTTCTGCCTGTTTCCTGAAAGGCTTCAATTAAGAGAAGCGAAAAGAGACCCGTTCGATCGAAGCGCGGGAAACGCGAGTTCGAAAATAGAAACTTTAATGCGACGACCGGAGCGAACGTGGAATTTCAGGCGAACCAACGAACCGCGCAAACATTTGTGTTGTCGTAAATAAGTCGACAAATTTTCGAGGAATATTTCGCTTTGCTTTTTATCTGGAAATTTAATGTCTTCCAGGAAAACCGAAGACGTAGGAAATCGGTGTCATTTTTTAGAATACTAATCTTGCTTTTCGAGAAATGTTTCGCAAAGTAATTTAAGAGCAGTAGATTTCAAATGTTTGAGAGCGACGTTGTTGGGAGAGAAATGATTTACGACGGAGGAAGGAGGAAAGTAGGCGATATTGGGATAACGAGTGGCAGTCCCTTTGGAAAAGAGTCGTGGCAAAAAGTTGAGAAGTCGCGTAAGATTCCATCCGAAAGTAGCAACTTTTTTATTACGACCACCCGCTCCCGAAGGACGCAAGTTTCGACGATAAAGAAAAACTCGCTGGTCTGCCGATCGACACGCGTGGAAAATTCGAGGGTTACTTTCGATGAAAGAGTGTTATTATCGGACGTCATATCCGAGGGACGAAATATCTCGAGAACTATCGAGGAAAATAGCTATAAAGAGAATTTTCTCAGATTCTTTATTTGGAATAGTCGCTTATAACAACAGTAAAAGGTGGTTCGAATTCAGTTTCTGAAGTACAATATTTCAAATTCCGACTTATTGTTCAGAAAATTTTATTAAGAATTTCAAGCCAATCCTTCGTATTTTCTATCAGTGAAGGCAGATACCATAACTAGCTGAAAATGACAGATATCCTCTCCTCAGAAAATTCTCTCCAGACAAACAACACCAACGATCGATTCACTCTTCCTCGTAATTAATATGTCGAAGATCGAGGAGTATAACAAAATATTTTCTCCGTTTGTTTCTTATACATCCCTCCAGATGTTATCATTTTTGCCCTACTTCTACGAACCCTCAACCCGTACCAACAAAAAGTTTGCCATCAGAATTCCTATTAAGATCTGCCACCTAAGATTTCGCGAACTAATTCTCGGAAATTAATTCGCCTGACAATAGCTGCGCCGAAAGTCGTCTGTTTCCTCTCGGCGTGACGTATTCCTTTCCGATGACGTATCGCTCGCGAGGTGTAGCAGGCGTGGAAGTTGACGCGAGTACGCGACACCACGCTCGATCTCCATCGTATTTCAGAGCAACGCGACAGCGAATATGCAAAACGCGTGCATGTTCGTAAGCGTGAAATTACACGGCGTATGCACGTTAGTAACCCCGAATGATTGCAGTACAACGCGCGCGAGGTGAAGAGGAAGAACGAGGCTCGCGATCAGCCAGCTCGGCCACGAGCGGAAAACCCTTACTTTGGAATTTGCTAACTGACAGCAGCGGCGCAATTAGCGTAATAAAGTGGTCGAACGTGCTGCTGAAATCGCCTACTGGGTGCGTACCAACTGACTCCTGGAGACATATACGAGTATGTACATACGTGGACCGATCGATCCAGCCTATCGGATATTGTCAGGCAATCGATATTCTTAGCGCGAAGTGGTTTATGCGGATGATTCGAAGAAACCCGAAGACGGATGTATCTGTAGGAAATGACGGATAGAAGCAGGGGCGAATAGAAGGAAAGCAGGGGTGAATATGATTTCTCGAAGACTCTTTTGATGATTGGATTCTGGATATATATCGCTTGGTTTCGTTTGCTGCTGATTCTTATTTTTCTTGATCTTTCCTTATTATTTCCAGTACAGTCTGCGAGCAGACCATTTGTAATATTTCTAATATAAGAGAAAATGCTAGGAATGGTTTGTAGGAAAGTGGTACATTTTATTGGTATATTAGTGTATTCTATGTTAAGACGAATCAAAAGTACTTTATCGTTGCTTGGATGGCTAGAAAGCAATTATGCTGTTATATGACGTTACAGACTTCTGCGAGTAAATACATTTCGTAATTAGATGAAAGAGAATGGGAACTCGTTGGTTACTTCGCATATCTTTCGCGCAAAACTGAAGATACTAGATAAAACTTGTTTAGTGCACCGGTATTTTTGAATACCGAATGAAGATCTATCGATGGATATATTTTTCTTTTGATTTCCATATAGCCAAAGCTGACTGACGATTCCCATACTAAAACGTCACGTTCCGTTAACATTTCACAGTTGGTTTGCTGAAAAAGCAGTTGAAACCAAGAAGCTGGTTGGCCAAGTCCGTTCGCGCAGGGTATCTTCCGGGTCTGTTTCAGGTGGCTCCGATACGACGACTTTGAATGATAAATGTCTGGCGCGGCTTGCGTACCGTGACCTGATGCACGCCGTGTGTACGCGTGTACATTTATTAAATGAGATTTATGCGGTTAAAGTATGGAATCGGTAAACGGATCGCGAATGCCATTGCCGCGGAGCAGTGGGCTGGGCTTTCAATGGGGGCTTTCGAAGAAAAGCCCCAGCCCCGATATCTCGCGCTCTGCTCTTTTAATACTTTATGGTGCTGCGACGTCGCGCGAGCATTTACATCGAATACCTCGGTGGCTGTGTGTTCTCCGGGAAAAACCTGGACGCCTAGAATTTTTTCACGGATCCTGGCGAGGTCGTTGAATCGGACACCGTCGATTCATCGTGCCGTCGTTTTCGTTTTTCCAGGAAAAAACGATCCCTCGTCGCGCGTTAATCACGATTCGTGTCGTTGACGAGGAAAAAAGTGGAAAAGAAAGTGAAAATAGATCGGCAGTAAAAGTAAACGCGTTACGTGTCAATTAAACGTTATTCTCTCGCCGAGACACGGTTTTTGCCCTTTTGCTCGCGCGTTACACGCCCGGTAATTAATCCCGTCGATCGAACAACGTTTCGTATAATTTTATCATTACATTCGACTTGATGCGTACACCGGCATGAGACGGATTCGACGCTAATAATTAAAATCTCTCGGATCAGCGAACCGAGGACGGTGGGCCGAGCTTCCAGCACGGAACGTCCCGTTTTATCCACGCGATTCGACAACACCTTCCCGCTGAAATTCTGTTACCGATCGCCAGCGCTTTTTCCACATCGACGAAATAGACCGAACGATCGCGGAATAGACTGAGTGAGATTAACGGCGGCCAACCGAACGGAATTCCTCGCGTTAACGTTCGATTTCTCTCCTCCTTTTTTCTTTTTCTATTTGAGAAACGATACGATTTTCTCTTTTACGCTGTGCACGTGGAGGCTTAAATGAAAATTGTAAAATAATTCGAGAGAAGAATTATGCATGCCGATGGAAATATAAAATGTGCAGCTGTTAACGGAATTATAGGGATTGTTGTAAATGTAAGACGTTGCACAGCAGGTATCTTGGGATCTACGTGGTTTACGAATCGAATACTATGTATAAAAGAATTTCTTTTTTTTCAAATAGCAAAGAAAAATAAACGCTGGAGAGAAATTCGTCGAAGCATCGCGCAATTGCCTGAAATCCGTCCCGATAACGGCATTATCTACGGCTCGTTTAATTAAACGATCCGATAGGGTCGGGGAACGGAAAAGCTCGCGCGATTTCCCGGAAATTAAAATAAACACGACGGCCCGGTGTCTCGCGCTCGTCCACGGCAAAGCGTTTGAAAAATCAATTTTCGATCCACCTGCTCATAGATCTCTGGATCCCGATACCAGAAAAAGGGAGAAAAAATGGAGCAGCACAGGAGAAATAAACTAAAAGTGAAAAATTGGCTCTTGACACTAAAACTACGAATAAAACTAAAACACCTAAAATGAAAACCTCGCATCAAAGAAATCAAAACGAGAGATACACAGAAAAATATATAGCACATTAATAAATCGCTCTAATGCCTGGGACCTATAAAAATTTCTATGAATTTTCTATTTACAAAATGTGGAAGAAGAAATTTTACGAAAGATCACGTATTATCTTAAAATCTATACAATCTGTCTAGAAAAAATCACGGATCTCCAAAAAAAAAAATTACATTTCATCTGCTCTGTCAATTCCAGTATTAGAATAAAAACTCCGAAGATTTTCGATTTCTTCCAAACTCCCGGTCCCATTGATGAATTAGAAAAACGATGATACCACCAAAAATACAGAGACTTCCGGTGTTACGAGAAAGTTACAAGCCACCGGGCGCGAAGAAGACGAATCGCGACTACTTTGCATGCGATGCATCGATACGAAACATTCACGAAGGAAATAACTCGAGGTGTATGGCGTCGCTGAAAGTTTCGTGTCAGGCATATTAATGCGTTACAAATATGCCGGTTGCACGAGCCACTCGCCGAATTGTTACGGTGTATGCTCGACGCGAAACAGGAGAGGAAGGGGACATGACAAATGTTGAGGAATCGCGATCGACGTCGAAGACTTTGATCTTTCAAGGTTGCTGAGCTCTTGCATTAGCCTCGTCGTTTCACGCGTCTAACTTTTATCTCACACGTATGTATCACGAGCGCACACACGCGAAGTCAGATCTTGTTTGTATTTCGTATTTAATCGAGTGTTTCGTGATTTTTTAAAAAAACGTTGAAATTTTTGTTCCCACGTTTTAATGAAAAGGTAAATGATTTATTTGAGAGCTGGGAACGTGAATTTATTTTTTTAAAGCAAATATAAAAAATAAATTAAAGGCGAGACAATATCGATGGTTTATGATGAAATCAAAGAGACAGTTTGTTTTTATTCGACGCGTAATTGAATTATGATGTCACAGAGCAAGGGGTTAAAAGTATAGCAATGACTTGCGTTATCGATGTTATATTTAATTCAGCCCGTTTATACACTAACCTCTAATTATTCGTAAAATTACAATCATCTAGAATTTCATTAACAAGTAATCATCATCGATTAAATATAGATAATACATTATTCTCGACTATGAGATTAACTAATGATAATCATATGTCCATAATCAGTATACATCAAAAATCAAAGCGAAATTTATAAGTAAATTCGATAACCGATGAAATCTGAAATCACGCCATGAAGTGGCGCAAATTTGACATTGTCAAACCCTTGTTAAAGCGAACGTTCGTTTACGTTGCCACTGATTATCGAGTAGAAAATCGTCGATCGCAACGTTACGTATCATTATCGTGATTATCGAATTATTATCTTTACATTGCTATGACATTATCACACTATTATTCGAGCTTTTTAAAAGTATATATAACATCTCCGTTAACTTCAAGGGCTCTGCCACATACGAACCCCTCAAATACCAATCTGATAAACACCATTTTTTAATGAACTTTCCAATTCACGAACACGCGTCGTTTGCTTGAAAATAATACAAATCAATCCCTTTTCCAACTTTCGTAAACTCGTCACCGAGGATATTAATTCTACGGGGGAAAAAATAGAAAAGTAAGCAAGGAAAAAAATGAAGAGTAATCGCGATGCAGCGATTTTCCAGTCGATCGGACCCTCCTTTGTATTGACTTTCTCCGATCTGGATGCGCCGGAATAAAACGATTCCGCTCGACTCCGCGCCGGCCATTATTACAGGCTTTTGGGTCCAATAACTCTTCGACTCTCACTTGTTGCTGTGGCGGCGGCGTCGCAATGCCCTTCGCCACAACGATTCCCTTCTCTTGCTCGCCTTTTTTCTCTCTGCCTCCACTTCGTTCCTCCCTCGTCACGATTTTTCATCGTCGAACGAGCAACGAAAGGGCGAAACGAGAATCGATTGGATTCTCGCCTCGTAACGCGAGATACCGGAAGTTGGACAGGACCCGCAGAGAAATTCGCGGCGGGCCCTTTAATTGCGCCGTCCTTCACCGCTCGGAAATGAAAGTTTACGAGTGAGGTTCCGCAGAGTTATACGAAGCTCCTGGCTCGCGACGTAATAACCACGCTGTAATCCCCGCGATCCTGTTTTTCCGACTGCTTTCTGTTCTACCTTCATAGTCGGAGACGCGGCAAAGTTTCGACTAGAAACGCCAGGATTAACGTTGAACGCTCGAAAAATGGGAGAGGAGTTTGGATGGCGCGTGAAGGCTAGCTGTAATTATTTTCTCGACCGTGTCTTTCTAATGTAATTTTACGATATCGTACGTATGCCAAGAGTACACGAGAGGCGTTTTTACTAAGCGCTTGGTTCGACACGAACAACTCGTTACCACTGTCGTTCACTTCGAAGTTTCTTATCATGTTTACCGCGATCTTCGTACACGCACGCTCATAAGCTGCAATTAAAAATATTATCTTTTAAAATTTACCTTGGAATTAACGATTATTCATACGATCTTCTTTTGACGGATGAGTCATAAAAATATATGCATGTCATTCGTTCCTCGATGTATCGGATACCTGGACTTCGTAAAAGTGTTATCAATATAGAAATGATTACAACAATCTATTGGACTAAAAACTTTGCCAATTTCGATTCTAACCACGAAACCTGTTCTCTATAGGAAATTGGCGAAAATATAGAAATACTTTTCCTGGAGATAGTGAATCATTTATTGGAATCGTTTCTCTCCAATCAAAATAGGACGAACATTTTACGCCGGGGCGTTCGATAGATCGCGATATTTATCCGGGAGCGGCCGCGATTCCTAGTGAAATATTTAACAAAGAGGAGGGCGGTATCGCGGAGGAATTAATTTTTCAAAAGAATCGATTAGGTAGCCGCTTCATCTCCGTAAATGCCATAAAAATTCCAGGACGGCCGGCCGGCCAGCTCGATAGCCGACGCTCTCGATATCGCGATCCCGGTCATCCATACAAATCGGATTTTACCAAATTGGAGTACAATTTTCACGAACGTGGCCTCGAGTTTTCGTGCGCGAAACGCTTCGCGCGAAGGGTAACATAGACTACAGGCGGGGTAGGAACGTGGAAAAAAGAAATGGAAGATGGGAGAAGACGCTTCTAAGCGAACTGCGCCGGATGATGAAGCGAATCAAGTAACGGCGGTGGCTTACGTGCGATGCAGCCTTAAAGCATCGGGCCAGCAAGCGAGTTTCCTGGAAACGCGTTAGCAACGAAACGTCTGTGCTTCGAATTTTCAAGCGCCGCCGAATTACACTTCCGTCACGGAATCAATGGTAGCTGAGAAAATACGTAAGCGATGACGACGATGCGGAACAGGACGATGTTGTTCCGCTCGTTCACAAGCTCGCCCGTGGGAATTCTAATTTATTCCCTAGAGGGTTGGAGAAACGTTCAGCAAAAGGGTAACTAAATAGCAGGTTCTCGCTAGCTGCGTCGCAATTGCTCGAGATTAGGAACGGCCGATTCGCGAAATGTGGATCCTTTGCATTTCAACGAATAGTACGTCGACATCCTAGACGTTATATAATGAAAAGTTGCTATAGACCAACTAAGCGAAGTTTGGAGTTAGGTACTAAGAAGATGAAGTTGATCGAAAGACAGAATTTGCGAAATGCGAATTGTTTGTATTTCAATAAATCGTAGATCAACATCGTTGATCTTATCTAATGGAAAGTTAGTATATTGTAAGAAGTTTAGAATAAAATATTAATACCGAGGTTGATCGGAAGATAGAAACTGATAGAATAGTTATAATTCATTTAATTAATTGTAATTTATTTAAAGACGTGGAATCTTTATCAATTAACAAAATTAAATAATTGTGTGGCTTGGAATAGAATATTGAAATGCTATATAAACACTTTTGTCAGATCGTTAATACGAACATTGCTTGGTTGACACGACATTGACAAATGTACGGAACACATTAGTGAAAAATTGAAAATCGTAGCACCTAACTACTAATTTTCATTGTCCCACTTATTGTCGCGTGTCAAGATTTAATGTAGAATATTTCCATCATACCGCAGCAAGTATTGGTACAGGTATTTTATCAGGGTACCAGTGTAAATGGAACATTAGGTCCACTTCTGGAAATATTTGTTGGTTTGACGTTATAACTCGCTGCTTATACGATTAGTTCGGAGGTGGATGCTTCGGACGTGGTTGGTTCAGCGGTGGTTGGTTCAGTGGTGATAGTCGTTGGTTCGGAAGTAGTAGTCGTTGGTTCGCTAGTGGTAGTCGTTTGTTCGCTGGTGGTAGTCGTTGGTACGCTGGTGGTAGTCGTTGGTTCGGAAGTAGTAGTCGTTGGTTCACTGGTGGTACTCGTTGGTAAGCTGGTGGTAATCGTTGGTTCGCTGGTGGTAGTCGTTGGTTCGGAAGTAGTAGACGTTGGTACGCTGGTGGTAATCGTTGGTTCGGAAGTAGTAGACGTTGGTTCGCTGGTGGTAATCGTTGGTTCGCTGGTGGTAGTCGTTGGTACGCTGGTGGTAGTCGTTGGTTCGGAAGTAGTAGACGTTGGTTCGCTGGTGGTAATCGTTGGTTCGCTGGTGGTAGTCGTTGGTTCGCTGGTGGTAGTCGTTGGTACGCTGGTGGTAGTCGTTGGTTCGGAAGTAGTAGACGTTGGTTCGCTGGTGGTAATCGTTGGTTCGGAAGTAGTAGACGTTAGTTCGCTGGTGGTAATCGTTGGTTCGCTGGTAGTAGTCGTAGATTCGCTGGTGGTAGTCGTTGGTACGCTGGTGGTAGTCGTTGGTTCGGAAGTAGTAGACGTTGGTTCGCTGGTGGTAATCGTTGGTTCGCTGGTGGTAGTCGTTGGTACGCTGGTGGTAGTCGTTGGTACGCTGGTGGTAGTCGTTGGTTCGGAAGTAGTAATCGTTGGTTCGCTGGTGGTAGTCGTTGGTCCGCTGGTGGTAGTCGTTGATTCGGTCGTTGTAGTCGTTGGCGGACTACTAGTTGATGTGGTACTACTCGGGTCTCGAAAAGGAATAGCGTAAGCCGTAACCTCCATCAGAACACCCCAACCTGGTTTTCCAATAGCCAGTACGACGACCGACTGTTGTCCAATACGACCTTTTATAGGCATGATATTTATTACTTTCTCATTCAGGTTGACTGCGCTGACGAATGAGATTACGTAGCCGGGAGGTGCAGTTACGTCAACCGTGACTGTGTGACTAACACCCGGCGTTGGTGGCTGAAAGTAAAAAATACATATAATACAATTTCTAATAATTAATATTTCACGTTAGAACCAGCACTATTCTCGCTAATATCATTATTATCGATAATATCAGATTTTAAAAATCTTGCTTCGATTCGAGTTACCGCGGCTCAAATACAATTGAATGACATTAATTCGACGTGGATTAAATATAAAACTATTACCGTTATTGCTCACCTTGAATATGGGTCGAGATTCGACAAGAATATCGCCAAACAGACGTCTGCCAAGAATCAAATTGTTACCCCATGCGGAGGCAATCAGCGATAGACAGGCGAAGAGAAAAACGAAGGCACGCATTTTGACGAGTATCCTCGGTATTGATTAGTTCGGTGGACTTCTTAGATCTGCCGTAAAACTGGCGACGACATCATATATAGTTTCCCCTTATCAACAGTCGGAGACAGTTCTTCATAGATCGGACAATCCGTGTTAAGTAACGAAATATCGCTGAAGCGTGATAACAACTTACGCAACGATATTTGCTTATCATTGTTTCGTCGAACACTTTGCGAAGGTGACTGATACCTCCAACGATCTTCTTCTTTCTTTTCGTTGCACTTAGTGCTACTGTCCTATGTATTCTTTTTGTGCAATGAAAGACAGTGATGCCGATAGTTTTCCACCGGGAAGAGAAGAAAGAAAGGAAAAAGTAGGAAATGGAAAAAGGCAAATGTAGATTCTTTCGTTCGAAGGTTTCCTTTACTTAAAATATTAACCCCAGGTTTACCTATACTCGTATATTTATCTTTTAATATGTTCGCTTGAAATTCAGCCTTGTTTAATCACAAGCACAGATACAATTTACAACAGAAAAAGTGGCAAATTTGTTTCTAGATGAACGCAGAAGTCGCAGCTAAGCTTGTACAGCATGATCTGCGATTTATCTCCGGAGACAAACACGGAGATTCATCGTCCCAGTATCGTTCATTGTAAACTTATTGGGGGGTCTAATAACCCGAGATATGTGCGATACATGCTGAACGTTGCAGTGAATTAAAAGTCATTTTTGAGGTTGTGACGTCAAAAGATGGCAAAGCCACGTATCCTGTTTATCGTGGTTAAGGACTATCAAGAAAAAGAGAAATACAATATAATTGAAAAGCGATATTCGAAATTACATAGAGTATCTAACTTAAATGGAATATTTCGACACGCGCGAAATCTAACGT
Source organism: Bombus confusus (assembly GCA_014737475.1). Classification (NCBI taxonomy): domain Eukaryota; kingdom Metazoa; phylum Arthropoda; class Insecta; order Hymenoptera; family Apidae; genus Bombus; species Bombus confusus. The sequence continues at coordinate 242,350 of JACXIV010000080.1, read as the reverse complement.
ATGAATATGAATAATAGAAGCTTGTCGAAGTGATCGATCACTGATAGGGAAGCAATAAGTGAGATACATACATCCTGCTTTTTTATCGTAGATCGCTTATAGCTGTTACTTTTCGCGATAATCGGTTCTCTCTCATTCTTTCTTATTGCCTTACGATCTTCTCTGATTATAAGTGATGTTTTCAACACTTTAACTATCAAAAATTATCGATCGAAACGTAGCTAGATATTAGCTACTTACAAAGTTGATCGAAATTTTAATTCAGTTCAATACATCTTAGCTTCGATTTAATACAATGTATGATATTTATTTAATCCAACATTTCATTTTGGATATATTTCCCCCGAAAAGCTGCTCATTTGCAAAAGAAGAAATTCTGGAATTCGTCGTTTTGAGTAATTTTAGCGCAAGAAAAATGTAAAATATTCTTAACCAGCAATTTGTTTGGAAATCTAATTTTATCGACTTTTCCGTCACGTACGAAGAGATCGAGTACGTGTTTAGTAATTTCCAAATGATGTAACGTCGACGAATTCGTGGATATCGAACGGAAATCGATCAACGTGAACGCATTTCGTTTATTTCTTCGACAAACTTCCGTTTACGAGTCGCTCCTTAAAATTCAGTCCTAATGCTCTGCTTAGAATTTGTATTCACGACGTCCTCCTCGGCAAACAGCGGCCGATCGGTTGCGTTCTGCTGATCTTTTCAGCGGTTAACTAATCTAAGGCTGCGCTTCTTAACTAAGCATTAATTAGTTGGACGCGTACTACGAGGACGTGACTTGGAGAGTTTTTTAACGTTATCTCGCACAAACTTTGTGTTTCCTTTATTTCATGAAATGTGTTAAAAAAAAAAAAAAAGAAAAAAGATTAAATGACAAAACAGAAAATCAATCTTATACATACTTAGAAGTGTGAATGACAATCATATTGCTTTTACTAAAGTGATAAAATAATCGTCAAGGATCTCAGATATGAATTGGATTTAATGAATTAATTCCAATCTTATCTCGATTAGATAATCGGTTCGATTGAGTTTTCGTTCTTGAAATGCTACCTGGTTTCTTCTGTACGATTAGAAGCGTTACGTGAAGTAAATCATCCTCTCACCTCGCAACTAATACATTTATATCGAGCCATATCACATTTTCCAATTGCAGAACAAATCAAAATATCGTTTCATTAGTGTATAAGCAGTTGTGTCCCTACTACATATTTAGCGCATAGTTCAATTCTTAAATGTGCTAGTGATCGCCACGAGTAATTCCAGTGAAAAGTGTGTTTAAGAAAGTAGGTATTTCGGCCTAGAATGCCATTGTATAGATGTCTTTTGGATAGCAGTAGATAGACAAACCAATAGAACACTTATTTAAAAAACATTAAAAAGTATTATAGTAATTACTTATTTAACTTATTTAAATATAAATTAAATGACGGTATATAACTGGCGCAATTTTAATTAGTTTCACTTAAAAAAGATAGCGAATGTTCTTGGATCATTGCAGAATGTGTGCGCAGAAACTGATACAAACGAATCGCACAGTTACTTCGAAAAAAATCCTGAAAGATGCATAAAAAATGGCATCCTAAACGAAACGTGACAGAAACAGAAAAAAAAAAAAAGAACAAAAAAGGATTCTTTAAAGTCTCAAATTTGTCGACGACACAACGATTAATATTCATCGTGCGGAAAACATGGCTTTCTAAGGAAATTCTCACCCTCTTGAAAAATAATCGAACAGAAGCAGAAGCAAAGGCAGGAAGAGCGGAAGCGGGTCTGTCCCCGTAAATCTTGCTCGCGAGGACATTAAGACCGCTGACATTTTGGCTCTGTGAAAGGACGGGAAACGTGTAACCGATGTTACAGGTCGTACACGCATCCCCGTTATTACGCGTGGCACACGGGCTCAAAGCGGTCGGGCTTGCATAAATCTCTGGAGAAATTAAAGTGCACCGCTCGGCCGCTCTACAAAACGGAATTGTGTAGCCGTATGAAAGAAAAATAATTTGTGTACACCGGGAGTCGCGGCGCCGCATTTCCCAGCGTTACCAGGCGTCCTTCTATCTCTAGTAATCGGTTTTCGTGTATTCAACGTACTACTCGTTGTTCGACGATACACACTGACAAATATCTAGCTGAATTTCGCGTTGGATAGGAAATACCGGGACTTCGGATTAAAGGAAATAAAGTATAGTAAAATATTTAACGCGCTGCTTCCATCTTGCTTCTTATTTTATTTAATTCTTTTTCATGCTATTGTTGAAACTACGATCTTTATATTTTCTATGCTGCGTGTATCATTTTTTTAATATATCATTTGCAAGTGTTCGACTTCTATGCTGCAAGAAGTGGTTCTCTATGTGGTAGTCGTTGGTTCGGTAGATTTCAGAGTTTCCAGGCAGTCGTGGTGTAGTCAATCCATGGTGTGGAGGGAGTGGTCGATGGTTCGGTTGAGGTAGTGGTTGATTGAGTGCTCGTAGTCGTTGGTCTGGTGGAGGTAGTGGTTGATTGAGTGCTCGTAGTCGTTGGTTTGGTGGAGGTAGTGGTTGATTGAGTGCTCGTAGTCGATGGTTCGGCGGTGGTAGTCGTTGACGGAGAAGCACTAGTTGGCATGGTAGTACTCGCGTGTTTAGAACGAATAGCGTAAACGGTAACCCTCATCGCAAGGGCCCAGCCTGGTTTTCCAGTACCCAGTAGGACCATCGAGTCTTGTCCTATATAGCCTTTTGTAGGCCTGATGTTTACTACCCACGGATTCCGGTTGATAACACTGACGAATGAGATTACGTAGCCGGGTGGTGCATTTATGTCAATCTCGACCGTGTGGCTGACACGTGGCTTTGGTGGCTGAAAGTTAAAAATACATATATTAGAATTTCCAATAATTAATATTTCACGTTAGAAGCAGTACTATTCTGATTAATATCAGTTTCATCATTATTATCGCTAATATCAATAAATTTTAAAAATCTTGCTTCGATTCGAGTTACCACGGCTCAAATACAATTGAACGATATTGATTCAACGCCGATTAAATATAAAACTATTACTGTCGTTGCTCACTTCGAAGATGGGTCGAGATTCGACAAAAATATCGCCAAACAGACGTCTGCCAAGAATCAAATTGTTACCCCATGCGGAGGCAATCAGCGATAGACAGGCGAAGAGAAAGACGAAGGCACGCATTTTGACGAGTGTCCTCGGTATTGATCGGTTCGATCGACTTCTCGAACCTGCCGTAAAGTTAATGATTTTATATATACCTTACGGCTATCAAGAATCAGAGGTCATTCCTCAAAGACCGGATATTCCATGTTAAGTCAAAGATGACTATCGCCGAATCGTGACAACAACTTACGTAACTTACGTTCAGCTTTTATGTTGCAAGAAGTTTGTGAGAGCAGATATCTCATTGAATGAAGATAAAGGCACTTGAAGAAAGATATTGATTTTAATTAGACTTGCACGATACATTTGTTTGACCTGTCTCTGTTTGTCTATGACGAAGACAAATTTTTTCGCCCTATAATCGGCGATAATGACAAACAGAAAATTCATTCTGACACTTGCGAGCGTGTGATTAATCTGTCAAGTCAGCAGGATTCGAATGACACAGGTTGGGGAAGATCCTTTGACGAAGAACGCTATTTCGAACGGCTATAGCTGATGGAGGCCGGGTACATTTGCATAAAAGCCCCGTCAAACTCCGTCAACCATCGTCAAGATCTTCATGGATGTTGGGGTGACGCGACAGACTTACGAAATTCTTCCCTTCGCGACAAATAATCCAATCAAGTCAACCCCAAGATGGTCACAAATTTGGAAAGGAAAATCTGGAATTATAAAAATCTAATAAAAATCTTCCTTAAAAGAAGCGTTATAAACATATATAAAAAGAAAGTGATGAACGAAAATAGAAAAAGATGGGGATATCCTCTCTCTTTTATTTGTCGATCAAGAAATTCATTCAATCGATTTGCTACTCAGCAACAGTATCAGTAAACAGGCGAGATTATCAATTTGCTTATCTACTAAGACTGCTTCATCCTTACTCGTGATAATCGTTGTAACGTCAAGCATAATAAATCTGATTAGCATTGCTCGTGACCGTGCAATCTACCTTAGCTAGGGAATTGCACGTTTGACTGCCATTTTCGCAGGGAAAGAGCTGGCTGGTGAAACACGAAAGGGTTGGACGTTTCCCCGGTTATTTTGTGCCTGCTTCTCATTACGCCGGGTCGCATTAATCCGTCGAGTTTCCGACTGACGACTATTAAAAATCTTGCCGGTGTAGTCCGATGCATAGTCGAGTATCGCTTATATACAGGGTGACGCGATAAGTTTTCTCATTTACTGCTACCGTCAGCAATTTTTCCGGAAATACAAAAAAAGAAAGAAATGGTATTTACTATTGAAAGAAAATATTTACTTTTGTATCAGTGGATTAGTGGACAAATTAAATTTTTGTACGAATAAAACTATATCGGAGGTCCTGAGATTATTTCTGTGACTTTTTTTAAATGTAAAGAACAGATAAGAAAATTGCGCGATACCAGAGAAAATATATTTTTGATCGTCATGTGATCGAATTATTTTCGAGATTTTTAACAATTCGACGTACGTGGAAATAACTCGAGAAAATCGTATCACATTGGTATTACGTCAGTAGTCGTTTCGCAAATCGAAAAGTCTTGAAGATATTTTGAGGTCTTCGTCGCTGTTTCTACAAGTACAAGAAACATTTCTAAAATTATACGATAAAATACAGACGACGAAACACCGAAGATTTTAACATATCCACCGTTATGTTTACTAATAGGTAAACGCGTTTATAGAAATCATACAATGGAATATTTGTCGAAATATGCTAGCTCATCGGCAATTTTCTAACAAGTGGCAAACTAACGAAGATTACAAAGTCGTCTTCCTTTTTTTCTAACGCCATCGTCGATCTTGTTTTACTCACAGCAATACGTCGCATTTAGGCAACCCTGTATATGGCTACGCGTGTGCATGCACGCTCGTACCGGTAATTACTCACGTCACGTGGCGACGCGCGACGTGGCGCGGGCCGTTGCGCTTTTTCGTTTTAGTCCCGGTGGCTGCCTGTTGGCGTGAAGAGCTGACAGAACACGTAGGAACATGGTAAACCAGCTTAGAGTGGATAATATCGGTCAGCGGTTTTTTATGACTGCCGGACCGGAGGAAAGTGAAAAACGGAGGGACGGCACACAACCGGGGGAAATGCTGGAGCACGTGTGCATACATGAAATTTTCAGCGCGACCGGAGTGATATTTACGAGTAGTTGCGCGAGGCGAACGGACGCGAGACAGTCGCCAGGCTTTCGTGAAATTTTCAAAACTAGCATGCACGTGGCGCTTCGTATCAGGTAAATGCCGATCAACGTGATTCTCTTTTATTCTTCTCGTAAATAAGTACACGTGCATTTTTTACGCTTCGGTTTAAATTCCAGCAGGTATCGGTAATTATCGAATTGAATTTTCATCGAGGCTTCCATCGAGATAGAATCTCTGCTTCTATTTCTTTGAGACACGCGTCACATTGGTTGCCAGTGTGCTACCGTGCAGTGCTAGAAAAAGATTCCCCGAAAGATTGTTGCGATCTGAATGAAAAAACGTGAAAACTGCTAATGCTGTTGTACTTTTGCTGGTAATTTATGTAGTCGATCGGCATGCTTTCCAAACGGTGTTAGACTTGTTCCTAGATCTTGAACGTTAAGAGAAAAATGTGAAAAATGAATGGGGCGAGTATTGCAGAAAGTTTAATCGATATAATAAATAATAATATAAATGGAATAGAATAAACGATAGAAATAAAAGAATAAAATATGATATTTAGACACGAGCATTGGCTGAAAGTTTCAAATCTACATATAAAATCATATATCGTCCTTTCCCATTGTCACGGATAAAGGACTTAAATAAATCGAGGAATATTCAGAAACCCAAAATACTGGCGGAGTCACGTCACGAAGTTATACTACCATGATCAAGAGAGTAACCTTTGAAGCATCGATCGAATCAAGGGTCAACCTGGAAATCCCGTGAACGCAGCATCGTCACGTTGTGAATCGAGAACAATCCTGGCGAAGGTAAAATCCTCGAGATCTCTTCTTTCATTAAGCGACACGCACGTTTCACGCACGGTCCCCTAATTATGGAGCGCGGCGCGATGAAAAGGATCGAGGGTGTCTTCCAGACGAATCTTCGGCTTAACGACGAACGTTTTCCCAGGACGGAAAATCGTGATATAATCGCGCGACGTGAGTCGCCTTGATCTTTGTTCATCGAATCTCGACGTTGTTCCTCGGCAAGGACTCGATTCGTTCCACGAATCGTCTATCCACTCGTCAATTTTTCCACTCTCCGTCTTTAACTGCGTCAGAACTGGGAATGCTGTGATCGGTAGGTAAAAGGGAAGGAGCAGAAGATAGGAAGAAAGAAATAGTTCGATATCGAATTTCTCACTCGACTAATTTCTGAATTAGGTAACTGTTTAATTACCTATGATTTCGATTCTTTATACGAAGAGTTCGTTATCGAATTTCTTAATTAAATAATTGTTTAATTATTTATTCCCGTCCACCTCGATTCTTTTGACACTCCGACAAGCTTATCGAGCGACCAACAGACAGTTCAATCGAGCATCTAACGGAATCGACTCGTGGAACGATATCATCGAACGAAACAGTCACCTTTGATCCAACACCGCGAGTAACCTTCTGCCTCAGCGATGACGTCGATACGAGCTCGTTCGTCATCATTACCGGCCGCGCTGCTAGTAATTAAAACTCTTGCCGGTGACAAACGAGCGTGAACTGATTTTTCCCTGTGAAAGAAGATGGATCGCGCGCGATCCGGCCTCGAACTCGCGGCCCTGCCATTGCCCGGAGAATTATTACAGCCGATATGATTTCTCCTGCTTCCGAATGCCGGGAATTCTCGACGTTGGCCGCATTTGTCAAAGCTAATCCGTAATTCTCAGCGAAGTGGGTCGGTCAATTGGGAAATATTGTAAGTCGACGCTGACGTCGAACGAATCGACAGGGAGGGAAATTCGAGACACGTTCCTAGGTGGATTAGATCGCTGCCAGTTTTTTGCCGTTCCTCCCTCTTTCTCCTCTTCTCTTTGGATCTGCCTTCCTGTAAGGAAATCTAATGACAGCCAGCCGAGTCGTGCGTGAGGGTCCAGCAAAGGAGTTTTGTTTATTGGACCTGGCGAGGGTTCCTGAGGATCGCGTGAAACGTTACGTGGAGATAAATTTCTTCGGCGTGTGCGATTCTCGAAGAATTCGAGAGAAATTCGAGAACTCTGGCGAAAGAGAATTATTTGCATTGTGAGATTCTCTTGGTGGATTTATTAAGGCAAACATAGCACGAGTAGTTGGCGATTTCGGAGATTAATTTCAAAGTTCAGGGTCCTCGTCGAATATTAGGACAGGTATAACGACGCGCTCGTCACGAATGTTTCCATAAACATGTCAGCATCGTGGCAAATATCGAATATCGATCAGGGAACATTGGTCCGCCGTGTTTGCGGTCGAGTCGAGCGAGGATAATTAATTCAGTACCGGGTTACGTTTACATCGCCTGGCCGCGGGACGTTCTTTCCCCGATGACGACCACAGATAGATGCCATTTCTCCGATCGTTAAACACGCGAGCGCTTTATGATCACAACGCGACATTTAACTTTATACGTGTGTATAAAGTATTTGATGGACAAGTTATTCGTTTCTTTATAGAATTGAACTAGGATGCTATCACTTTAGTCGTTCTACCTAAAAATAACAGGTAGATGATACTTACATACGAACTTTGTCCCTTTTTTAAACCGACCACGTAGAAGTTCTTAGGCAAAAATATCCGACCTAATTAAATAAAATTCTAATTACGTGGATTTTATCAATAACGCGTATTTATTTCGTAGAATTCCCAAAGAGGAGAATATATCGAATCTTGAATCTCCGTGTCTTGAATGGACTCTGCGTACACTGGCGATTTATTTTTCCACGCAGTACCGCACAATAGATCGATCAGATCGTCCTCAACGCTGGATCAGATGATTTCCCTTTCAAGAACAACTTTGACGAAGTAATCCGATTTTCCCACCATTTGGAAGAGGACTTGCGTTCAGAGAAGAAGAAGTCTTTCCTTCTTTCCTCGTTCAAGGCCACACATTTCTGCCCGATCTATAGAAAACTATCGAGCGTGCCACCCGTGCGTGCACAAAGTTCGCCAGTCGGTTAGCGAGACGCGTGATTTCGAGAAATATCGTAGATTATACATCAGCGTTTCTCGTTGAATGGCTTCGTGTTCAGTGATTCGTGAACCGCTATCTGGTCCACGTGACCGCACGACCCTTGGCCAAACCAGCACAGTGCCCCGATAATAGTTCTAACCGTGCAACTATATACGTATGGAAATGCCAGTACCTACGTAACCACGTGTACACGGTGTTCGCGAATTTTCTGCTAATTTCCCCATTATTTGCACCATCTCCTAGCCATTCAGGCGATTAAAACTGAAAGTAACCCCTGTTTCTGGGGACAATCAATTTACACTGACAAATTAGGAGAAAATCTTTATTACGAGGCAACGAAAATACTTCAGTGACAGACAGGAAATATTACAGAAAGAAAATTGTTTGATATTAAGGAAGAAGGTTGGCTCCTTTTCTGCTTCAACTATCAACGAATAGTATGGCGTCCAATGCGAATTAAATGTTTCAGAAACACCCCGTAGCTACGAATTCGCGCGTGTCCACCTGGAAACGCAAATCGATGCACATGCATATGTATATTGTGCGGTTATTATTAGATTTCGGTGCGCAAAGGGCGACGGTGTTCTTCGTGAAAATGGGCTCGCTGCGAATCCCCGGATAGCCGTTACCTTTTCTCCATGAAACTAATTCAGCGCCTCAAGAATGTTTCTTATATCTCGAGCTATCTCTCAACGATAAGACGAGATGGTGATTTTGCACGAAATTCCGGACCAGGACATGCATGCACGTATATTGTGCCACGGAAAAGAAGCAGCGAGGTTAGCGTATCAGACTTGGCAAAGATTTAAAGGACCACGCGTCGCTTTTGTCGGTATAAAATAGGATCGAGCTGTCCGGTTATTGTTTGATATTCAATTAAATCGCGAAACTTCGATGTTTACCCGCGGATGAAAGCGGTGAATTAAACGCGCCAACATGTATCGATATATAACAACGAATCGGTCACGTAACAGAGGCGCGTTTCGATGTTGGCTTTGAGTCTCGTCCGAATTCTCGCGTAACTTAGACAGGACTGCAATATCGGCGAAATAAAATCAAAATGGGAAATTACGTTCGGGAAGCTCTCACGAAACTTCTTCGAAAATAAATTACCTATTTCCGTAAGATTGTTCATTGCAAGAAGAGTAGGTAAATCGTATTGTAGAATCTCAGCGAGATAATTCAGTCGACACGTGTATCGATAACCTATAGCGACTGCATTGCATCGAATCGGAATGGACGATATACGAGAAACTTTCTCATCAAAAAGCTCTACTCTGTCTCATCTGTTGATCTCCACTGGAAATCCCTCATTTCCAAACTTCCACTCGAAACCAACACCAGCCTTGCTGCATCGTTGTCCGTAAGCAGCGCTAAATTAAAAGCGATAGCAGGCAGCGCGTAGCGTGAACGCGAGAGAAAAACCGGCATTCGTATCACCGTCCGTGTGCACCCGGCCATTTCATTACCGCGAAATGGACAAAAAGCGTATCTGCTTACAGAGGCGGTTCGGTTAAGATCGATGATCGCCGGCGCAACGCAGTTGGGATGATGCATCGGGACCGCTGACCTGGATCCGTGAGATTAAAGGTTTCCGTTTGGCCATCGGCCGTAGCCTCCACTGGGACGATACAATTTTATCGACTGCTGTCTCGCTCTGTGGCGAACGTTTTTCTGCATTACGCGGCCGCACCCCACGGGGCATGGTGCTCGGTGAATCTTTGAGCCGCTCTCTCGCAGAAACCGATCGTTCTCGCTCGTTCCGTGGATTCCATTGTTCAATCTGCGCGGCTTTTGTGCGCTCGTCGCCGTTCTCTCGACGATCACATCGCGACAGAAAATGCTCAACAGGAGCGAGAGGAGGACAGAGCCACGCGATCGTGGTTGTCGGCGAATCGTCGCCGTTCGTTGAGCGAAGCGTTAATTGTACGAGCCGGAGGTCGAGTCGCGACCTGGATATATACCGATTCCTCGCGAATGATGTTTGGAAATGTCCTACACTGCCTCGGGTAGGTATGGAATATGGAGCTCGCCGTTGCAGCGTTTGAAACAACAATCGGAAGGACCGTGCTCAACATTCAAACGGACAATTTCCATATATTCGTTTAATGGTGAAAAATGGTGTTGAATGTCGAGACTGAACATTCTATTTTTTCTTTCTTCTATTTTTTTTTCTTTTTTTTTTTTTGAAGTTTTATTGTTTCCATTTATCACATATGATCGATGTACTGGTAGGATAGCGGTTATCGAATCTCTTCAGATAATTGCTAATCATCCTTTTTAAAGGCCTGGTTGATTTTCGATTAAATAAACAGTGACGAAACCCGAGATACGAACTCGCTGATCAGATTCGAGCCATTACAGACATCAACGAAATAGATGTCAACGAGATCGTGATAATTACGATATACGCAGACAATCTTAATGCGAAATTGGCTGACAACGCGTTGGATTTAAAAGTGTTTCTTTCACGAAGGATAAGAAGTCTGACTCATATCTTTCACCTGTAAGCGAGCGAACGTTCGTATGTTTCTTACCAGTGCGCCTTGATCTTAAATGCCACTTCTCTCTAGCGAAGAACAGCAGTTGGTGGCTAGAATTCCAATATTCCGATCTAAACGAAGGTCCGAAACGCTGGGTGGTGAAAAATTCGTTCCTTCGATTAGTGTTTCGTGGAATTGGAAAGGTTTACGGAGGCAAACGTGGGAAGAGGAATACATTAAGAGCGAACTTTAAACTAGATTTCTCTTTTAGGGGCTTGAGGAGTTTTAGGATAGGGTACGCCCCCTGTCAGATCTTGCAGGTTCCGTCTACCTGCAGCTAGCTAATATACAAATGGTCAGACTTGCGTGGTCACGCACCAAGGAAACAGCACGTAAAGTTTGGTCGCGTTCGAACCAGTGTTTGCACCCCAGGGGACGTCGCCGAGGGTTTTGAACAGTCCGACAGGTTCAGCGATTATTAAATTGTGGAACAGTGTTCGGAATATTCCGTTAATAGTATGCTATTATTCGTCGGACAAATTTAAACGTATCGTGATAAGTTTAGGCAAAAGTGAATCGAATATTAAGATTCATCGTTTGCGCAATGGAGAATATTCCTGTAGCGATATATTCTTTGGTTTATCAACACATAGATCAGCCAATATCGGGGCACTTAAGTTTCTAATATCGACAGAATCGTGTTTATATCATCGATCTGTACGAGTACATTATGGTAGATTTTGCGGGCTTCTTACCTCGTCGATTCACATATCTCGAATTATGATGCAATACGGAAATCTGATTGAACTTTATACCAGTTGATATAAAATAGCTTCTAAGAATTTACTGTCTTATTTCTTTTTACAAATTACGAAGCACTTTACGCGTTTCATTATCGTTAACCTTGTACTTTTATATAGATTCGCGTGTTGCCTTTCCAATGAAACCAATAATCCAAGTCGTGTCTCAAGTCACGGCATGCTACAAATTTTCTTACGTGACATTAAAACATGGCGTCTGCAACTGTCCGTGTATAAAGTATAATGTATAAAGATCGAAGGGTTCAAACAAATTTAAAGGAATAATATTCTACAAAAATGTATTTACCTTTGTATTCTTTCCTCTTCGCGTATATATTCTCTTCTTCTTCTTTTTTTCGCTCAGAGAAGCCTCCTCCTACCTCGCTCGAACGATTCAGAATCTCGCGATTCCCGTGAAATTCGAAAGGGACTCGGGGCAATCTCCAGCCTGCTCCTCGCAATGATATCTCGTAAAGCAGAACAGAGAGGAAAGGTGGAGGCATCGAGCGGCCGGCGAGTCTCTTCAAAGAACAAGCGAAAATCAAGCACGCGTGTATCAATCTCGAGTGCCAATCTCGACGAGGAGCCTCTCTTATCTTCCTACCTTTGATATCAGAGGTCCGCCGTATGGTAGCGATGCTTTCTCATCTTTGGACTTTCGTCTGAAGCTGACTAGGGATCCCGTATGTAGCGAACCCTCTCTTCATCTTTCTCGCTTTCTCCCCTACGAGTTTAATATCCGTGCTTGCAGATCAAATTTCTTGCGTGTTTCCGTGTTGTCGAGGATTTCTTCGCCCGGCAATTTTACCCGCCAGTTTCTATGCGATTTTTTCACCTTCCTCACACTCCCCTCTTTTTTTGGATGGGGGTGCTAGAGGGTGCTTTGTCACTTTTGGCTAACGTGACACGCGAGTATTACGTTGGCTGAAAAATTTGAGGGTTCAAAGTACCTACGTATCTCGTTTTATATAAAATCTTTCTTAAAGGTTGTCGCGAGTCGTTTCGAAGAATGCAGGAGTTGCAGTGATATTACATACGCTGCGGATTTTTATATAAAGTTGCGTCGGGTTGTTTAATTTGAGAGTTTCTGGTATTTTCAGCTGTTTAAATGCAGTTGGAACTTGAGACTACGGAATAAAGACTGGGATATAGCTAATTATTTATACGAAGTAATCCTCCGATATATCTCGCTGATACGAGGTATCTGTATCTCACGAATTCTTTTTATGTGGTCGATAAAACCGATCGAACGTAAGTCCAGAAGTAGCAGGTATTTGCGCACTCTCAGGAAGGCGAATATCTGATAAGGCAGTGGAAACGTAATCGGTAAACTTTCTAACTGACATCCGTGTGACGAGGCTATCGAGCTGAATTGGAAATTTCCTTGTGCTCGAAACTTTGCTCGTCGAAACGTCCACAAGCGACCGCGAATTCATTCGTTCCGAATCAGAGCACGCACGCTTCGCAACAACAGTCGTAACGTTTTCGATCAACCGGCGAATCGTCTGCAACAGCTAATAATTCCAAGTTTAATCGCTCTGAGAGTGAAAATTCTTCAAACTTCCGATCTATCGGAGATCTGTTCTTCCCTCGTTAGTTTAGATTGAAACACTGCATGTACCATTCTGAAACCGAAGCAAAGTGGAGTTTTATCATTTCCTTTGGCGCGGTCTCTCTTTTTCTCCGCTCGAAATATTCTTAGTCATTTAATTCAACGTAACTTTACTTTAACTCATCCTGTATTATACATAATTATCTCAATCACGTCCCCACAAAAGGATTCCAAACTTTTGACAAAACAAATGCAACGCGAAGAAGAACAAAGGGTCGTAAAAGATTAAAATTCTTCGACGAAGGCGGTTCACAAGGCCACGAAGTTCGCGAAACCTTCGTGTCCAAGTGCAAAGCCTCCGGTTGAACCGGAAACGAGCAATTGTCGCGAGGCGTTCACGCGGTTCTTTCCGCCCTCTCTCCGCCTAAAGTGGAAGAAGGAAAGGGTCGAGGTCGAGTCGTGGCTGCATGAAAATTCAAGCGTCCATCGACGCAGCTCCGTTCATTAAGTCTCGAACCCGTGTTGCTGCGTTACGATGTCCGTTATCAGTGCGATCCATAGTCCGTGAAATTACGATGAAACGGGGGACACTGCCTTGTAATTTTACGACTCGCGGCCTACTTAACACCAGGACACGGGCAACGTGCGTTTCTCATAATCGTTCGTGATCTATTCGCGCTATTGCGGAAGGTCTAAACGATTACCACCGGTCGGCGGGGACAAAAGTCGTGCAGGAGAATACAATGCTCGTCCGTTGGACGATCTGATACACGACCGGCGACAAAATGACGGGTCTGTTTCGTGACCGGCCGACAAATGTTCTGAAAAACGGACAGGATCGTTCTGCGCGATGAACGACCGGCTGGGAACGTTTTTGCCAGACCGACCACGGTGCGGTGTTCGTGTATTTTGTCCGCGTGAAAAAGTAGATGTAACGCGGCTAGGAAGATGGCTGTTTCCGGAAAAAGTGGATCGTTACAAGGTCTGAGAACGGGGATAGATTTGTTCTTAATTTGGAAATGATTAATTGTTCTCTTGTTCTTTTTTTTTTTTTTTTTTTTTTTTTTTTTTTTTTTTTTTTTTTTGGTTAAGCGTTTAGTATTTTTCTTTATTGATATCGCACTTCGACTGTGGACGTACAGCGTACGAGATATTCAAGGTAAAGTACTCGTTATAATATCGCAGGGGCGAAATTAATTTTCATAGCTGGAAAATTTGCTTTGTTCGCTATGAATGTATTTACCGCTCTGTTCTATTAGCAGTTCTAATAAACTTGTATATAGTACATGAGAGTGCATATAATTTCTAGTATGCCCGTTCGCAATTGAATAATCTATTTATCAGCTGCTATTTGTTTTCGCTAACTGTTTATTCGCTGATCGTCTCATTTGAAATGTTACTTCTTATAATTAATCTTATTTCTTCATTCTGTTCCCGCCATTAGACGTTCGACTGCATTCTCTTTCGCTATAATATTCTGATCGGTTGGAAAATGTATTTCGCGCATTTATTATGTTACAGCTTGCGGTAGACGTATTCGGTCCGGGGATCCGGTAGATGATACGAAAATTCGCGCTTTACGTCGCCAAGACTACATTTAACCAGCGTTCGAAAAACAATGTCACAACGTCGATGGCATTTTTCTCCGTAACAACGAAACGCGGTGAGTTAAGAGTGAATTATAACGGGGCGCAAAAACAAAGGGCAGGCCGACGATAGGGTCGAGGCAGAGAGGGCGTCGAGGCGTGTACAGAGTAAAGATCCCTCGCGAACCTTTGTTTCTAGCTGGCTTGTCGCCTGTTTGCTTCCGCGACAGGAAATTAACAGCTCGGTTCCGCTCTCTACGCATCCCGCACCGTATTGTTCGCCGTGAAAGTAATCTGGGATTTGTCACGCTCGTGTGTGCCCCGATATTAGACAATCGTGCGACGACTCGACGATTCGACGATCGCTTCGCGACGGAAATTCACGGATTCCTTTGCAAGTTACCGTGTTCCGTGGCCGCAATAATTCTCGCGAGTGAGTAGCAATTAAGTTCCGACAAGAACTTCCTTGTAATTGGCGTTCGGAAATTTCGCTACTTCGTCGCTTAGTAGTTCATTGGAAACGAGATAAAGGCATGATAAACAGAGTTTGCCTTGTTTTACAAGATCCAAGATTAAAACGGAGCTGCGTGAAATGGAATGAATTCCTAAGTGAGAACGCCGCTGATTAGGAAAATTTCATTTCAACGATTGATCGAAATACAAAGAGATCGACAATTTTACTTACGTTACGTTAGAAATAAAGTTTGGGTAGTTAATTAATTTTCCTGTCTTATCTAGAAGGTGTTTTATTAATTTTCTTATTAAATTAGGTGTCAGTTTAGGTATTTGTTCAGTTTCCCTTTTAGATAAGACGGTAGATAAGATTCTCGATAACCGCAAGATCTTTGGAAGAAAACACAACGTTGGTTCTTCGGTCTAAGGTCTTTTTCACACCAAGTAACGATTCAGGGACTCTTACACCATGTATCGATTATCTTGCAACTAAACGCTCTTCAGATCAGCAACTATTAATAACGCGATAATCTACGCGTAGCCTTGTGTTTCAAGCCAACAGACCGTAATAACGCGCACAATAACAACGATGAAAAATAACCTTAAAGCTTAAAATCTAGACGTTCCGTTTGTAGAAACGCAAGCAATCCGAATCAAATTTATCGTATCACGCAAAGCGTAATCGTTAGATTACATATTAGGTTGTCCGAAAAGTTGTCTTTCTTTTACAAACGTGTCTTCTACAACAATACATCTTTATACAAACACGAAAGCTAATCTGTCAGACGTCGTAGTCTTTATCTTGCTAGAATAAAATGCACCATACATGATTCAATAAAATAATATAAAACAAAAAATGTGCTGCATCTATTATTTCCTTATAAAACGATAGAAACTTTTCGGACAACCTTATACATTATCGCCACATAGTTTCTATCGATCGAAAGCGAAGCGGAGTCTCTTAAATTCCCTCCCTCGGATTCGTAAAACAAATTTCGCGCTACAAGAAACCCAAAGGCGCGTGTTACATTGGGAAAATATGCCGGCTGCTGGCCAAAATGACTGGAACGCGTTGGTTCCAATCAGATAATGGCCAACCGGCCGTAGAAAAATCGCGCTGGAGAATTAATCGTCGCGTTTATATCCCGTTTAACGTCTTCCTGGACGAACGAATTCGCGTTTGGCACCGAGTCAGCCTATCTTCTCCCCGCGTATTTTCATTTTAGATGCGTATTCCACGAACAGACTCGATTCGTGGCCAGCAGAGCCACCTTCCACAAAAGTATTTTGAAACACGGTTTTTAGATTAGGGCAAGTTTACAAGAAAAACAGGACGAACGCGTTTTATGGCAAACACGACGGAGTACTTCCGGTTAGGGAATCGCACGTTGCTGCTGGAATTTTAGAAAATGTCGAGCTCGAGAGATATATATTTCCTTTCATTCACGCTCTTACTGTGTTAAACGATTTGTCTCGCCACTCGCATTCTTAATCTCTTAAATGTAATAGTTCCTTAATTTATGGACTCGTATGATTTTAATACGAGATTACGAGATAAATACACGATGAGTAGGTCTTCGTTGATTTTAGCGTCACTTTATGATTAAACGTTCGGCGGAAAATTATAGAAACTTCTGGTTAAGGGATGGTTAGGGGTGGAAGGTTAAGCTCCTTTTCTTCCAAAGGATGCCAGAAAATTTGACGATATCGTAAAGAAGATTTGTGGTTTGTGAGATCTTGTAGATCTTCGCGAGTAGAAGCAAGAGTGTTAAGGGAAAAACTTGTTGCACGATAGGCAGCTTTGCTTCCATGAATCCATCACGAGGCGCCATGCTGACAGTTAATGTTTTTAAATCGCAATATTATCCTTTCCTTTGCACGCGATGTCATGGCGGTACAATGATTTTGAAATATACTTTCTGATCAGCCATTCATGAGACGCGGCAACTCACAGCCCAAAGAATATAAATATAAGAAAATAGATCCATATCGCCTCTCTTTTCCATAATTTGGAAAACTGAATTCCATAAAGCTTGTGCGATAAAGTCGCGTCTTATAAACGCCGCGAAGTAGTAACTAGCATTGTTAACTTTCGCGTTTTTCGCGTTGGTAGAAATATCGCGACACGAATTGCTTAATCTCCGATCGAAGGACAATTTATATGAGAAGCTATTCAGGTCAAATTCGTAGCGAAGATAATTGATATTCTTGACGTCATATCGCGTCATTTCAACAAATCGAAGGACTGAAGATCGTTTCAAGCGTTATTCACGATCCACTTTTTGTGTATCACAAAGAAACGTACTTGCTCGTGATGCTTAATCGTTTTTGAAAGTGTGCTTGTGTTTCGAAATGGGAATTGATCAAGAGTTCGTTGAAGTACGATGCAACTTAATGTAGTCGAACTATAGGACAGATACGGAATTTTAATCTCGCAAAGTAGGTCGATACCGGGTGAACAAGTTTTAGAGTTGCGTATTCAAAGTGAGCAGTTTGATGTCGGGACCTTTTAGACTTGGTTCGCGAAACGGATTAAGAATTTATTGTCGGCGAACAATAAGAGAACAAAGTTCCGTTGTTAATTTGTGAAAACATTTTGATTACTCATTACTTTACCAGATTTGCACGCGGAATATTAAACACTGGCATAATAAATATACACAACGAAAGCATAATTGAATCCAACCGAAGAAATAATAATCAAGCAAGAAATTTCCGAATGAAGTAGGAAATAAAGAAACGCGTGTCCTTTGATATTCAATTTAATAATCAGGTTCGAAGAATCACAGAATATGACTGGAAGAAATAATAGAAAATCTAATTAATTAATCGATACATTCAACGCATCAAACGTACAGTGACTCGCGAAAGTATTGCAATACTCATAGAATACTTTATGAAAATATCAGTGAAAACTTAAAACGAATCTGAAATATATGTACGTAGAAATTGCGAGATATTTATTGCAAACATGCACTTTGCAGAGATCACCGATTGAACAGTAAATTATTAGCTACATCAAGCCTGTTTCAGGAGTCTATTTCTAGACGCAGACCATTAAAAACTGAAGTGATAACAGAGTTTGACGATTTATAGTAAGCCGACTTAATATTCCACTGTTCCAAATAATCTTACGCAGTTTCTCTCGCAATAAATTCATTAAATTTACAATCTCCGTTAAATTTTACTCAAAGTCAACCGTACGACCACCAAACAAATTATCAAATCTTACGCTACACGAATCTCACTTGATTTACTATGGCCACGAATTGCCAAACAGAGAAGAGTCACTCTCGCAAACAGTCGGGATTATCAGTAGCAACGTTTGCCAACGTTGGAACATCTAGTAAAGAAGAGACCAGTCTCGTTCCGTGAGCAAGTAATCCACGTACTCGTTCCCTTTGCAGCCTGTGGCGTGGTTTCAGCGAGCTAATTAACGTAAACACGGGGCCTTGGAGTCCCAAGAGGAAAGTTGGAGAAAGAGAGGAAGCTGGATGTTGGTCGCTTTGAAACGCTCACAGCTACTTGATCACTTTTCGTCGAGAATGGACATCAGAGACGAGACGGTTTTTCCTCGTGAAATTTTTTCCCCGGGTATCTTGCGAAAACCAGCCTCTTGATTGTCACTTCCGGGAACGTTTCACATCGTGGAACGTGTTCCGGAAGGATGCAAGAAATTTGGGCCAGATTCTCAGCTCAATGTAGGTACTCGACGCTTTAGTTAAGGCTTTTCTTTGTTTATTAGGGGATTTCCGAGAGACAGGAGAGCCGCCCTGGCCTTTGATCTTCCTTCTTTGCTATCCTCTGTTCTGTTTATGTGCCACGATTCAGGGCAACATACTCGGTAAACTGCAGTTGCACGATGAATGCCTCGTGTAAGAGAGGAAGATATAAGTATGGTAGCAGTGTTGGCTTTTAGCGAACAGCTTTTTCATGAATGAGGTGGTTTTTGAGGAATAGGGCCATTTACGTTTTCAGAAGAGTGAAAAAGGAAAAAAAGAAAAAGATAAAAACCTTTGTGGGGCGTATGATGGTATAAATATTCAAACCTCCTGTTCTCTGTAGATCAATTTTCCTTGCACTTATTTAATAGTATTTAAAAATGCCTTTGGCATTGTTATTAGGTTTACTGCGATCATTATATTTATTATGAAGATATTCATATTATCGCTGGATAGAATAATTTTTCATGCAGGTTCTTAAGAGGAAACACGACCACCCTTCAATTACGAAACGAATATTTATAAAAATGTAATCCTTACACTACTATGATTTATAATCCACCATTAATATCCGCGCGTCCTTCCAAATTAGAACTGACATGGAACTCCTAAAACCTAGCTATAAGGAAAGTTCAGGAAAACAAATATATCGTTAACCCTTCAACGATCAGCCCTTGAACAAGGAAACTATCGGTTCGCGAGTTTGCTCGACGGCAGAAACCTTGCTGGTTTCCGAAATTCCTATTGTTGGTCGTGTCTTGACGGCGTGGCTGGTATAAATCGAGAGGCAAGAGGGTGAAGGTAGAGACCGCCCCCGTCGGGTTTCACGCGTTAATGCCCCGGGAAAGTGCGGAGCCGAGGACTGAAACAGATTCGTGTGACGAGGGTAATGAAAGGTTGCCGGAAAACACGAAGGGACCTCCGTCGTGTTGATGGAAAATATCTCACCGCGGTGGAGTGGCTTGATGGAAAGCGTTCCGCTGGACGATCCTTCGTTGTCTGACACGATTTTCGGCCTGCAAACGGAAGAAGGATAACGAGGAGAATGGGCGAACCTCTTCTCACCCATTATTCTTTGATGCTCGCGAACCTTTTTGCGTTACTTTCTACTTGTTTCTTAAATAGATCATTCTCGTACCTTTATATCAAGCTCGCCACAAAAACGGAATCCCTTTCTGTTACAACTAGTTACCGGTAAATCGTACAAACGGTGTCTTCAGGTTGTGATCGAGATTGTCATTCTCCATGCTGCGACCTTATAAATCGTTAATTCGTTTACTTTGATGAATTCGGTCACTAGCCCTTTGCGGACGGAGCCGCTCGGCGGACGAACGTCACGTACACGTTGAACCTTTTTTAAAAGCTAAAACTTTATTTAAATACAACAAATTTTTTGTCTATATCCAGGAAAACGTATTTAGTTTTGCTATATTTATGTATCTTTTGATTTTTATTCTTGCATTGTGTGGTATCTTTCGAAACAGTCGCCTATATGCGAAGCCGGTTTAGCCGAACAAGAAGCACAATAGTACGATGATTCTTCTTCCACATTTGACTTTCCGATTGGAACATACCACACAGTCTTTACTTCTTCCTGCATCACCTCGCAAAAAATATATAAAGAGCTTGTTGATTCGTCCGGTAATGCCATTGATAGACTGAAATTCGTTCCGACTCCACCATCATCCTACACCACGAGTTTACGTTAAACGGAAGATGACATTTCATCGTTAAAAATCTACAATTTTCTTTCGTCAAAAACATAATATTGTTTAGTTTACTATACCCATGCGTAAATAAGCGTAAGATTATCGCTCAGAAAAATAGACGTGCGTCAGCCACTTCGAAATAAGTGTCCCGAAACTGTGAACTGATTCGGGCAGATATATCTGCCACGCGTCCGCAAAGGGCTAGTTTACTGCGTGCTGCGAGTACGAGAATATTCTGAAAAATTATCCATACGTATCTCGTTAAGAAGAAGTTCCATCGGGACAAGGTTCGCGAGTAACTTTAATTGTCATTTATTCAGATTATGCCAGGGAATGGTTTAAGTAGAAATAAATTCGAAACCTACAAGAAGATTAATAATATTAGTCGAGCTTACCTCGTGTTCAAGTAATAAAGTTCTCGCGAAGAAGGATACGGTAATTTTCCTACCAATTCAATAGAATTCCTCGTAATGAATTTAATTCAAGACAGTAAGTTGTTTATTCAAAAAGTTCAAGTTACCGCGACACGAAAATTAATAATAATTAAATAATTAAAATTAATAATGTGAATCCAAGAATGGAGCTCCATATGGTATCGGTGGATCGATTACCCAGATCCGGATCGGTGACTTCGAAACTCGCCTAACCTCGTGAGGCAGCGCGCATTGGGACGCGTCTATTTCCAGAGCTAGCATACCCGGTGGTAAATAATGGAAAGGATTTCCCCTACGACGACGCGTCTCGTGTCTTCATTTTACTTGGAAAAGCGACTGGCTCGATCGATTCCTCGTCGCCGTGAATCGGATCCCGCCGACAACGCAACGTCTGAAATGTAGGTCGGCCGCCTCTTATCGAGCTTTTTTTCTCAAGAATCGACGGAATTGAAATATCTCGGGGACTTGGGAACGTCATTTCGATCCGAAAAGTGGGCGAATACGTTGCAAAAAGTTCCTTTTCACTTAAGAAGATGAGCAATCGAGTCGCAGATTTAATCGTCGCTATTTTTATCGAACGCCGTAATTCTATTAATCGTGGAAATTTTTATTCGGAATCTTTCCTCGATTGTGCCACTTTTCGGGAAATGGATTCATAAGACAAAATTGTGATTTGTATGAATCGCGTTGGGAATCTGAATCCTTTTAGAAATCTCGGTTTTCACGTCTCAATTCATAGTTATTATAACGTATCGAATGTTACAATATCTGGGGCTCCTAAAAAACAAAAAAAAAAAAAATCTCTTCTTTCTACATTTATAAAATGAATAGAAACTTTATAACAATTGCGCTATATAATTAGAAGATTCACGAGATTCCTCTGCGTATGCTCGTACGTGTTTACCACGAACGCGTATTAGAAATTTTTCCAGGAAACTCTTCGATCATAGGCGATATTATAATTGACGAGGGCCGGAAGGAAGCTGAACTGAAAATTTAATTACGCTATGTAAATAAATATGTTGTTCGATCTAATCGTCAATTAAATTCCGTGTGCATACATCGTTTTCCACGCACGCGTAATTTAAACTTACCCGGCCATTGCGTTTCGATTACGTCCCGCGGCGATATTTTACGGGTTTAATTAATATTTCGCGAAAAAGAAGGAGGCACGAAATGGCTGAAGGGAGAGTGGGAGGCAAGCAGGAAGTCGTCTATTTCAAATTGTATCGATTCGAATAAAGTTGGCCGTACGTTGGCCGCAGCCGAAATTATGTTTACAACTATCGGACGCAATTTCCGTGGAATAATTACGGTTTAATCGATATACCAACACGACCGTAGCCGAAACTTTTCCCGCGGACGTCCCACGCCACGATCGTATTTGTATTTACGCTGACGCACAATTAATAAGCGTACGTCATCACTTTTCACGCGGAACGTCGAACGTCGATACCATTAATTGGCCCGAATTCCCTTTGACAAATTGCCCTCGTCACTCTCGTCCGATTCTCCGAGGGAAACGATCCTGGAATAACGCGTAACTCTTTTCATTCTTTCGAAATTCGATCTTAATGCTTTTTCGATAACAGAATCGTGAATTTTCCGCGTTTTCTCCTTTTTGCGGACATTTTCGTTTCTAATTCTGAACTATTTAACCTCAAGCGAAATTTCGAGCTGAAATGGTAAACTGACGGACCTTCTAACGTTCTATCTAGCACATTGACAGAACGTTTCCTGACAACGTTTCAAGATTTAGCCGTGATAAGAAGTTTCTTCGGTGGCGTCAGTCGGTCGAGTCTGGAGGATTTACGAGATTCGGAAAGAATCGCTCGCATTATCCAAGCACTTTTACGTTACCTGACCATCTGTCTCGAGCGTACGCGTCATAAACGCGAGACCTTACCACGCCTTCTGTCGCGTACGAATTTTATTACACATCTTACGGCGCCATTTGTTGCTGGGACCTTTTTATTGGTTACGGTTCGTCGCACTTCGCAGACTTGTTGCGGAAAGATTGAAATTGCATGGGTGCGCGTAGAAAAGCGAATTTCTAATCTTGTCGTCTACTTGGACAGATATTTTCGAGTTCCGAAGAATTCTACGCGTCGATCTTGTTACGATCGTTTACGTGGCGAATTCCATGGCTGAATGAGCTGCTCTGAGCCACAGTTCGTATCGTATTGATTTACCTTTCACGAATCATTTTAAATCTTTCTTTCGACTAAGGCTGCCACTATCATCGACTGCGTAGAAGTAGTCTATCATGGTATCATAAATTTCTTAGAATCAGATAGAAAAGAAAGTATCGTTTTCTGAGAAACATGCAGGAAAAAAAACAGATCTTACAAGCTGTAACGATAAGCAACTTGCAGATACGTGCTTCTTTATTCGATAAAATTATTTTTAATTCGTTCGAGACACTCAAAGAACCAATATTCTGTGCTCGTGATTGTTGTGCTCGTGATTGTTGTGCTCGTGTTGTGATAACTTTTCCAAAACGACCGATTAAGATTTCTCCAAAGCGGAAAGAGATGCGAAAGGGTCGATCGAACGAAAAATACACCGTTCCAGAAGAGAAATCTTTTCATGTATGCGGCGACGTTGTTGGTGGCGGCGTCCAGATGATCTCGAAGCTAACTCAATCTTCTTCGGTGGAATCATATATTTTTTATACACCATCCTATTCATTTTTTAATTCCCCGAAGAATCGTATTAAGATGCTCGAATCGAAAAAAATGATTGGTTTAAAAGATATTTTAATTTCAATGTTGTAAAACTTACCGTACGAAAGACCAGGAAAACGTAATCAAGAAAAGCATCCTAAAAAATCAAATATCCTAAAAAATTCCTAGATGATTCCTAAAAATTGATATAACGGAAACAGTGTCCATTGCTCCAATAGCGGAGCATACGTTTCAAAAATAGCAAGAAATCCTTACTCGTCTTTCACAGCCGAAGCGAGGCGCAAACTTCTGTAATGAGAAATGCATCGTTCGAATAATTACGAGCAGTAGAGTACAACTACGTCACTTACATCATTTTCAGCAATAAGTTACTACCAACCAACGCCTTGCGCGAGAGACACTATTGTCAAAATAAAGTACGTACAAAACGTATGTAGGCGAAACTCGCGTCCCCATTCAACGTTTCATATTCCACGGAATGAAAACGTTCTTGTAACGAGGTCGTATTACGAGTCAGTTCTCGAGCGTGCAGGCGCATTCGTTTGTCAGAGCCATTCGCCGAGTAACATTGTCGCAAGCTCTTCGCCGATCGAAGAACTTTTTAATCTTACCGCGGCGTGAACGAGCAGATGCTTTCAAGCTTTTTGTTCGACTCGACTCAACGCCGGCCCGCCTCGAGCTTTCGATCGAGAATTTTTCCTCTTTCGCCGCGAACTTTCGCTCGAGAGATTTCGAGCAGCGCCATTCGATTTTCCTCCTCCTTCTCGTCTTCCTTTCTTTCTTTTCTTTTTTACTACGCCTCCTTCTTCTTCTTCTTCCGAATGGCGATGTATTAACGACGAGTTAACCGAGATGAAGTTCTCGCTTTTTTCATCCGCACCGTTTAATCGAGTCGTGCCACCTGTCTCGCGCAAGGAAGCAACGAGCGTCCTCAGCTTCGAACAATTTACACTCTCCTTTCTTGGATTCTTTACCTTGGATTAAAAATATCGTAGGAATATTCCGTAAAGAAGTCGATGTAATAAAGACCTTGTTAGAAGGTTGTTCTTAACCCCATGAGTTACGGTTTTTATTAAACATCTCCACCTAACGCTGATTTCTAACTATTAGGTCGTTCGGAAAGTTTCTTTCGTTTTATAAGGAAACAATAGACACGCGACATTTTTCGTTTTCTATTATCTTATCGAATCGCGTATGATCCATTTCGTTCCGTTTCTATTATCACGATCACACGTAATTCGATAAAATAATACGAAAGAAAAAATTGTTTCCTTATAAAACGAAAGAAACTTTGCGGACAACCTAGTATTAATCGAATCTTGTATTCGGTTCTTGTCGCTCTCACGTAGATAATCGTACAATGTATTGTTCGAGCAATATCGTATGACAAAACCTATATATGTATGGGCAAGCGCCTCGCAAAAAGATTCTCTCCGTATCAGCGAATCTCAATCACAAGCAAAGCCAAAATGGACCCACAAAGCAAGAAATCCACAAAGGGATCCATCAAATCCCTTAAAACCTTGGTATCGTCAAAGAGAAAAGGGGGATGCGCGCGTAGAACAATATCTGGAGAAGCGAGGCCACGGTTTGATCTCCGGTTTCCGGCTGCGATCGAACCGCGGCAGCTTTCGTCGAAAAGCGGAACGTCAATTTCCTCGAAGCAACGGCGACTAGCGACTGTCCATCCGCTGCAAGAAACGCCCGAGACACGGAACCGTGCTCTGGCGCGATTTTCACGCTGGATTTGTCGATTCCGTGAACGCGTCGATTGTTTCATCGCGTAAAAAGTTTTTCGGTAGTCGGGCCAGCCGAAGTGGAACCAGCCGCCAGACACCGGAAGGGGAGGAATGCGGGCCACTGCGAGACGGGAGACACGGTTTTGCCCGTGGAAGGAAAAACTTCGGCCCGATTAAGTCGAAACGAGCGACGCGAGTCGACGTCTCTTTGGCTACTTTGCCCCGAGACGTCGGCGAACTTTCGGCTCGGCGACGAAGCATCCCGGAAGCAACGACGTGGCGTGTCTCGACGAGAAATCTCGCGACGAAAGCATCCTTCGAAATGCCGTTGCGCTTCACGGATTAAAAAACTTCCGGCCCCGTGTAAACGCTTGGAATGACAAGTTCTTGCGGCCGACGAGGCAAACTGGCTTCCGTGCCACGCTTGCGAATTAATTCGCGGATTAATACCTTGACTCGTGAAGGCTCAGTCGTTTCTGCTTAGCCGAACGTTGCCGATATTGGACGAAATTGAGTGTATCGGGAGAAATTGGATGATTTACGGCACGTTGCCAGGTAATATAGAAGGTTTTTCATACGGGAACTCGGTTTACGACGCAAGTTTATTTGGTGTATAAGGAGATGAGCATTGTTGGGAGTGGTTCTGTAATTTTCGTTTATGTTCTTCTTCGCCGCGTAATTATCAGGTAAATCGGACAAAGAATTTCTTAATTTCGATGGCAGAATATAACCGAAGGGGCTTTCATCGCGATGAAATCAAACGATTCATCGAATGACCTCGTCGACCATCGTCGAATAATTGAATAGCGCAAGAAACCAACTGGAATTCCATCAGACGACGTCGTTGCCGTTGTCGGGCACATTTTCAACAAGACTCAATCGTCAAATTAAGATTACCAAAAAGAAAAGAAAAAAAAAACTCGACAGTTCCAACTACTCGATCGATACCAGTTATCGAAAGTACCGAAAATAGCAAAGCCGTCGTGCACATCACAAAGCAGCACACATTCGCATTCCATTTCCAGTCGCCGAACTTTTACCGAATCACTCAACCATCCCATTCATGGCAACCCCTATCTCTAAGAAATAATCTCCCTAAAAGAGAGCACAAAAAAGCTGCTGCTGCCGTTTGTATAAAAAGAGTCGATGCGGGAGGTCTGCAAAAAGCGGCGATTTTTACGCGATGACTAGCCCCGTGGACGAGTAAATTCGTCAAAGGCGAAGGCAATTCGGCCGTGTGTTCCACTCGTGGTCGAGCGAACTACACAGTTCACAACTCGAAGACCGAATTTTACCATGGGACTTTTTCATCTTTCGAGCGCAAACGAAGCGGCAGCCGCTTCCACGAGGGCGATTCTCGTCTTGACGCGGCGCGTTAAGAGCCTACCAAGTTTGAGGGATGGGAGGCGCTTGTCTTTCAGCTGCGTTCTCGTTCCGGCAGCGGGATTCCGGATACCCTGGACGTTGAGACGACATGTCTGCAGAGATTTCGTTCCGGATAGCGTCCCGTGACGCTCGAATAACCGGCTGGGGGTGAGGAAACGCTCGCGAGCGTGCAACCGCCGGAATCGGCAGCGTACTCTCGAGGGTGAGGCTCTGCGCCGAGCGTGAAAATGTAATTTTTAGCGCGACCTTCCCTGCTAACGTGGTTACCGCTCGTGGAATGTTTTTTGCCGCTTTACACTATCTAAGGAAAAAGCTGAAAGGAAATGCCGAGTCTGAGGACACAGATCTTTTGAGTTTCTTACGATGTTGCGGAGGTGGTGCTAGGTTTTCATCTGTTAAGTGTAAAAATGAAATTACAGGATTCTATTTATTTAACGATGCATGTAAAGTATCAAAAATTTCAACCATTTCCACAGAACTCACCTCCCACTTCTCGATCGTACCGCATCCGTAGATATCTCACACGCCCAACACATGTCCTCGCCGCGCGCAGCCAAATTTCCACGTGGCACCGTGCATCCTGTTTCTCCTCGTTACTCCTCCCTCGTTGTCGATACTTTGGCATAAAAGTTCGCTCGATTCTTCGTCGCTCATCGTCCGCACGAATCTTCCCAAGTTCGCCAAGTTTCGACAGTAATATTTTTGCATCGCTTTCTTGAATTACCGCAGACGGTAAAACACAGACGAGTGCCTTCAGCAAGCTCCACTGGAACCGGGAACCGGAACAACGATCGTGAAAGGAGGAACGGTGTTTTCGCGGTGCGGCGACACGCAAATCGGCGCAGACCAAACACGGAATAACACACAAAGGCAGGAGCTTGAACAGAGGGCTGAAGGGATCGCGTTTTATTTACAGCGTGCGCGTGTACGCGTAACCAGCGGCATTAATTGCAAAATCCCGTTTAAGTGTTAACGTAACGTTTGCTTAGGCAGGGAAATTTTGGTCAGAGGTGCACTTAGTCGACGGTACATACGGAATTTAGTCTCTGTATCGCGTTACCACGGTAACAGACCTGGCCTGAACGTATCCCGTTCTGTATCCAGTCCATCCTGCGGTCGGATAGGCCGATCCCCTCTGAGTTTCGGGATGACGTCAACAGAGAGAGGCGGATACGAGGGTGAAACGATGAAAAGGGACGAGGAACGTGGACAGAGAGACAAAAGGGAAAGGAACGAAGACAAGGACGCGGCGAATGGGACTAGTTACGAGTGCGGCGAGACAGAGAAACCGAAGGGAACAGAGACGGTGAATCGTTGCGGAAACTCCGCCGGGAGAAAGCGTTCAGGTAAAATCGCGAGAAACTGGACAGTTTCCTTGGCATCCGCCAACGAACCCCTCGTACCACGGCTTCGCTCGCTCTTTCCTACCTACGAGTTTCCCCCGTGCTGGCTAACGGTAGACTGGATAGGGTGATCGCTGCCAAAAGGGATGGAGAGCACAGGATGAGACAGAGAGGTCGCGTTAACGCGATAAAACGACGCTGACGCGAATTATTATGCGTCGCAGGTCGCGATCTCTGGTGGCGAGGGTGGATGAGAAGGCGACAGTGTAAAGCGATGCCGAGATGGGGACAGTTGTTTGCATCGTTCAACTTGGCGAAAGTATGGTAACGATCCGTGGTTTGTGGAGACGAGGAAATTTAGATCGAACGAATATCATGCGTTTATATAAATAAATCGAATAACGATAAATTGAATCTCTGATAAACGATATAAGGCGAGCTCTTGCAAAATTAAACGAGCAATTCGACCAACAGTTTTTCATCGTACGCTACTACGATGTTGAAGCCAGCGTATCTGTATCTTATCTTAGCCAGCGTTCTATCTATCACGCTCGATAACCTCGATGAGCTGTAATTGCCTGAAGCCTCGCATGTTTTTCAACGATATTTGAAAAAGAAACTTCGCATTCTGTCTCACGCCGCGAGCTACGACCTGAACGTACGTGGATGCTCGGATTTTGTCTGGCTGGCTGCGGATTGCATACAGCCAGGTGCCCTCGGTGTCTAAGAGGCCGTAAGGTAAAACGAACGGCTGCACGACGAATCACGGAACCGTGCACGAGTGCGACACGGTATTTACATTTAATAGAAAATCTCTCAACGGCGATCCTCTTGCACAGGGCGATGGATCCGTCGTATCGTAATTCAATAACGCTGAGTGCGCCGCGCCGGCCAATAAGAGTGGCGTGCAGTCGCTAGAGGAAATGCATACCGATCGACGTTCTCCTCTTTCGCCCTCTTCCTCTCCTCCATTTTCGCTTCGCATCTCCCGTTTGGCCCTTTCGATTCGTTTTTCCCTCCCGCAAAACATATCCGGCCTGTATCCTTTGTTCGCGTCGCTATAGGCGAAACAGCAACGCCTGATGGGTTTAATTATGATTAATGCCCGTTACCGGAATAGATTCCCCCTGGTTATTTCAAGGTGGATCGAAGGATTTTTACGGCGGATCCTTTTGTTCCGCCGTTTCCCCCGAAACGGCGCCTGGGATGGGAGGCTAATGGACCGATGCCTTTCAGACCGTAACGAGAGTTTAATTGGAGTAATTGTTGCCCCCTGTTTCGTTCGCCGTATTGTTTCAGACCGGTCTAACTTTCACAACGCGTTTACGAAGTGTGAATCTGCCTTTCATTCGATTCGCGATTGGCCGCCTGCAGCGCGATCGCGGCAAGTAGAATTACTAAGTCATGGGTCAGACAGGCAGCTCCACTGAACGTCCATTAAATTTCAAACTTCTGCCTCTATCTTCGCTTTCACGCGTATAGTCGTGGAAAATGTATGTTGGAAAAATCCTTGTCTCCTTGTTTCTCGCACACACAAGATGCTCCATGGCGAGTATTACACGTTGTACCATAAAATGTTCCGAACTTACTTCGCTTCGATGCGTCTTTCAGATTTCAAAGCGATCCTCGCCCTCTGAAAGGCTATTACGTTTCTCCCTTTAAGTGAACGCGTAGTTTATTCTCTGACGAATATTCATCGGTCTCGATATATTGATTTTTCAAGATCGTCTATGATCATCATATTAAAGTCAACGATATTAAATGTAAGCTTTGCTGAAATTCCAAACGTCGAATTACTCTGTATCATCTTGAACCCGCCAGCTCAATTAAACCGCTATTAGACATGGTTTCGTCTGATCGTAATTAAACGAAGAACGTAATAACTCGAAAATGAAATACTCGAAACTTCTGCGAGCGGCGCGATATTAATCCAGCAGTTGGAGTGCCGGAGCCAACGGAATAATTCACGGAAACGTCGTGCCAATACGATCAAGTCACTGGACGATTTTAACACGAGGATCGTTCGCTCGCGATTAAGAACAGGCACGAGCAGCTCGATGCTTGCGAGCGGTGCCGATGAATTTTCCATCCGGCGGACTGTCACTGCGAATTTCGCGGCTGCGAAATTCTCGGCCGCGACGCGAACAGGAATTTAACGCTTGACGCTTTATTGGATACATCTTAGCGACCGGGATAACGCCTCGTTACGCCCGGCGTAACGCGTTCTCGTGACACGTTTCAGAGTTGCAGAGCGGAGACAAGGACACGATTTTCGTTCTGGCGGTGCATAAAACGCGGTACAGAGGCCGGCCAAGGTGGCCGCGCTGTAAAAAACTATATAATACTCCCGGTTAATTTTTAAAGCACCACTTACGCCCGGAGGCGAGCCCCGCGCTGGCGGAAGTTTCGTTATCCCCGCCCGTGAAACACACCTTTTTTAATAATGCTGTAAAAACCCTCTCAACCTCGCTGGAAGCCTCTTGGAAAATTACAATTTTCTCTCTCTCTTTCTCTACCTCGTCCAACCTGTTTCTTTTTCCATCCTCTGCCCCTTTCTCGTGCCATCGTGTGTATCCAGCATGTAATGATTCGACCGCCTCGTTTCTCCTTTCTGGCTTGAAAGCTTCTAACGTTCGTAATCGATAAAAACAAGAACGAAGGACGAGTACGTCGACGAATCGATTTTTACCCTCTGCCGTGTAACGATGTTTAACGGTGACGCAGTTATAATGGTGTAGGCTTGCGTTGCACTGTTTTATACGCTGTATAGGGGCGTTCGAGTCTTAGATCGTAGCGATCAGATACTTTAAATTCTTAAATTGTTTATCGGATCATTCGTTGGTCAGGTAATTCTGTAATCGCAAAACTAGAGGAAAACGAAGAAGAATTAATTTCGAAAGACTGGCGATTCGAATGAAAGATCAAGTCATCTTTATCGAACAATAGGTCGAAAGTCTCGCTGAGTATCGTATCTTATACTCGCAGTATGTATGATATATTTTCGATGAAAAATTGAAGATCTTATGAATAACTTCTATAAAATATCGAAGACAGAATGTAATAGTGAGAAATGATAAATAGTATCCGCCAGACTTAAAAAGCTTTAGAACTTGAAAATTAAATCCATTAAATCTCGCAGTTTCAAATTGACAAAATCTGTCAAAAGTCTCGCATATCGAAAGATATTCGAAACGATTCGAATCTTTCAGCAGCTGTGCACGAAGTGTTTCAAAGCGTAAAAATTGGCTGCATGTTAAAAAGTCACGCGTTATTTAGAGAATGGTGAAAGTTGGAGGAGATGTTCTTTTTATCACTGCACGAATGTACGTTTTAATAAATCTTAAAAGGGAGCGAGCATCGCTTCGGCTGGCTATTAGCCTTCTTGGAGGTAGCTCCGTTGGGAATTACCGAATGGCGTGGAAGTAACGCCGACGAGTTTCTACTTGTACAAACTTTGCCTAGTGGAATGCACGGAAACGCTTAGTTAAGCAGAAATAAGGCCCTAAACGTTGCTGCTAGATTAAATATAAACAGCAACGAAGAAGGTACAAACGAGCCCTGGCAAGGATTCGCTCGTTGCTGCTACTTGCTACCGGGGCTTCCTTTCAGCCTTCGTCTTCGCAGAATATTGTGTCGCTGCAATAGTCGCGACCCATCAAAATTATCTCGGGAATACGATTATTATGCTATTTTAGCCAAACGACTCGGGAAAGTTTGACTAGGAAGTCGTTCGAACGCTCGTGAACCCAGGAACCGTTTTAACCAATATAATTCGCAATTTTGTGTTTTCCTAGATTGATTCGTATAAATAACGATTAATGACCAATTTTTTAAGAAATCGACTGACTAATTTCTAGAAGTTTATTTATTAAAGCAGAAGAATCTATAACGTTTATCAATGCGAAAGTAAACTTTAGAAAATATTTCCAACGTCATCACTCTTCTGTGGCCTTAAAATGGCGTTATGCAATTAGTTTGCCTTCTGAGTGGTTTAATTGTATACCTTTGTCAGCCATTCGTACTTGGTAAATATTCGTGTACGTGTTTCTTAGAAACTCTGTTTCATTTTCCAACGTTGTTTGCCCATGTAATCGACGTTTAATCATGTTCAGCCGGAAAATCGGGAGCAACCGCGAGTCACGTTTCTGCCGTTTATTTGCCACTCGACACCTCGCAGAAACACGAGTAGCGATAAAAAATTCACGGAAATTAGGATTCTTGACGGGCAGATTGCGTAATTAAAAGTTTCCTTTCGTTCGAGAACCTTTTAAAATTAATTGGACAAGTTTCCGGAGTTGCAGCTGGGCTGGGAGCAGCGGGCAACCTCGGCCACGACCACCCCCTCGTTGCGGAATACATAAATAAAGAATCGTTTAACTGCATCTCGTGTGAGTCGAACGCCCGAATATCGTCGCGAGACGCTTATGAATAAGAATATCGATGTATCGAGGTAAATTTGAAAAAATACGATCGTTTCCCTTCAATTTCTAGCTCTGTTTTCTTTTTACGGAACAATTTTTTTTTTTTTTTTTATTGAAACATTTAACAAGCCTGTGAAAATGCAGAGAAATTGCAAAAAATTTATTCTATCGAATACATTTTCCTGTATGAAAAATTTAGTACGCTCGAATGTGAAATTTGAGATCTTTCAATTACGCTAAAATATACGCTGGGTTTCCATCGTTCGCTAATATTTACAATAGCATAATAATAATTAAAAGCAGAAAATCAGCAAAAATATACTTATCACCAGGTTTCTCCCTCATGATCGTCGAATATAAAGAGAATGTCGAATATGAGAAGATTAGGGAATCTAAGGGTTCGATAGGTTTGCACATTTCGGTGGCGAAATTCTGTGATATTTGAGAGCTACCATTGAATCGGAAAAGCGTCGTGTAATTCCTACCGACGGGAATAATTAGTTCGCGCAGAAATTTCCGCCTAACGACGAATCGATGATATCCGACCGACCTGATTAGCACCGTCTCCTCTTAGTTTCCAAATGGATGCTGCTAACTCGCCGTAAATATCCTTCCGCGCTAATAAATTACTTTCTCCTATTCCTATATCCTGCAACACTTGCTCCCAATATAATAATCCTTTGTAGTATACGATCAAAATTACGTATTAAATATCGAGTTTTATAACAGAATGACATTCAAGGTGTTTCAATTATCCGGAGAGTCTTTTCGCATCTTCACCCAAACCGGCGGAAAAACATTTAAGAATCCTTTTTACTGTGTTATTCAAGGTAACAGAAATAGGATACTCCAAATGGACAAAGTGCCTTACGCTGTATCCTAAGCTTTCTTTTATCCCGTTCGATTGGACCGTTAAAGAAATCGTGAAAAAGTGTTTATACAGAGCATGTTTCTTCATCGTTGCTCTCCACGTTGTCGGACCTTTTTGTTTTCAATAGCAGGGGCAAGCGAAGATGAGTCTGCGGTACCTTTCAAAACGCTTCTGAAACGACACTAAGCCGAAAACGATCGATCTCCTCCGTTTAATCGTTTTCATCCCCCTGTCTTCGTCGATGCTTCAAACTTTAAATCTGAATCTCGATAATCGCCTAGTTACTTCGAAACAAAAAAAAAAAAAAAAATACACGAAGAATAATTGGAACATTAAACGGAGAATTCCTTAATTTTCGGTTCAACGAGGACTCGGCATACCAAGTTAATCGTCGCCGTCTAATTTCAGGCCAGATCTATTTGCGAATATCAGGAGATTCGCAAATCCATCGCGATCTTGGTTGATCGATCCGCGGGATCGAACGCGACGTAACTCGTGGGTAGTGGACGATCAATCAAACGGTATCGGCGCATTATCAGGGTTAAATTAGCGAAACTAATTTCACCGTGAGCCGCATTAACCCGATAGCAGGTCGGACAAGGTAAATACTGGGCCGTGATTGCGCCCGGTTAAGTGTACCTGTACGCCTTAACATAGGCTTCCACCGTGTTTAGAGCACGCACTAATTTGCCATCGACCGCTTTGGGACCGCTGTTTATACTGTGTCTGCCTCTCGAACCGCTTACCAAAGCTTTCCTTCACGAACGCTCGAAACATCGTTTGTCTCCTCGCCAGCGACTCGAAATTTTCCAACGGAATCGCTGTGTCAAACGAAAGCGTTTAACTTTTTGACAAACATTTAACAAAAGAAAGTGAAAATTCAACAATGAACCGCATCGCAAGAAACGTGAAATGGAAATGTTTCGCGCTGTAGAAACCTTCGTGCGCTTTTCGTTAAAAAGAATCGTTCGATCATCGTAGCAAAAAAAATATTATTAACCTGTCATTCTTGGCTATGAGAGGAAAACGACGAGATTCGTCTTGATCTTTCTAAACGACGATACTATTCTTCCAAACGAAAAGATTCTACTCTTACATACCGATGTAACATACCGATATTACACCCCACGCTTCGTTATCCTCGATTTTCTGCTTCTCCGTTTCCCATTACGCAAGAGAGGCATCGGATAACCAATGTTCCGTATTCAATTCAATCGATCGCAGGTATCACTTTCAGATATTAAAAAAAAAAAAAAAAAGAAGAAGGAAAGCGTAATTAAACGAACAAATAAATAAGCATGTAATGGGTAGGAGAAAGGGGCGAAATGGAACAAGAGAAAACAGCAGAGGAGAATTAAACAAAACGACACGGAGTATTCTATTTTCATCGCGACCATTGAAATTAATTTTCAATTTCGCGTTGGACGCGCCAATTAAATCCAGGGCTCGTTCGAGTTTCCGATAGCCGCGTTTCACGGTCGTCGATGATTCCTTTTCTTAGCGTCCGTGGTCAACGTGTAGAATAATTTTACACGGCGACTGCCTTCGGTAGAAGAAATCCTTTTTCGAGATAAAAATAACCGCGGCGATTCAACTCGAGCGTAAAGTCGCGACAAGGCCCGGCGTGAAACGATACCATTAATTATAGCGACACGACTGACTGAACGATTGACCGTGTAATTTCAATAATTAAGTCGGACGATTAAGCGAATAATTATCGTTCATTATCATTCATTATTCTATCGAGCGTCCAGTACGCGTACGTTATCAGGTATTGATCCTACTTGGCCCGAAGCAGGTTACATGCCGTTTCCAAATGCAAAGCTGGTTAATTTACGTAATGGAAGATCAGATGAAACCGGACACCGAACGTCATAATATTTCGATAATGCATCCGGCATTGGGCGCGAGTTTTCCACGCTCGCAGAACGAACGAGAACGAAAGAAGAGAGAGAACGACGACGATAGTGTGCTCGATCGGGGGCTCTATGATTCCGCGTGCGCCAGATATCGATCAGTCGCGACCATTTTCATTAAAAATTCGTCGGGTTCTCGCGGTTGATATTTAGCCCGATTCTTCATTCTAAACGCGTCTACGCCTGGTTCACCGAAATCGAATTATTGGGCCGGTCGTCGTTCGTCGTATTGTTAGTTATTTTTCATTAATTGTAATTTTATCGCTAGGGGAAAATGCAGCTGATTACGATTGGATTAGCGTGTAGACGAGAAGGATGATTGATTTTAATCACAAATGAATGAATATTCGATTAACCGGGCTTTATATGTACGCGCGAAACGTTGTTTGGCGTGTTTATCGTGCCTTTTCATGTTTGATCGCGCTGAAATATTTTATGGAATATACGTATATTATATCGTAGCCTTTTACGAAGTCGAGATTTTTCAACGCTGCTTTAATCAGTCGGTAAACGGGAACATCAGCGAGGACGTTGCGCGAGACCGATGACCTTGCTGAATGATTTTTCTCCGTGAAAAGCGGAATTTCCTCGCCGCAGGCGCTGGCAAACTTCCTCTGGGGCAATCGAAAGTTGGGAAGCGGAGGGCAAAAACAACGCGGCCCTGAGAGCGCTTCCGGTGACCTTGCCGGGGCCATTTGTCTTCGACTGGCGCGCCGGAACTTTCAATCAAATCGCAGCATTTGGAAACGCCTTCGAGGGCCACGGCTGGCTCTGTTTACCGGAAATCAAACATTTTTCTGCGAACCGTTTCTTGGAAGTTTAATATCATGCGCAGGGGACGCTGCTATATTTCGGTGTCTGAAATAATTGCAATATCGGAAGAGCGGTTTCTCCAGAATTTCTTCGTGGAATAAATTCGAATAACAGCGATAGGAACAGGAAATTTAATAGAGAAATAGCAAGCGATTGCGGGAAATGATTGGAAATCCTGTACGTCAAAATTTTAAGTATTTAAATTTAGTGACGTATCTTAACTTTTTAAAGGTACCATCCTCTTCGTGTACCATACTTAATTTAGTTACAATCTTTCTCTCTACCGCGTCTTCATAACTCGAAAAATTTAACTTATTAAACATAACTTATTGTAATAATAATTACAGAACACTATTCTATGAAAACTAGCAGTGCACCGGCTTACATCGTTATTATTCTATAATTCTTCAATCATTTAGCAAAAAATATTAAGTCGTCCGAAAAGTTTCTTTCGTTCTATAAGGAAATAATGGGTGCACAACATTTTTCGTTTTATATTATTTTATCGAATTACGTATGATCCATTTTGTTCTATCAAGATGAAGATCACAACGTTCGACCGATTAGGTTTCATGTTCGTATAGAGAAGCATCGTTGTAAAAGACGTGTCTGTAAAAGAAAGACGCTTTTCGCACAACCTAATACATTGTCGAGGGATATAGTTGATCGTCTGCGCCTTATATTCGTACCGAGAAAGAATTGCGTTACTCGTAGAACGATCCGATATTCTCGTCTGTCATCTTTCTCGCGTACCTTCAAATCCAAATGAAACCAACCGTCAAATCTAAAAAAATTATCGCCCGAAACATCTTCCCCTCGGGAATCATCAACCCCAATTTCTCCCAATGCTCGTCCCGCAGTTAGAACCGCGCTTAAACGTGCCACAAAGCGGAGATGCACCGGAAAAAAGTCCAAACGCACCCTGAAGCGTCACCTGACGGGTGGCCGGTACCAGTGACACGACAGTAGGTCCCGTTTTCAATCGCAGAATGACAAGCGGGACGACACGTGGGGCACGCGTTTGATCGCGAAAGGGGCGAGACGTAGTCGTGGATAGATAGGGTGGATTCAGAGCAGAAGGATGGACGAGTTGATCGTCGGAGCACGGTCTTTTGTGCTTGTTTCTAAGGTCGACTGACTCCATTGCCGAAGGACAGCGAGGAGGAGCCGTCGAAAAGCTTCTGGCCTCTTTGTCGGCGCACGGTTGTTCAGCCTCCTCTTTTTCTCAAGCTCTTTGTGCCTGTTTAATTATCATACACGTCGTTTGAAGAGAGGAGACTGGGGAAATAGACGAGGGGATGTTTAGAAAGTTTCGGGAATTTGTAGACATTGATTATATTTTCCTTTTCTCGTATTCTTAGCGAGTAAAGGTTATCAGGTAGCTTTTAGATTCTGAGTAATTCCTAATATTTGTTTTATCTCTTTTATTCGTTGTCTAAATAAGTGGAAACCTTTGATCGTTCTGCTAATCAATTTTATTGCTTACAAGCTTTCTACGTCGAAATGTTACAAAACGCTACCGCTAAAAGACGATAATAAAGAAAAAGAGATAAGAAGGAATAACGTTTAGAGATTGATCGTGTTTAGGTAGTCGAACAACCCGAGATTATGGGTTTTCTTAGGAAATGGCCACTCGACACCTGGCCGTTATAAAACCTATTCCCCTAGCCTGAGTATTCCGACTTCTCATCCTTATCACCTACGTCTTAACGTAACTCTCGAATATCGTCGTACACGGTCTGCTCGGCCGAAAGTTTACAACTATGGGTATCATTACTCTTCTCTGGTCCCTTTATTTTCACCGAGGAATCGTTATCAGCCCGCACTGTCCGCAACTTCTCCGCGCGCTGTGTTGTTTGTTCTGTGTCTCGCGCAGTCCCACGAGGTGGAGGGAAGAAGGTGAAAAACAAAGGGGCGGCAGAAAAAAAAAGAAGAGCAGAGGGAAGAGAGAGGAACTTTATTATCCCGGCTAACTCCTGGCAAATTCGTTTATTTGGCGCAGATAGCACAGCCAGCGCAAAAGTTTCGGCATTAAAGGCGCTGATAGCAATGCGACGGCTGGCTGTTTTTGACGAGGAAACTCGTCGCCCGATGGTCAGCCAACTTTCCGCCGCGCGTCTACTTTCACACACGTGCAACGTCCTCTTTTTATCGGGAAAAATTAAAAAGGAGAATGGTAAATTCTCTACTCGACACGAATGTAATTAAAGTTATCGTAACTGAAGCGATTGGTACTCTTGTGAGATAACGAGATCGCTGGATGATCCTTTCGTACTCGTGTTAAGTTAAGATAAAGAAGGGAAAATGAGAAAGGACGATCGGCAAAGGATGACAAAAGAGGAAAAGGGAGAACGACGAAAAAAGTTGATAAAGAAAAGAACGACGAGATGGAAGAGTAAAGGTTAGAGGAAGTTCCATCAAAGTTACGTTCCTTCGACGCTTCGACACAAAAACACGAAGGATCCACAAGATTTCGTCGTCGTACGAGAAAAGCCAAAGTAAAGATTCTAAAATGAATTCGAAAAATATAGAAAATTATGAAGGTATAAAAGTGGCATAAAAAGATACGGTTAAAAAGAATGGAAGGTGATAATCATTGACAAAGTTTTACACGAAAACATCATTTATGAGATTCCATCGGCATATAAGAGAAGCCAAACTAAAAATTCTGAAATGTTCCAAAAATACAGGAAGATACGAAGGATACTGTAAAACGATGCGATTAGAGAGAATGGAAAGCGATCGTTAGGAAAGTTTCACGGAAAAACGTGAAACGTTATTTACAGGATTTTATCCCCGTACGAGAAGAGTCGATCTAACGATTCTAAAATGTTCTAAAAATATAGAAAAATATGAATAGAAAGGTATGATTAAAAAGCGGAGAAGATGATGATCATCAGCGAAGTTTAATTAAACTGGATGAGATCGCGCCCTCATCTTGGTGGTTGTTCCGATCAAGCCGACCTTAATTAACCGGTCGGCGATTTTTGGCAAATTTACAGCCTCGCCAGCATCGTTCGCAATTACTCGCGCATTTTCCTCATTCACTGGCTGTAACTCGATTGATTCGAAAACGCGGAATCGCCGGAAGGACACCGTTGAAACGGACCCAGAGTTCGTTCTCGTCCCCGTGTCTCTCTTTTCCTCTCCGCCTCTCTTTCTCTCGTTCGTTCCGGTCTTAATTCATTCACCGTCTGCAGAATATCGCGTCGAAACTCGAGTAATTCTATTAACGGCGGCCAAGAATGCGAAACAATTTAGCAAACACCCGCCAGACGTCCGTGGACCCGGCGTATAAATTTTTCCTTTTAATAATACCGACTAATTGCAGCCCGGTAACCGGAAGCCCGTAGCCTTCCCACCTCTAGCCGCATATTTCAAGATTCCCAGTTACTCCCAGGTTCGGGTTATTTTATCGCCAGGCACGAATTCCTCAAGTTTGTTCCGTTTCATTGCAGCTGTTCCTGTTTTAGGGGATATTTAGGAACTTTATTTCTAGATCTCGTACCCTACCTTCCTTTGTGTTTTGCTGATAATGCGACGGTAAATTGAGATAATGCGAATCGAGGAGTTGAGATGGGACAGAAAATATTTTTGTCAGCGCGTAAAATTTATTTATTTATGTATTACGCTTTAATTTTCTGAAACCAAAGTCTAATTGACTTTCACAAGGATAGCACCGCTTTGCGATTATTCGAAACACTACGATAAATCATTTCAGTGTTTGTATAATTTCTTTGACGCCACAGATCGTACGAAGCTTGGTTTCTTTTCCACTGAAAAAGAAAAGTCAGATTTCGTTGTTTTAACGAATTTTCGATAGATAGTTAACGTCGATAGCGACCTATTAGCCAATTTAAAAGTATATCCGCGTCAGGAATAATTTTCAAATTTGTTGTTCGAATCTTCTTAACATTTTAGAGATAACGTGATCATAATTATCATAGGTTAAAATCTATAGGTTTTAGTCAATTTCCGGTTAGACGATTAATATGGATAACGTTGTAAGAACATGACCTATCGAGAATCATTTACTAATGCCTCGGTGAATTTCAAATAGACGTCATTAGTTAAATTGGTAGCTAGAATTTGCGGTCGTACAAACGACGTAGTTTCTGGAAATCATCTCAGGCTATCGCCGGCATTATAACCAGCTTCATCAAGATTTGAGGACCCGACATCGATACCAATGCGATGATCGTTTGCACATCGTTCTCTATGGAATAATCCGGATCATACTACGAACTTTGACGCGATGATTTAGGGCACGTTAAGCTACGCAATTTGCTTTTAATCGAATTTACCGTTCGAATTAATATTTCTTCCACTTGAAGATCACGCGAGAGATATCTGATATATCGATATAAATTTTCATGTCGTTTAGTTGCTGAGAAAAAATATTTTAATACGAAATAACTGAATAACCTGATACATTCCTGGCGATATAAATTCAAAAGGTTATTCTAACAAACGCACGATATTTATTTAGTTACTACGTTAGTTTAATTTAATGAATAATAATCGATGTGACTCTCGAATCTTATTAATATTTTCTAAATGACAGAATCGTATGTTTAATCCCGAATACAGTTGACAACGTATCGACAACGTATTTTAAAATTCTCATCTATAAAATACGAGAAATATGACTGACTTATCGTGCTTTTCTCTCCTGTGTTTCTCCATTTGGAAACAATTAATCGCGTACCAAAAAGATAAACGACTTTCGATAACCAAACTTTCGTTTCCCTTGCTAACTTCTGTTTTAATCTTCTCTTTTAACACGTCGATATTGGCCCACATTTTACATTCTGTCGCGCGACAGAATTTCGATGCGTCGCGCACAGCTCGAGAAAAAATCCAATTGGCCCCTGGACAATGAATGAAAAAAAGAAAAAAAAGGTAGAGAAAGGTACACGTATGCGACCGCGTATATATGTACGTT
Source organism: Bombus confusus (assembly GCA_014737475.1). Taxonomy (NCBI): domain Eukaryota; kingdom Metazoa; phylum Arthropoda; class Insecta; order Hymenoptera; family Apidae; genus Bombus; species Bombus confusus. The sequence goes on along the minus strand of JACXIV010000080.1, from coordinate 201,204 downwards.
CAGGTGACTGTATGAGAAACGTTACGTTCACCGTGGGAAAATGTTCGACAGTGGCACGCCAGAGACACATAAATTGTTCGTTTCCCGCGGCGAGAACGCATGAATTTATAAACAGCAAAGCGGCGTCATTATTACGGGAAAAATCATATAAATCTTAACGCGTGGCCGAGTATCGTTCCCTCTGGACTGACTAGTTCTTTCATCGTCGAGAATCGCAAGATAAAAGAGACGCGTTGCAGCGAACTCTGGTTCAACCTTTGGTGAAAGGAGAATACGCGTAATTTAGATTTATAGCTGCTGTAATATCTAAATTTTATAATAAACGTAAATAAATTCGTAATGGATGGTGCGAATAATTCATTTTGTCAAATTAATTATACAATACAGAGTTTATACGGGGGTTAAAACGATATTCCGCCCTTAATTTCCATTTGTAGTTTCCGGAATTTTAACGATTATGAAAAATATTTTACCACCCGTATAAAGTTCTAGTACTTCGAACCTTTCAAACTTAGTCGATACTACGCATTCTTTCATACATCCATATCTTTTTGTATTTATTCGTAATATTAGTAGTCTTCACCACACGTAAGTTTAAAGATACCGCCGTGAAACTTACCACACTCGCGCAGATTAACACATCGACTTAACCGTACCTAATTACTCGCAACGTCGCAGTTTAAATACTACAATCCATACGCTTCAAAATCTCGTCAAAGCTGACCTCAAGTTATATTTTCCAGGTGACCAGAGCTGCCATGACCATAATCCCGTAAAACGACTGCCGCTGCGAGCCAGTAGAAACTAGTAGGAACGCCGGACCTATATTCAGAAAAGTAGTCGAATTGTCTCAGTGGCCGGAAAGCCACGGGGAAGAAAACGACAGCGAAGAGTTGGCTGCAAGAGGGCTGCTGGGCGGAGTGGCTGCGAGAGGGCCAATAAGGAAAATGCCTGGTCGAATGGCGGAGCATCGTGGTCCGCTACACGGTCCATATAAGTGTCCGTCCCGGGAGAAGCCGGTCGCGGTACATCAGATAAGAGAACCTGGTCTCGGAATAGAACCCTATTATGTTTGCTATAAGTGGCCATGGCCAAGGCTACGAGGAGATGCGAGAGCAGGTCCTGCAGGCGGACCAACAGGGAGATAAGAAATATGCCTGGGCCGGCCCTCGTCGTAACCGCAGAAGTTGTAATTATACAGTGATATTACTACCGAAAAGAATGAGGGACGACGGAAGCCGGTATACGTGGAAGTGGTGTTCCCGAGACCGCCGGCATTTTACCCTGAATCTGGATGAAGATACGTCGTCGCCAGATAACAGCCGCCACGAGAACGAGTATTTATTGTTGGCCCCAGAAGCCGGTTAAAGGGTGAGTCGTCCGTGGCATCTCAATTAACGAGGAATTCGTTGCATGTTGTCTTGTCGACCGGCAGCCAATGCCTGTCTCGCTACCGGACTCTGGTCCACCAGGTTCTGTCTCGCTTACTCCTTGCACCGCGGTTCGTTTTACGGCGTGGCCTGACGAAAATATACCCGGTCGATTGGTTCACGCGATACGCGCCGCCTGGAAATCGTGCCACCGAGAGATTCTTCTCGAGATCGAGCACCGCGATATTGGCGCTGAGGAATTGCGCCCGACCGTCCACTGGAACTGTTTCGGTGTAATTGGGCTCGGGGAGGTGCGGGTTTGTCAGATTTCGAACGACTGCTACGAGATATAAGTAGACTCGTAAAATTCTTTCTGCGATGGGTCTCGCTTGGGTAATTAAGGTCTGAGGAAAGGTGCAGGGTTATCAGGACTTCCAGGTGGAAGAGTAGTTTTATTAACGAATACAAATGGCCGATACACCGATAAGAGTAGAAGGAATACGCTCTTTGTCATGGAAGCGGGCCATTCACGACTGTCAATATTCCTCTTTCTTTCGTATGATTCCTTACAATTTCCCTGTGATTCATACGTACGTCGTTTTACAAGCTTTCTCTATTTTTTTTTTCTTTTCAAATGGAATAACATATTAGACGAAGACCCACGTGTAAGTAACATCGACAAGTTCTAGATATCTTTAACCATATAACAAGAGTTCGCGTTCACATAAGTAGATTTAGACACTAGTCGGACACTAAGTAGACTTTCATTACGAAGTTCTGCTCTAATAATTTCGATAACCAAAGAGAATTTTGCTACATGGTATAACGCAACTATAACGAAGTGACAGGAGCTTACATCTCCATTGAAAAATGCCATTCCATCCGGCGCCGACAATAGGAATCTCGTAACTAAAGTTGGCAACGAAGGTTCCAGTAAAAAAGTTCGGAACTTTAATGCAGCCAACGATCTCGCGAGCAAAAAAGGAAATATGGGGGTAAAGCGTCAGACGTACACAGGGTAAATAGTTGGTTCGTCTGGTCGACCAGAGAGAGAGAGAGAGAGAAAGAGAGAGAGAGAGAAAGAGAGAGAAAGAGAGAGAAAGAGAGATCGCAGGAGAGGGAAAGAGAATAAGCGCTGCAAGGTAAATGCAGTGGCGCGCGGCTGCAAGGAATTGCGGGTTCGGGTCGCTTAATTTAAGCCGCGGAAAAGAATCCCCCCAGTCGTGCCTGTAATTTGGTTAATTTAATTAACAACGGGTTAATTGCCGGCGCGGCGCGGCCGCACGTTCCCCTTTCCTCTGTCCGTTCCACCGGCGTTCTTTTGTCATCCCGGCACGTAGCAATTTGCGGGGTCACTGCGCGGATATAAAGCGTCACGAGGACGCGAGTTAAATATCGGGTCCGGATAGCAGTTCCCGGTTACTCGAACAATCGTAATTGCGCGTATTGCGCACGAAGAGGGTTCAGAGAGATGGCCCGGGCTGTTAAACAAGAGCGCGAGGCGATTACGCGCTCGGCCAGGAAGACAGAGAAGCGGTTTTCTGGCTGAGCTCTCCTAAATCTGATTAAAGATACCGGCGACGGGGAAGAAGGGCGAGAAGGAAAATGGGTATTTATTGTTATCTAAGTTCAACGAAAATGAATCTGTCTTGCTGTGTTTCCTTCTCCAGAATTGCCACATCGCCCGCATTCGCCCTCGTCCTCCTCTAATCGCGGAAACCGCGATACGTAGAATTTCTTCCGTGTAACGTACCATTTAAGCTAAGATAAATTTACGGGGCTGGTTAAACCTCGTCCGATTCTTTCCGATCTCGAGATGCAGCTCGTCCTGTCGGTGCTAATCGGAGATAACGTTTGCCACTGTTAAATCTATGAAAAATGAACGAAGCGAGAGGTCGATGTTATTAGGGTAAAAGTAAAGCTTTCAGCGGCAAATAGAACAAAGTATCGATAACAGATTTGGTTTCGTAAGTGTACATTCGTTATGCATTGGTCCTGATATACTATCCGAAATATTGGCACGCGATTAAAAGCCATTCGGCGTATCTCTCGCAGGCGTAGATAAAACGCAATGATAGGAAAGTAAGTTCAATACATCGATTCTGTCGTTGGGGAGAGAACATTTCCCCGTATCTTAGCTTCGCTCGGACAAACTTTTGATTGTATTCCAATTCTCCACCCAAATACTCTGTTTCTAGAATATATCGCACGACTCGCACAAATAGAACGATTCCTATCTCCCTCGCACATGCGAATCGCGCATGATGTACCTTCTATACGAAAAAGATTACACTTTCAATATTCCAATTCACGTGCTACAATCTACATTCTACGATCTATACCTAATAAATAACATTTCTCACAATTTCCATTGCCATCCACGTCGAAAGAAATACACTTTCAATACTCAAACTCGCATTCTTCAATAAATACGTAATAAATAACTATTCCTATTATCACCCGACATCATCCCACTTTTTCCCCCCTCGAAACTGGGAAAAACATTTTATCGATTTCCAAAGTACACCCTAGACTGAATGTCCCATCGGTTGCAGATTCGTGGCACGAAAAACTCGAAGGAAAGTCGCTGAGGCAAGCGTCGGATCCTACGATTTCATGCTTTCGCTCTATATAGCGTAAGAACCGCGCGCAGGGGTGGAAATCGTCTTACTTTTGACATTGAAAAATATAGTTCTTGGATATATGCGTCGTCCGGACATAGGAGGCCGGATCCACTTATCAAACTGTGCCGTGGTAGGATGAGTCGACCCAGGGGGACGCCAGACGACGCATTTCGTGATTGTGTCACCGATATCCGTGACCGACATTTGCAAAGCGATTAAGGGATGTGCCGCGATATACAGTCGCCGACAGGGGTTCCGGATGACAATCGTCGTTACGCGAAGAAGCCGCCCTTCGTGCCACAGAGATTATCGTGGAACTGGCGGAAATGGCGCTGATGGTGGGACTTGACTTTGTCAACTGAAGCGCGAGCAGAACCATTGTTACGTAAATACGTAATACAACGGGACGGTTGAATCGCTTGCTTTATTAAAGTTCGGCTCATCTACGACTCAATCGGCGACCGACTGTCTTCGCAGCATCGCCCCCGTGGTGTAGCTTATGGGAAATTTGGGACGCTTGTTCGTAGCCTGCCCGAAGCAAGATTCTGTGGGATGTAATAGGATGAAAAAGCGTAGAAGGAGGAACGGTGGAAATTTTGGCAAGAGGATACAGGAAAGATCTTTTAGATTTAAACGAATTAGTTTAGTAAAAATCAGAGGAAGAAAAGATCAATATACGAGTAGAAGGATGTACGTAATATGCTCCTGAAGAATCACATTTGATCATCGACATTCTTAAATCCCATTTTATATGATCAGCGTTAAAAAGAGAAAAAATGTTCGATTGTCTCGATGTGTAAACATCAGAACTCTGCAATTCCGTCTCTCTCACAACCAGCGTCCGAATTTCACCTATTTCCTACTTAATCGACCGTTAACCCCGTCGTTCAGTCACTCTCAACGGGGCCGGATTTTCACCGGTAGAAATCCCGAATTTCATCCACCATTCACACCCTTCGATTTCCCGTCTGGTCGATGAAAAATGTCACGGCAGCCAAGCGTTCCGATAACTTATGGCACGACCCGTCCCTTGGCAGTTATGGGCCGCGAACAAGCACGGTTACGCTGTTGGGTCCCCGGAAGCGGTCGGCTACGTCCGACCGTGACGATCGGGAGCAGCAACGATAGTTTTATCGAGTAACTTCCATTTACCGCAACTCCCTTCGCGCGATGGTTGCGCTTTTTTCTGTAAAAATCCGCGAGGATCGAGTTTTCATCCTCTTGTGCTTAACACAATGGCGCTTGGGTGGTGAATGCCCGGGTCAGTATTCTTTGATCCTCTCGAACGAGATTTCCACGATGGTCCAATTTCGTCGCTTTCTTCGTTGAAACGCTCGGAAATAAGGGTGAAAGGGGTTAATTTAGGCCATGAACAGAGATTTAGTATTTTTCTGGGATTTTTATATGGGAAATTTAAGTCGACGTTAATGCCGCTGGCTCGAGGGAAACTTTAGTATCCTCTTCTATTATGTGGTTCTTTCTGTTAGAATATTTGGAAAATGAGGATGGAAGAGGTTAATTTGAACCACGGAAAAGGATTTAGTACTTTGCTGAGGCTTTTTCATAGCGTACTTGCCTCGTGAACTAGATAGCATTCGTGTTTGATGAATTTTATTGAATTAGTACCTGACAAAGTTTGATTATGCTATATGTAGTGGAAGGATAATAATTCGACTATGTGCATCCGATATGATCACGTAAAGAGAGTCAGACATAAACTGTACTTAAGAAATAGATTTAGAAGTTGGAATGGAATTGTAATACGCGAGAGGTCTTGTATTTGCTGCGCTATCTAGAATAATAGTAACATCAGAAGCACCGATACGTGTTCGAGACGTGGGAGTACGGCGAGGTTCGTAAAGTTTGTTGCCGTGCAACACAAGAAGCACGCTGCCCTTGTTGCAACGGATGTAATACGGTTATAATGTTGTACAAATGTTAATACTAAAGGATCAAACGAAACTCTCGAGTCACGGGCCGTAGTCACGGACAAAAGGATCGTGCCGTTTAGTGTACAAGGGAGAAAGCTTCCATGCGGTTATCGCGATGGAAACCCTGCTCTGCCTTCTCCTTCCCATGAATCATAAGTAACTTTGGTCCAGCAGATGTTGCTTCGATTTCAACTTCGAATGTAACTATGATCGATAATATTGTAATTTTCGATGCATTGGCAGATAATCATTCTCGAAAAATAATTCGATTAGTAGGTTAAATTTATTCTAACTAAAAATACCTGTAAGACACATAAATTTCAGGTAATTAATTTTCTTGCAAGTAGGCGATATAATTCGCCTTTAGGAGAAATGAAGCGATAGGGAAGATCAAACTATAGGGGAAAGGAGAAAAATATACCGTTTAATCAAATTTCCACGATTATACGTATTTCCTATTCTCCAGGCAGAAACCATGAACAAAACGCGAAATGCTGGGACAAAAGTCAGCGCATGCGACTACAGAGAGCTATCGTTTGTTAAAGAAGCACTGTATTTACCATCCATAATAGCATTATTAAAATTCGTAATTAAACATCACAATAGGATTATACGGCCGAAGCCTACAATGTTTCACGTTTCATGGAAACAATTTCACCCAGTTTCTCCCTCGTTGCACGTTCTCCTCGCGTATTTGTTACCGGATATATTTACAAAGTTCGGCGAAGCACGTCGCGTATAATGCGTTTTGTGCGCAACTTTGCTAACGCCGCGTCTCGTCATTCACCGTGGCTGGTTGGGGTACCTTTCGAGAAAGCTAAAGGGAACAGCAACGATGTTGCAAATAGGCGAGGAACGAGAGGCAGCAAGGATATCAAAGGAAACAGCACACAGGTTCGCGTGTGTTTAAAAATTTTCCTACAGAATTAATCTGACGAACCAAAAGTGACTGACTCGACGTAACTTTCGATAGCGTAATGACAGGAGTATAGTACGATGACGAAGGGAGGTAGCTGCGGGTCCTCGTGTGTTCAAGAATGAACTTTCCCTGAATTCTTGGTCTCGAGAATCAAGAAACTAGTGGCACGTAATTTTCGTAGGTCCACCAGGGACTTTTGCTTCGTTTTTCTTTTTTATCTTTTCGTTCATTCTGTTGGGATTTTCGAAGCTTTTGCCTCTAACGATCGCGGCAGCGAGCTTCGACTTACCGTAAATTTGTTCACGAAAGCCTTATCATTTACAATCACGAACCATCGCGCCTATAAAAGCCCGATGTCCGAGACAGACACTCGTAAACTCGTAATCGCACGACCCGGATTCTCGATTGAACCCATCCTCGCTGCTGCGAGCCAGAAAAATGGATTTTACGTGGCAGTTTCTGGCCCTTCTTCTTGGAATCAGAGTATCGTGTTGTCCGAATTTCTCATTTCTTTGAAGTAGTCTTAAACGTATGATCTATCGAGGCTCAAATTAGGACGTACGAAGCCGAAGTTTTGCTGTGATAATTTATAGACGATACGAGTCGATGCAATTTTGTTTAATACGATCTGAAATTCAGATTCTCAGAACATTTCTTTGCGAGAATGGCGCAATGTTAACAGTAGAACTGCTGCATCTTTGACGTTTCGAATAATATAGTCTTCTTCCTTGCGTTATATAGTTAGTTTCGTATATATTTAAATTTCGTCCTGTCATTTTAACATTGAAATAGCGAAGACAAAATCGAAGAACGTATTTACAAGAATAAGAGGGTTAACAATTTACAAATTTCACACATATTGGCAAAATCGGATCGCCACGATCTCTCCGTCCAGCAACATAACTCGCCTCTAACGAATGTTCGGAAGAACTCGTGTAACATTCCAAACGCGAAATCCTCGGATCAAAATGGTAGTCCGTAAGATAATCATCAGACAGTTAATCCAACCTACTGGACGAGCTCGACGGGGCGCTGCACCGTGGCGTTCAGATCTACTGCGGCGATTAACACGCTGACAAAGGCTCGTGGACCGTGGATGAGAACGGATCGTCGCCGAGGAATGTCGACGTGGAGGTTTATTCGTTCGAAATGAGATCGGAATCCCCGGTGACCCGTGGCTGAACCATGTTTCGAGAGACGAAAAGCCGCGAGGGAATCGAGCTAACATTCCGGATATTTTCACCTGCGTCGCGTCAGGTGTGTCCGGTGAACGGGCAAGAATCTCAGAGGGACACGCGAAGCCGCTTAAGATCGGTTAAGCCGCTTAGCAAAGCAGACTACGTTTCCAGAAACTCAGACTTACAAAGCGTAGGCGTGTACGTAAACCCTGGCGAACTACGCCAGGCTACGCTTTTCTGACATTTTTACGTGAAAATCCTGAGGTTGATGTGCTGGCACGCTCGCGAAACGTGGATATGTAAATACTTTTCCTGATACCGAGGCGGCTTGCGCGATTTTCCAGCGAGAGGCGAAGGACTGCTAACCCTTCGTGACTGGGTCTAGGGGCGCTCCGTGAATTCGTTTACGGTAAACCGACGCAGATGTCGCGTCGTGGCAAAATTTGCAGAGTTGAAGTCGCGGTGAAAATTACAGAGCTGAGCCAAAGAAATGATTCAAACGAGTGTCTTAATGCTTACAAACACCCTCGTTCACAAATTCTTCGTAGAAAATGTTTCTTTAAAGAATGTTATCTTCCACGGCCATTTCTATCCACCAAAAACACCGAAAAGTGATTTCCGCGAGTAATCTGCTGTATTATTGGAAGCACTGAAAGCTCTGCTTTCGATCGACTACTGTTGCACTGGTTCGAGACAAACTTCCATTCGAAGGGACACGGAACGTAACGCGGAAGCGTGCGATATAAAGCATAGGAAAGGGAATAGCGGAAAGAGCGAAGGTAGAAAGGGTAGGTGGAAGGTAAATGAATGGAATCTGCTGATGAGGGCCGGAGTGGTACTCGTGGCTGACATTCATTTTCCGGCTCTCCTCGATGCCGCGTACCCTTCGTCGCAGGAAGCTGCGCTGCAAAACACCGAGTGTCGCGAGTTCCCCTCTTTTTTCTCCTGCTTTCTTTCCACACCGTCCGGTGTCCCGTGGACACTCTCATTTCGCCACTCTTTCCAGGAATCCGAGCAACGTGAAAGGAGCAGATATCAGGGCAAAGGGAAGAGAACAACGACGAAACAGAGCGCAGGCAAATTGTCGGTCTTTTCACCATCGGTTAGGGTGGAAGTGCACGCGACATAATGGAACAGGGGAGGTTGGAGTGGCCGCGGAGAAAAAAGGGCTGTCGCTGTCCGCCCACTGCCCGTCGTTCCCTGACGCTATTCGTGTCAGTCAGTTAGTCTTATCTGCCGCGACTGTCGATCTGGAATGAAAAGATACGGGGACACAATGACGACGTTTCCCCGTAGAAAGCAGTTGGTCACGCGGTGAATAAGAGCATCCTCCTGCCACGAATTAATCCCACTCGTCGATGCTTCGTGACAGACTGACCTAGGGAAGTGTGCTTCACTTGTTGTATAGAAGAGTAGTCTTGGAATATTTCAGTTGGAAACGCCTGGCCATGACGTTTCGACTCGAGTTAGATCGAAGATTAGCACGCTCCGGTCCGAGTGTACCATCGCTGATATTTCCAGCATATATGGACGTACATTACCATAACGTTATGCCCTGTCGTATGTGAACGGTCGGAAAATATGGACAAATAACACTTGGAAGTAAACAAATTACAAATGCGTACACACAAATTGAATACGAAATCGACATTGAAAGTATAAATAGTAGTAAATATGCTGTACATGTTATACAATACGATATCGTACATGTACACGACATACGCGTGTAACCTGATTGAAAAATCGCGCCAAAGAGAGACGATAGGGAACATATGAAATTTCGATTCACGAAGTTAAGTAGTTTGTTCTTTTAACTTGATATTTTGATTTTTTAACTATTCCGCTGATCCATAGAAACTTCTAACAAAATTACGAAGAAGCGTAATGTCGAAATCTTTATAACATTCCTTTCTTTTCTAATGTTAACCACTCGAACGTCTTTCACAACTCGATGATTCGTTCAAAGGCTTCCACACCTCAACTATACTGTACTCTTCCAGATTTAGAGATTTCGTACGCGTAATGTTAAAGCTCCTCTAATTTAACGTTCTTCGATCTTGCTATTTTTATTTCTAAGAAACTTTTTAACAAATTTCCTGCGCGATCGACTTACAGCGCATCGCGTGTGTGTTTCCTAATCTGTTTAGAGTATATCGAGCGTAAAGCGTTTGATGGCAACACGACGGGCCACGGTGCTGGGAGGATTGCCGTCTCGTGGCGCAACAACGACGCATGGTCCTCCTCTGTCTTGGGCGCTTGTGTGCACGTTTCCCGCGGGTAAACGTCATTTTCTTGAGATGTGTATAGAAGACACCCGCGAATGCACGTTGAAACATTTCATACTGAAGTAACTCTCTCTCTCCTTCACCTCCTAAAACCACCGCATGTAAACAGCTTGTTGGGCCGCTTCAGCATTAGCCAATGTTAATAAGGAACCAACATGCGCGAACTGGAGCGTTGAAAAATAGTATTCGGGGATTTAGGAGCTTACCACGCTTCCCTACCTTTGCTTAGCGGTTTCACAGAATTCCAACTTTACGCTGTCTAACAATTTTCTGCCATGTGGTCATACGTTCCCCTGACAACGTGAAAAGAGAACCACTTTCCATAGATCCACCTAATTATCTCACGAACGACATACTTCATCCTTTAGAAAGTATTAAAATGTACACCGTTTACGAAAATTGTTCGTAGGAATGTGTAGTTACTAATTATTTGATAAATATTATGATAACAAATAACGAATACAGGGATTCTATAGTCTCACGATATGTTCAATTTTGACGACTCCTACGAATCAATGAATAATTCAGAGCCGCTTCGCACCTCGATCACGCTGCATTTTTAAAAACAAAGACATACTTTTGTTACGCGTAGTCAAATTTTCACATGGCACCAGACATCACAATCTACGTACACATTCTCCAAATTAACCTTCACTCGGTACCAACACGTTAACCTAAGCATAAGCTCAATTCACTATCGCTTCACGCGAGTCTTGCACATTCGTTGACGAAATTACGATGCCACACATATCCTTCGTTTCCTTCTTTGCTATATACTTCCTTTGAACTTCGAGATGAGTATCACGTCTGTGTCCGGTAGGATCGATCGAAGTCGGGATTGATCAGAGAGCAGCGGTGTTTCGAGATGGCGTAATGACCAAAGGAGACACACGAAGGATTCTTTTTCGGAAGGTGAACGCGGTGGAGGCTCACGTGTCTCGGATGAACTGAAACAAGTGCAGGGTTTCGGTCGCGACGTACGGAATAAATTGGCTCGTGCGCCGATCGAAATTCCCAAGAACGAGCGGATCGGAAATGGGAATGACGTATAAAGGAGCCAGAGCACGTAGGGTCAGTTTACCGGGCGAGGCATATCCTGTACACTCTGAAGAATCTCCGGCAAATCTTGTGTATGTCCAGCTCGTCACATGACCCTGGCCAGGGCCTGCAGTTGAATACTGATCGGCCTCCTCAGAGACCCTGAAACGGTTTGCGTCCCTTTGTAAAATCAGTAGCGAACCTTTCAAACCGGCTTTTTTGCTCGAACCGTCGAGAACGCAGCCAGGAGCATCCCGTGGCCCTTTATAGTCGACGTTCCTTTTTGTCGTCTTTACCATTCACGTTATGTATCCTGGAGCAGCCGAGATGCGTCCAGGTCGTTACGTTTCTCCTCTGCGTTGCAAAGGATAAGAAAAAAAAGCAACGTTTTCCGCATTAACGTACCTCCTCCGCTCTTTTACGACCAGCACGTTCGCACGGAAATAGGAAACATTTCTGTCTGACTTGTATCGCCTGTTATTTTTTCTTCCTTGTTTGAGACGGTACTTCGGGACGGTGGGATAGCGCGAGTGAATTATATTATTTATCACAGAGAGTTGCGTCTTTGATGATTTTTCGTAATCCTCGAAGAGACATGGCGTACCTGAGAGAGCGTCTATTGCAGTGTCATGTTTGAAAAAATTAATTTTATACTATATAACGTGTCCAATAATTGTAACGTTATTTCAATAGGTTTTTGGTGCAATGTTCTTCTATCCTTTAATGTTGCGTATCCTTTTCTGTCTTTCGATCCTAAACGAGCCCTTTTCACAAACCCTTGGCTTCAGCGAAACATCTAACAATTGCAAACTTCTAGCTCGTAGTGTACGAAGATTTAGCGCAACGTATAACAGCCACTTTATTCGCGATTTCACACATATCCGTCAAATCAAGTTAAACGAAGAAACGTTTCTTTCGCCGGAAGTTAAACGATATATAATGTCTAAGTACGAAAAGACCCAGCGGATAGCCACAGAAGAAACTTCTAAACCCTCGCAATACGTAACCGACCGCGAGCTATATACATATACCGGTAGCAAGATTTCCCATTGCAGTGTATCAAGCAGGTTGACAGGTCGATCGAACGAAAAAGCAAGATTTCGTCGATTTCGTGTGGAAGTTGTTAAGGCTGATCGCACGTTCGCTGTGTGTACCTGTTTCATCGATTCGTTTCGTGGCCGTGTACCGATCAGATAAGCCAGGTAGCCCGATCTCCGCGGCAATCTCCCCCCATGCTTCTCATCTGATTCTGACAACTTCTTTTACTCCCCCCGCTGGCTTCTTCCCGTCCCGATGTCTCTTGCACTCAGGTGGACACCATTTTCCAGCCATCCTCGTTCAACCTCCGTATTCTCTTTTCGCCCGTTCCCTTTCCATCGTCTTGGCATACCGATCTCGTTCATAAAAAATTCCCTCTTTCGAGTCTACCTTTCATCTCGGCACAGAATCTCTGCCGGATTACCACGTACAGCACATCTGCCTTCTAGCGTCGCGGAAATATACTTTAATTTACCGGCTGTCAAAGCGTGCCAGTTCCTTCCGAGTCCCCTTATCAGTGTCCTGTACAATTCTATCCAATCCCACCCATTCGTGCGCCTCTTACCTCTTTTCTCTTCTCCTTCCTTTCTTTTTATATCGTCGGTCCTCCCTTGCTTTTTGCCCTCTGTCTCTGCCACGACGACGACGACGACGACGACGACGACGACTCCTTCGCCGCACTGTCTTTTCCTCCGCGCGCTTTCCCGAAACCAACCGTCGTCCCCTGAATATAGATTTCCCTCTATATATATACAAGGTGATCTGTACGACACTAGCTACGCCGAGGATGATCCTACGCGAAGAAACAAGTCGAATTCGTGGAATGAAATTTGTTTGTCGGGAACATAGTCGTCGAGCAAATCGAAGTGAACTTCGCTAATCATCAACACGAATGTCAATGTAACTTTCCTGGTTACGTGCTCGTTTTTAAGAAAATAGGATTTGAGCGTGCTCAATTGACGATCGACCTGGTACGCGCGTGCTTGACAAACGTTCCAACTGGATTTTCTCGAAAACGGAGCGCTGTACGAACAAATTTTGTTCTATACTTTCGACTTATCTATGCGCATAGATGCAGCTCTTATAGTTGGTGGTACTACCTTATGCGGGACACCCTATATACAATATATATATATATATATATATATATATATGTACGCATACCTAGACGCTGGCCGCCTCTCTGTCTCGCGAGTTAAAGCAGACGTCACCTAACGTCACCACGGTAATCTATTTACGTCAAGGATATCGAGATAGCTGTACCAGACGAGATTAGCTTCGATCCAACCTTCCCCTCCCTCCTGCCCTCTGTTTCCCGCCTCCACGGTCGGTTAATTTCATTTTTGGTATCGTTAGCAGCTGATCGCGCGCAAGAGGGTCTGTCTGGATCCCACCATCCTCCCTCTTTCTCCCATGGCCGCGATACAGTTTGTAATTTGATGGCTGCCAAGGGAATGGAATTACCGCGTCTTTGTGAACGAGACTGGCTCCAGCTTGAAAGTAAGAGCGCCAGATAATTCTGAAAACGCTTCGCGCCACCGGAACGTGCGTTTCTTATCTGCCGCGAATACTTGATGAGCCATTACCAAAAACCAGAAGAAGTTGGAAGTGAGTCGCAGCAATGCGACGCAAGAGGATCAAGGTGTAAGGAGATTCTGTGCACGGACGTTCTCGAGGATTGATAAGTCAACGGGGATACCTCGTCGAAGAAGCTGAATGTTATTCGGGGATGTAGGCAGGGGTGGTTTTGAAGTATTAAAAGGACGAGATGAAATATCTCGTTCACAGTTGAAATCGAATGGCTAATTGTTGTAAAACCGTAATAAAGATCGTGGGCTTAAATCTTTAGAATTTCTAAAGATTTAATAACTTAGTCGTGATCTATCTTTACGCAATTTTTCGTCATTGTGCTATCTCATCCGTTATCGATCTTATCGTCGCAGATTTCGTACAAGAATTTGGTTTGTAGCATCCAAAGTCTTCTCCCATCTTGTAAAGATCTTCCGGAAAAGGAACACTTTAGATTCCATCGCTCCGAAATTACTAAAAAAAAAAAAAAAAAAAAAAAACTACATCCACAGTGCATGATGTAACGATCCCTGGAGCAACTACGACAAGTTGCAAGTTTCTCTAAAAAGAAAATCGCAGAGGAACCGATAATTTAGATATCAGACTGCAGCAGACTCTCAGCACGACTGTAGCCGTTCATCGAGAGATCTCTCTCTTCTGGTGGCGCGCGCGCGCGCGCGCATCTAAGCCCCGAAATTCACGCTACTGCAAGTGTCTCTCGGGCAACCGCGGCACGTTCTCCAGACAGACATTTCCTCTCGAAGCACGTAGCGTCTCGTGGCCGTGCTCGAAGAATATGCACGTTCAAGCGACATACGAGTTCCCCGAGCTGGTCTTCTCCTCTCTTCATCGGCGAGAAGCCTCGCGAATCGTACAGCCTGCGGGCGATTTCTGTACCATAGCGATCCTCGGTAACGTTCCTTCCTTATACGCGGAAAGCTCGAGAGCCTCTGTCTTATCTGTCGCGTTTCTCATCTCGATTCAAACGCTTCGTCTCCCTCTCGCCTCGTTGCGCGAGCACCTCTTTCCATTTCGCTCTCAATTTCTCGTGGAAGGGTCCGTTCTTGCACGCTTCGTTCGCCTCGTTACGCCAGAACTCCTCCGTTTCTCTCTTTTCAATCTCATCCCCAGCCCCTCCGACTTCCTGTCTCATAAGTTTCTTTTCTCTTCATTTTCTGCCGGTTTCTTTTCGTCAAATACTTCAAAGAAGGTATCGCGGTGGGTAAACAGTCGTTCGTCGGAAAAGACAGGCCAGCCATCGGCGAAAGGATTTGAAAGGCGACATCGTTCCCGTGGCTGCGCAATCATTTCCGCGACACGATTGCGCGAAACGAGCGCGCGCTGAATGAGATCGCCCATTCTGATTCTTTGCACGGTCTGGAATAACAGCGAGATGGCATGTTTATAACGTTGATTGCGCGTGGAGAGTCGGAAAAGCTGAGAACGGGAGCAAGAGCAGTGAAAGAAGAGGCGCGTGTGAGTGAAGGGATAATGGAAACGATAAGGAGAGGATGTGAGGTTAGAAAGGAATCGAGTGATCGCTGGAAGAACGACTTAATCTATGGCATGTTTACAACATTGATTACGCGTAAGAAGTTTGCGAAACTAAGAAAGGGAAGAATTCTGGAAACAGAAACGCACGTGGAGAGAAAGGAAGCAGAGATAAGAAAGGAATCGAGTGATCGATAGAAGAACGGCTTAATCTATGGCATGTTTGTGACGTTGATTATGCGTAAGAAGCTTGCAAAGCTAAGAAAGAGAAGAGTTCTGGAAGAACAGACGCGCATGAGAGAAGAGAAAGCAAAGATAAGAAAGGACTGGAGCGATCGATAAAGCAACAACTTGGTCGAAAATAAGCGAGCCAAGGCTACCGGTGAATCTTCCAGCTCTATCGTAGTCTATTCTCAAGGCATCCAGGATTATCTGTCCGATTTTCAGCGGATACACGCGCGATTCCTCGCGGGGATGTAGTGAAATTGATTGCCCCGACCCTGGCTATGCGGTTTGCTCGTGGCATTTCGAATCGTTTGTAAATTGGAATTTAAGAGAATTGCCTTGTCTCTCCGGGAAGAAAATTAGACGACATCGTTTGAAGTAGAAAAAAAGAATAAAATTCGGGATAGAATTACGGTCGAGTTAATTTGCACGGATTTTCCGCTTCGATTCGGATTGAATTGGAGATCGGTTATCGCCGGAACGAAACTGAAAAGCGTGCTCGGATAGAGCAAGGCGAAGATCGAGCGAGTATAATCCTAATATTCCCCGGACACCATCCATTGTCCGAATCAGGAAGTTGTTCGCGGATAAAAGCGCCACGACTCGCTTTTCGAGTGACTAATCACCGTGACTTAACTCCGGCTTACTCCAACTACGCGGAGACATAAATTTCCGGCGATTCTCCGCGATACAATCGTTGTTGTAGAAATTGAAAATCATACGTACAATCCTTGCATGATGCGCTGAGCGACGTTTCGGCGATCCAGCGAGAAAACTGTCTGCACCTAGGAAGTATCAATTTCTGGTAGTTTTGTGGGATTTTCTGCTAATGCGGAACGTAATATTTGTTATTACCTTTTTATTATAATTTATTATTTTATTAGTTTGTTTCATTATATTATAATTATAAACGTAATATTTTTTTCAATACTAAGTATCTCATATATATTATAAAAAAAAAAACAACTAAATAAGATGAAAATAAGTGATATAGCGATATAATGTGTAAAAGGCCTGGTTATAGGTGATCAATCAAGAATTTAGGAACATCATTTAGGTTACTTTTTACAACAATTTTTATGTTTCCTAATGAAATGGATATCACCGATAGACAATCAAATTTTCTACATTTGGATCACCACGAAAATTGAATTCTATCTTGCTTGATTACTGAAGCGACACACTGAGCGCCAATCGAAAAGAATTTTCCAACAAATACTTAATAACGATGTTTGTCGCCTGTATTTATATATGCGTTTGCTATAAAGCAATATATCGTACAAATAACGTAGCCGACGGCGCTTTCGAAATAAAATTGGGGCGTAGAGGCGAAGCTTTTTGCAAGAACCGGGCCAGAGCATCTGTGTAATTAAAGCTTGGCAAGGGATATTTTCACACTCCCCTTCGCTTCGTAATTAAATTGTTTCGCAAATTAACAAACTTCCCTCTGTCTCGTCCGATGCTGATAATAATAGGAATTTCACTCGTCACTCTCGTAAAACCGGCGTCGACAGTTGGAAAAACGAACAGCATGCAAGTTCGCACGGAAAACGAAGTCAAAGGGAAATTCATTTTTACCGGATGCCTTGTTCCCTATTTTAAATTACATGAAATTTCTTTTCGCGTCCTTTCGAATGTATCGCTTATAAAATGAATCGTGAGTATACATTTCACCGATTCTACCGTTTTGAAGATTCCTAACCAGAAGTCGGAGAGCAAAACGTCAAGTCTTCGAATTCTTTGCATCTGAATCTCGCTTCAGTTTCAACGAAGAGGAGGATTCGTAATATCTTGAGACTATCGTTAATATACTTTAGACGTAACAAAAGTATTCAATAACGAGCGTTTTTTAAATTTAAGATTTAAATTTAAGAAACTTTCTAAGGATAGGAAAACACAGTTGGGCGAAAAATAAGCCAAAGAGCGCAGGTCTCAGCTTAATTACAAAATCGTTGGCCGACGACTGGTAATGGTTACGCGTGTCGATCGATCGAGGACGTATTGATCGCATCGTGACCACGGCCGGAACTCGAACGGTGAACCGGAACGAACTATCAATTATGGAAAGTTCGATCCAATCCCGCGTCTTAGTACAAAAAGCTGGCGTACCTCGTTTCCAGATGTAAATGCTGCCTTATCGACCTAATTACAGTTCCAGGATTTATATCGTACGAAAACGAACCGGCATCGCGCCGGTTACCCGCGATCCCTCTCCTGGGTATACTATCAGGAGTCCATAATTCGTTCGCCTTATCTCGTCGATAGTAATGAATGAACTTTTAACATTATTTCCCCGACGAGGATCGGAAGCCAGACTTCGTGCCACCATCGCGTCGATAAAACGCGGTTTGCTGCGCTTAAAGCCTCGACTTTCGCGGATCGTAACGGTGCTAGACAAAACTCACGATACGTGGCTAGAAAACGTAGGAAGAGGAAGTAAGGCGAGGATGAAGACCGTAAGAGGGTAGAACGGCTTGTAAGGTTGCAGGAAGACGTGAACATTGAAGTGTCATGGCGTATGCTTGGATCGGAAGCCAATTCTCCGCGCGCGCTCTTCCTTTTTTCCAATTTTTCCCTTAAAATGAGAATCTTCTTTGCTTCTACCGAGGTTATTATATGTATGCGTACTTTTCCATCGATCCGTTTCAGCGTATGGTATCCGTCCTTTGATTATTTTCCAACCAATGAACAGCAAGACTTTCTCAAACGCGTGATACTGACTGCCTAATCAGGAACATCGACGTCTTTTCTCTTAGATCGTCAAATAAAAACGATAGCCGTTCAGTGGCGCAGAATTTTAATAAATAGTTCATACGTGCCACGGGAAGGTTGATGAGAAGGTTGAAAATCGCTACTTTAACGAAATTTGCTGCTACTAAAATACGGCTGGCTATTGCACGTCTGAGATTACACGGCTTTTTCACCGGAAGCGTCATTTATTGCCGCGTTTATCAGCAAGCTGCACAATTAAACTACACAAATTTCTCGAAGCTATTAACTCATCACCTTTTAATATTCACCAACAAATAGCCTTTAAACACGGAGGATACGATACGTTGTCCGCGTCGATTTTCCCTGTTTCCCATGAGGCACGATGGGGAAACAAAGGGAAGAGAAGCGCGGTGTCCTTTCAGCGACCGGAACAAGGGGTTTTCTGTCAGGAAATGGGGATTCGGGATCGTTCTTTCTTGTCTTCGCTTCCGCAATTCGGTGGAACCGGAATCGGTCCGCGGGACGGGCATCGGTGACGAAACGATTGCACATTGGCACGTTATCAATGCGATTTACGCGCGAATTCCGCGCGGCAATCTCATGGCGGCCGTCGTTTTCGTTCTTCCCGCGTGCGCTCCATTTATCAAACGCCGACAAAAATTGAACCGGCGGCTCTCGTTAAAAGCTACGAGCGTAAGTACGGACCCTGTTCAATAAACTATGATTTTTACGGGCCGACGTTTCGATCGTTTCTTGGGATATTTGAAACGACATTTGGATCTGTTCGATGAAATAAGGAGAGCAGAACTGTTCGGGGATGTAATTGTTCGCGGTTGCTGATAAATAATGGTTTCTCCAATAGCGCTGATTTTTATATATATATATATATATATATATATATTGGTTTCATTCGACTCTTTCGCTGTTTCGCCTTCTCGATTCATTTTAGTCCCATTAATAATTAATGTAATTACTGGAAAATAATTCCACTGTGAATTATAAACGTTTAAGTCTGGCTGTGTATTTGCTGAAGCGGTAATTGACAGTGAATTTGATAATTTTCCAAAGTTCCACCAGAGAAGAGATCTATCTGGTATTTCTGGTAGTTTTTGATAATTCAATTAGGAGAATGATCTTTCCGCTTCGCCTGGATATTTTGGGGAATTTAATTAAAAGGAGGACACGTGTCGAGGAAGGGGATTAAAATATCTATTATTTAATACAATGTTCGTTCCCTTAAAGAATTTTTGTTTCCATTCTTGGCAAAGAACAGCTCAGCTTACGTGAAGAGTGTCTGGTACACTTCATAAAATTTCGCAATCTCCACATTTCCTTTCTAACCTCTCTCTCTCTCTCTCTCTCTCTCTCTCTCTCGGACACGGCGTCTCTCCCTTACAAATTATGGTTCATTTTAAAAAAATGTCTTACACGTTCCTCGGAATGTCGCAATCTCTATATTTCTTCTCTCAGGACAGGCTGTTCGCTCGCGACTTACGATCCATCCGAAATTACACCTTCGTAATACGTTCGTAATAACATGGAAAACTCTGGAAATTCAAATTCTCCTCGATCATTAATAAACCAAATAATATCTACAAACATTCGCGATCAATTTCTCGTAACGTCGTTACGTCCCAGATATTCGAATCTTCCTAGATCATTAAAAATCCAAAAGGAACGAATATACGCACTTTTATCAATCGCTTTCTCCGTCGTTATTCTCTACGCGGTAGAAATCCAGACGCGAACAGCTTCAGAGATTCCTGCGCGATCATTAACAATCCGAGAAACTTGCAAACTTTTACCAGCTATAATATTTTTAGCGTCATATTGTTCTCTATATCAGAGAAATCCAAAGGAAATAGCATAAAAGTAAAGCAAGGATAAAGCAAAATGTCCACAACGCTCGTGGCAAGATATACGACACACGATTCCGGAATAAACGTCCCATTAACGTTCCCAAAACGCCATATCCTACGTGTCATCCTAAAACCCCTTTACCATTCGCCCTCGAAAAATCTTCACGCTCTCGCTACCTAATAATTCACGATCCGAAAGCTTGTTGTTTTTTTCTTCGTTCTTCATTCCTGTTTCCTTCTATTTTTCCCTAGTCGTCCGTTGGAAACGTACCGCCAGGCAGGTGCCTATTCCGGATTAACGTCTATTGCCCCGGAACGCCATTACTTCAGCGTTGCATATTTCCCACAGGGCTCAACGCACGTTGCATTCCCGTGTTGTTGCCCGGGCGGAATCGATACCGCCCATACATAACGTATAAATCTGTCTGGTTGATACATAATCACGAGCTGCCATAAAAGTATAATGTCCCGTGCTTGTTGCACGGTTTATCCAGCAAGGGCCGCCCGTCGACGGGCTTAACGAAACAGAATGGCGGTGACGGTCAGCGTTCCGGGCGACCGTTTTCTTCCTCGCTCCCGCAAGAACGCTGACAAGCTTAAAATTGCGCCGCTGCTGTGCGACGATTTTTGCTCGTGCCAACCCAGCCGCATCGCGTCATTTTTATCTCGACGATGCCTCGTGAAATTGCATCGTATCTCGCGGAATTTTCATCCCCCGCCAAAGATTAAACGCGACCGCTTTTCGAAACTTCTCCGCATGTAGCGTCATGGAGAATCGAGTAGAAGGATTACAAGTTTGATTGGTTCGTAGCGTAATGGGATCATCTTCTAGTAGAGAAGAAGATCTATTTCGTGTGTCAAAAAATCGTGCTGGAGACACGGCTACTTCGATGTTCCAAACATGGGTTTGCATTGTTCGAATTGATCAGAAGGAACTAATAACTAGTCAATCTCTGTCATCAGAACTGTCTGTACAATCTTATCTTATCTTCGTTAAGACACAAGAGGTTTTATCGTACTCTAAAAATCGGTCATCTACATTTAGAAATTAGAAGAGGAGCAAACGGAATACGTCTGAATCTGAATCTTTCGTGCAAGGGATCACTCCGGAATTTTCAATTAATTCATCGTTTCCTTAGTCGATCTACTCTTAATCCTCCGCCACTCCATTTATTTCGTTCCGCTGTATTGATAGCCAGCTTCTCGTCTCTGCTTATACCTGATACAATACTCGAGTCTTAAATTCGGCTTCGTTCTCGCTAAAAGCTTCAGCAGCTACGACTTTTCGAGACGGTAGTTTGCTGGTTTTTTGGTCGAAGTTGCCGGAGACTCGCTTTAACGCGACGCGAAAGCTACAGGTCCCAAGGGCGCCGTAGAAAACGCGAACTACTTGTCCCCGGTTTAAAATTTCATTCGTTTGTACACTCGGTATTATTGCCGGAGACTACGGTGCTCAAATGTTGAAGAGACTCGGAACAATAGAGAACCCGGACATCTAAGACAAGCTGGTCGGTCCCAGGGGTTGTCAAAGGCTGCGATCCTCTTTGCGTTATTCGTGCGTTTATGAATTTACGTGTGCTTGTTAGACGCGTGTTATTAACGCGTAGCAACGGTCCAGCGGAAAATCTGCTGCTACTGAAAGTTCCACTTTTCACCAATTTACTCGCAAACACGGTTAATTAAAACTCCTTGCAAATTGCTCGCGGACAAAAGGATTGCGCCCTCGTCTTGGCCGCTGTCCGGCCCGATCCTTTTAAAGGCAGCGCTTTCGCCAGTTTCAAAGAATCGATTAAGCGAAATAGACCGTCGAACGCCAGGCGAGACGCTTAAAATCTCTCACCCGATATTTAACATTTAACGGCTGATAACTAGCGTGCGGATTTTTGCGCGTTTATGTGAAAGCAAACATATATAAAATGTACGCGATACGGAAAAATATACAAGCCGGAAGACGAAAGAGATTATAAGTCGCATCTCCTGTGTTTTATAGAGAAACAATTTTAAAACGCAATACGTTATCAACGAATGCCGTGTCAAAATTTTCGCTGCGTTTGATTTTGCGTTCGATTGTTGCAGAAAGAAATCTCTGCCTAGGCCTAGGGCCTACTCTTTCCACTGAACCCAGTGGAATGTAAATTTGCATAAGTGTCTGACGATACTAATTACGAACGATGTTTAAAATAAATTTCAATTTCCACGACAATTGACGCGTTAAAATGACAACGAGAGACTGGATGGACAAAAAGCCGTGTGCAATGCAATTCAATGAGCCTCGAACGCAGCGAAAGAAGGGGAATAGGGGACTTTAAATTACAAAGCGCGGGTCGTTACGAAAC
This sequence comes from Bombus confusus, assembly GCA_014737475.1. NCBI lineage: Eukaryota > Metazoa > Arthropoda > Insecta > Hymenoptera > Apidae > Bombus > Bombus confusus. The sequence goes on along the minus strand of JACXIV010000080.1, from coordinate 178,629 downwards.
TGGCGTTGCTGATAGATCCTAATTAGCGCCGCGAAAGTATACAACTATGCCAGGGTTTTTTGCCGACGCCGTGTGCCCGTTAACAAAGTAATGAAGACAGGGCGCAAAGTTAAAGTGGAATGTTCTACTGTGCGGAAGACTACTTAGTGACAAGTGATCCTCGAGAAGGAGAGCAAGAGGAAAACATTGTTAATTTCCCTTGCAGATTCGAGTGTTCCACCCCCACTCTGTCTCTTTCTCGTTCTCCCTTAGCCTTGGCCGTGTCCTTTTTCACCCTTCTTCAGGCCGGCTGTCTTCTCTCCGGTCGTTTCAGAATGCCGATTAAATTAACGTCGTCCTCGTGACGACGGGACGATCGCCGCGGACACCGGGCCAAATCGAATTCGAGCGTAATACGCTGCAAAGTGGCAAGACGAACATCGTTCCGGAACGACGTTCGTCCGGTCAAGAGTCGTTGAGTTTTTGGATTCTTCGCTGACGCGGTGTCGTTGGAAGGGAAGAAAGGGATTGCAAGGATGGATGAATAGGAGAGAGGAAGAAGGAAGAGGAAGAAAATAAGGAAAACAGGGGGGGTGGAAGATCAAGAAGAGGAAGAGAGGAAGTGGAAGAAGAAATGAGAGAAAGAAGAGCAGAGGAAATTGAAAAGGAATAAAGTAAGATGAGGCTATGGCAGGAAGAAAGCGAACAAGAGCAAGAAATTAGAAGAAACTGTACACACCGTGTGTTGCGATTAATTCGAATAATCACAATTCTACGGTATTAACACGTCGTTAATTGCACGAGCTACGATCGAACAAATATACCTACGTAGGAACTGAATATTCCCATAGATATCACATAAAATTGCTAGAGACTGCAGGTCTCGAGTCGGATTCTTTTCTAATTAGCTGGAACGAACTTGGCTAGAGAAATAATCGTTAGCGGCGCGGCCGATGCGGCCGCGAAGAATAAAGGGTCAAGTCGCGAATAAAAGGTTCCGGTGAATCGCCTCGGTGAGATAATTACGAGCCGCGCGATATAATCGAGAAAGGTTCGGCCGCTTTTTAAGAAGCGCTCTTAGCACGTGCGGTTAATGACTCGGCCATCTGAAACCGTGAATATAATTGAGGCAGCCGTGGCGCGGAGCTGAGTCATCCGGCCCTTTCAACACGGAAATTTCCCTTTGAAAAGCTTGGAATTTGATAGGAGAGCTCTCCGGCGCGAACTTTCGCCTGCTTGATTGAAATATCATTCGCCACAATGACGCGTCGTTCTCGTCTTGTTACTAGCGAGATGTATTGTCTCGTGTATCTTCACTGAAAAACGTGGACACGTTGGATCGTAGAGAAAATTTTTATTCGCCAGATATAAAATAAAGTAAAAATGCCAGTTTTAATAGCGGAATGGTGATAATCGCTCTCGCTTGCAACTTTTCGACGATTCCATGTGAATCGTCGAAAGAAATGTGCCTCGTTTCTCAATTGTAGCTCTTAACGACATCGCACGACGCACATTCTTGCCACGTACAGTCAAATGTCCACGTGACTCTATGCATACAAATCACCACGAGCATTCTCAGGATCGCTCCTCGCTTGCTGTTGTTCCAGTACTCTGTGTTATGATCGCTTCTTGTCTACGCAAATTTCCACTCCTCCGCAATTCGCATAAAATTATTCGTTGGAGAGTAAATATCTTTACGCATCAGTGGTATCGGTTCCCGCTTGAAAACCTTCGTCTTGGGCGATTTAAAACCCGCTGCTACGCTCGATTCAAATTTCCCATTAGCAGTTAACCGAATTACCGAGAAACGGCCGCAAAATTCCAATCGATCGAGCGAAAGCAACACGGAAGCCTTTTAGACCACGTATTTGATGGACCACCCTAACCAGCACCTATCTGTTCTCCGCAAAAACAAGAAGATTGCCTAGTAAAAAAGACAGAAAACAAAAAAGAAAGAGGGTCTCGCCAATCCGATCTCCCTTTATCCTTTTTTCCCTGCAGTCCGATCGATCTTTGTAATCCATGGGATACAGGTCGCTAAATAGGCGTGCATAGATGGTAAATCCCATCTAGCCTTGGAGCTAGACTTGGCGTACATGCCTTTAGCATATAATTATCGCGTGTATCTGGCCTATCACGCATGGCTACACTTTCGAACGAACGCAACAGCTCAGCCGGACCGGCGGGGTGTTAAAGCATTAGGGGATTCCCCCGATCTGTCTGATGATCATTTTATATTAGCCAAGGGGAATCTGCATGACAATGGGTAGCCCCATTGTGTGATAAGCGCTTCACACTGTGCAACCCCATCCATATGTTAATATTCTACCGTGCTTACGGCGGCCGGGCAACTCGTGAAACTGAATTATATGTACGCGGGAGCGCGTGTGATGCACCTAACTCTCTCTTCCGCCGCCTTGTATCTTTCCCCTCTTATGGGGAGCATTACGGTGAAATCTCTTTTTTCCCTCTACAGAGCAAAGTGGGGTTATTCGAGTCAATGTGATATTCGTGTCATGTGAGAGTCGTGTTAAGTAATTTGCGTTGCAATTTTTGAACGATATACTTCTGACAACAGACTGTTTAACACTAAATCTACCACAGCGGACAAATTGACCGCTTTCAAATTTCTACACAAATTTCACCGTATTTAAACGTTATCATATCGCTTCCTAATCTATGACTTTTCATAAAATATGCATACGATATATTCTTCGGTGTCTATTTCTAGTTTGCTTTTTTTTTTCTAAGAAAAATTTGTGCTCTGTCCTGCCTATCGCGAGCGGTCTTTAGCGTTAACTCGTTGTCAGCGATACGACAAGTAGCGAAATGTATCGTTCTCTTTCGTCTGACAGTTCGTTGATCAGATATATCGCTTCTACTCATTTGAAAGTGAAAAGTTTGTTCAGGTAATGTCAATAATCTTAGTTATAATTATCATAGCGTGAGTATATTAATTTATCTCTGGAAATTATTTTATCGTTTGTTCTACAAGTCCTCGCTCAAATAATATAATCCTACCATAAGATTATTCCAATCATCTTCTCGTTTTTGATACTTTTTCGAATTGCTCCCGATGTACATCGTATCTTCTGGTTCCCACGTTATCACGTTAAAGATTAATAACGCCTAATAAAGTATTAGAAAACCCTACCATATTATACGTTGCCCTGTATCAATCATGTTCGCTTTTATTCTATTTTACCCGCTTCTGCCTTCTATTTGCACTTTGTCTTCCTCTTCTTCGTTCAGTAGTGACTTTCGTATTCGTCTTCGGAAGAAAGTTTCGCCTGATGTGCTTTTTAAAACGCGAGGCTTGCTGTTGCCTATGCTGGAACGTTAATTGGGGATTATCGGGAGAACGAGGCCTTTCAGGGATGAATACGCGTCAGCTAGGGTGTCTTTGCGGCGTAGAGGTCTCGCGTAGGTTTCCAGACGACGGGAATTTGAGGTACGCGGTGTCGAGAGTCAAGCATCTGAATTGCGAGACGACGCGAAGCACGTCGTATACATCTTTGACAACCGAGCGATTGCGTCGAGGCTTGCAATACAATCAAGGGATTAACGTAGATCATAGTACGTTTTACGAAGTGTTGTGGTATTTGATACTTGATGGCACTCGATACCTGCCGAAGAGAGCACGTTACAGACGAAACGACAGATTCAATACAAATTTTAGTTTTCGAACAAGCTTCGTTCATTCAAATACGATCCTGCAATTGAGACGAGAGATATAAAATATTTTCTTCCGTACCTTTATATCTTTCGCTATGTAGTTGCTTCTCGTATGCTTGCAATACGTCCTGATGATTAATCGTTTGTGTATTCAATGCTTATTTATCAACGGTCTGATCCCACATCGGTCAAGGATTAAGCCCGGAGTAGCCAGAAAACCTTCGCCAAGTAGCAACCTCTTCGATAAGAAGTTCGATCCAACAAAGTTGTCTGATACTTTTTATGCAAAAAGGGCAACTGTCAGACTTTTGAAAGAAACACAATCCCGCTTCAAATTCTTGCGCTTATTGAATGACTCGCTGTCGATCGCGAGAACGAAGCGGTACAATGCTTCGTTAAGCGGAATCCAAAGCGAGAGACGCACGCATGGACGGCGACTTATTGAATTACTTGGCACGCACGGGGAACGAAGTCGTGTAGCTGCGATTCAAGTAACGCAAGTGTCCCCATAATTTACAAGCAATCAATAGCATGGTAATGACAGCTTGATAATTTATATTCATATGGCGCGAAAATTGAGACAGTCCGTCCGAAGGACTATCAGTCATAGCCAACCAATAACGCTGTTTGCAATCTTGATGTTCGTGGATCTAAACCTTGACCGTATTTCATGGTTGAGCACGAACAGTAGCTAGGCATTGTCGTCCAAGCATTATCATCGTCGATCGCACCCTGTCAAAATTATTCGAGATATTTCGAACTGGAAAGAGGGAAAGAAAATAGGTTACATAATTATCAGAAAGAAGTTACAGTGTGGCAGATAAATGGTTGATATTCATTTGTTGAAATTCGCAACCGAGTCCGAAATTCTAGTGAATTTTCACAGCACGAGTGAGAACTTAATGGCGCGAGAGCCATTATAAAGATGGCTACCGAAGATAGCGCAGTGAAAATTGCAAAATTTCAATGTTAAATTACTATACTAACAGAGATATAACGACGTATATCGAATGTGCATGCGCGTGTTTTGACGTTATAAAAATGTAGATGCATGTTCCGCTGAAGCGAGGTTATGAGAGAGAAAAAGCGAAAAAAAGAGCTGACTATCGTCAGACGTGCCTGTAAACCAGTTGCGAGAAACCTACGCGTCACCATACGCCAAATCCTCGAACAAACAAGAACATATAAATCCCACCCTTATCCACTACATACCAAACAAAACCGCATCAGCCTATTTGCCGAGTCCTAAAAGAAACTTGGGAAATCTCCGCGCAACAGGAAGAACCATTTCCACAAATCTTTCCAGACGTCTTCCTTCGCATCGTCGATTACCTCTTTCTTAGGATCAACGTTCCCTCAGACAGCCAAGGTCTTAGCCATAGCGACGAAGGGAAAAAGAAGCGGAGGCCGAAAAAAAAATCCTCTTCGAGAACCACCCCGTCCTCCCTGGGCGATCGTCGACGGTCCCCAGTCGGCGTAGCCTTAATTTCGGCGGACTTTTTACTGCAAGGGGTAGCTGTAGTGAATTCCGACGCCTCGTAAAAGGGTTGGTTCGGCTGTTAACGCGCGAGCGTCGTCGCCGACGCGGCGTTGAGCGTCGCCCTTTGACAACGGCCAATAACCCTCGTCTCGTTTCGGTATCGCGATTCCAAAGGCACGCGAGCATTCCGCAGCGTCGCAGCTCGCCGCGTCGTCGCCTATATCCGGCGAGAGAAACAGCCAATCGAAAGGGGGAGAGAAACGCGTCGTGTTACTGCGATCGACCGGCTCAAAGGAGAAATGTTAATTTCGCCACGGCCACGATACCTCGTAGAACGTCGTCAGAGGGATTCCGTAGCTGTTCCCGACGATTTTTCCAGAGTTTTCTGTTACGTCGTTCGTGTGGTAAGGCTATACGGCGGACGTAAGAGGGGAGAGACGAAAGCTTTGGGAATTTCGTCCGCATGACCTTTGTTCTTTTAAGCTTATTGGAAGCTTCCAACACCGAAGCAGTGTATAACGATGCATGTTCGAGTACTCGAGCGATTATTTGTCAAATAGATAGGTAGACGCTTATTTTTCGTAAGCCTTACAGTTTGATTTTTGATTATAGAGTTGGGTGTTCGTAAGAAGGAATTGACAAATTCTGATTGTCATCTTTTATCGTATTATTTCTTAGTCGATTTATACCGAAACTGTCAACGCACTGGTAATAGTAAATTCGTAATTTTCCATACGAAGTTTACGGATCTACAGTAATACGCATTTTGGGGATTTGAATAATTTTTGGTAATATGATTTTCATATCACCAAATTACCATATATTTTGATACGAATTTAGTACAAGTTTTATATTACAGCTGTCGCCAGTTCGCCATTAACTCGTTAAGAGCCAACATTACGTTCATACGTTTCAATTGCATTTCTATTTCAGTTAATTTATGTTATTGAATTTACCGTTTGGGCATTAACGCGCTAGCAAAATTGTTGATTTCCAGCGGATTTTAGATAATTTCGAGCTAGATGATTTTACTTGCGAAAGCTTGGAGCGTCGTAATCGGAGGGAAAATAATTTAGAAAAAGTTGGCACGGGGGGAGGTAGGAAGCCAGTGGCGCGTAAACCACGTGATAACTTTGAAGAATAGACAGAGTGTTAGTTCTACTCTTCTCGCACGTTCCTCTCTACCCAGCTGCGTCGTTATTATGTATAATCATTCTCGATAAATTTAGTCCTTTAGTGTCGATTGGAAGTTTCAAATGACGCGACTCCAATTACCCGAGCCTTTAATTAAATTTTCCAATCTCCAATGCGGAATTAATATTTCAAAGAATTTATTAAACCCAAAGCGATCCTGTCAACATATAAATTAACTTCAATTCTGTATATTTATAAATTCACAATTGTAAAATCTAATGACCTATCGAAACGTACCAACCGGCCTCGAAAATAGACGAGACAGAAATAACCGGTCGGTCCCGATATAAACGCGGATCGACCTAATTCCTCTATTAATCTCGAACATAAATCGCAACAGAACGGAGCGATTCGTTGAGTGAAAATCTGTATCGATAATACAGAGCCGTGTAGAGCAAAAAGGAGACCTCGTGCTCGGTCCGAGGAATTCGCGATAGCCCGAGAACTAACATCGATTCCATTCCACGCGGGCCATTAGATAATTGAACTAAAACGAAGAAACGAGCGAAGAAAGCACGATGTTGAGGAGCATTTGATTGGTCTAAGAAGGATTTTCGCTGTGGGCCAGAGACGAAATGAAATCGTAGCTAAAAACGAACTGCTTTATTGAACGAAACAGCTTGCAGTAATTGCCAAATAGGAAGTCAAAAAGCTTGCTTAATTCCCTGAACCACTGCTGGCCCAATGGCTTTTTCGTTTACCTTGAGAACGAGCTGATCCTTTCGATAACTCGTTAAATTCCTATAAATCTTCTCGGCGATTAATCGAGCTTTTCAAATCCTAATAAACCGACTCACACGAAAACATTTTCACTGACTCACTCACATTCTGACATTTGCAGATACTTTTTACAAGTCTCTGGTACTTACTATATGCTTTAAATGGCTATTCGTGCTGTATTTCAATTTTTTCAATATACATCTGCAGTAAATGTCTCGTAACGTTCACGTACGTTTCCAAATTCGTTTCAAATTTTACCAGCAATCGTTCGCTGTCGCCGTAGTCGTGTCTCGTCATAGAGCTAATGGAATTTCAAAATACTTCGTATAATTTGCACGATAAATGTACACGTGAAAAATTCCGTGGTAAATGTTCTTCGAATACTTTGGCAAACCATTATATGACTTTATCTATCTATTATGAATAGATAAACGTCGACGAAATGTTTCATCCTAGAAAATTGTCGTATCGACGGGTTCGTCGAATCGAGTTCGTGTCTTCTCTCGCGAGTAGCAACATCACCACGTCGTTCGGAAACTCGAGAACGACGCGTTCGTCGCGGAATTGTTATTGACACGCTAAAGCAATAAAAGTTTCTTACGGTGCAAATTTTCGCAAGAAACTCTCCTACCGTCGAATGATACATTCGTCCGACTTGAAACCGCGAATTTCGTATCTTTTTTTTTTTCCCCCCGGAGGAATCGAGAAACTTCGGAATGGAAGCGATCCACCGCCCGCGTTTCAGTAACTTTCGCCTGCGATATAATTTCTCGGATACGCAACTCCGAACCATTGTTGCCGTGCCGGTATAAGGACGTCGATAAAATTTTTATCTCGCAAAAACTTCTGAATTTTTTTCTTTTCTAAAGTTTTTCGATAACCAGCGAATTCGAACGGAGAAATTCCGCAATAATGACGCAGCGATTTCTGTAAGTTTCGGCAGACATCACGCTACTTCGAATAAGAGCCTTGTCAGTAGGATGGATAATAAATGACGTTGACATCATTGGAGAAGATGTAGCGAGATCGTTAGCGATAGACGATACTACCCAGTATCTATCCTTAAACAAACTTTCTCTTCTGAAGCTTTATCAATTTTTCAAAATGTGCAGCATCTTCTCGCCCACGATTATCCTACACAATTCCCCATTTTGTGTATGTTTCAACTAAACTTGACGTATCGATTCAGAAATTAAATCAGCGGCCTAACATCCAAAAACCTTCTACACGATGAAAGGGCATGTTTCGTGGCTTCGATCGAATTAGCCGTCAACCGGTGTTACTAATCAGACTTTCAAACCTCGCTACATCTCTTTCACGTTCCTCGATTGTTCTCGTCCGAATTTCTGTTCTCCGTTTTCTTCTTTTCCTTTTCTTTTTTTTTCACTTTTCATGCAAAAGAATCAGCGGAGGCTGGCGAAGAACCTGGCGTTTCCGCGGTCGCGCGTACATCTTGCTCAGAAGGGAATTGTTTTATACGGAAGAAGTATAGCGCGCGGGAATGTACAAACCGCTACATGCAAAAGCACACGCGACTCTATTACAGGCGCGCGTAAGTCCTTGCTTGCTGCAGAAGTAAATTTTACTTCGTGCCCTCTAAGTAAGTTTAGCTTCCGTGCTGCGGATAAGTTCTGCCGCGGGGGCTCGCAAATTTTCCTGCAATTACGCGGACGCGCGGATGCCGCCCGAGCTGGGAGATACACGAGACGGAAATGCAACGCGTACGCCTGCCGCCTCGACCGGTAATCAGGATTAATTTCGATTCTTTTCTCTCCATGCTGCGTATTAAACTTACTCTCGCGTTCATGTTGCGCGTCGGTTGTAACAATACAACTCGCAGATCGATGGAAATCTTCAACCAAGTTGCGCTGCTGCAATGCAGCTCCCGCGGATTGCAATGGATTATTCCAGGGAATTCAATAATTCTGCAGAAGCAGGGAATTTTAGTTTGCCCTCAAGTGTTCCTTGCTTCTCTGTAACGAGGTTCCCCTGGATTTTTTAGTTTACGAATTTTCTGTTCTTACGACGAACGCAACGATGCTTCTAATTCTATGCGTTCGCATACTTTTTTCGGGGAAAATTGTGTATAGGGTTTCGATCGAATATTATGATTTAATGAATTCCGATATAACGATATAGTTCGTGTTTTTCTTTTTTTTTTTTTTTTTTCTTTTAGAATTTTAAGGTTACGTTGAAGTTCAATTTGGAAATTCCAACGTGGTTGAATTTTCTCTGTATTGAAAAGGCAACAAAGGAGTAGAGACGTCGATCATGCGCGAAAAATGTCACGATCAAAACGGTGATCGTTTGAAGTCATTTCCCGGAAAATTAAAAGAAAACTGGCGCGTCGAAAAGAACGTACGTGTATCGCTATCTACCTGTGTTGCCAGAAAGGTTGTAAATATATAGAGAGTTTCGTAATAGGGCAATCTCACAAGCGTTTATTTGCACGAACCTTTATGCTCGTGACAGTCAATTTTCACTTTATATCAAAGTGTATCTTGTAATACGAACTTGGTCAAAGCGAAAAGTGTTCGAAAAGTGTACATTGTACGAAATTGTAATATTTTCTTGTCCATATCAGTTATAAAATATTCTATACTTAATAATTTCAAAATTTTTATATTTTTTCATTCGCATCAAATATAAAACATCTCCTCGGTCTTGAAAAATCGAAGTATACCACGTAACTTTAACAATCAAATAATTTATAAGAACGTTACCCTTAAAAGGATCTTCTCATTCGTAGATATCGATTATAAAATATCCTGTATTCTATTGTATTCAAAAATTTCAACATAAATCAATCTCAATCTCAAACAATCTTTCTCCCCTACTTCGTGCCCCGTCCAACTCGTAAAACGTTCCCCTATAAAGCGTCCTCAGCCAGAGGATGGCACGTCGCCACGTTGCAAAAGGGAATAGAAACTGGGTCGAGCACCGAAGAAGGACGTTCATCAGCATTGGAACGATCGTATGGATCGACAATCGCTGCCAAAACGTTTCATCGGTTTCCATCCGGTGCGAAGGGACGATTCAAGATTGCGTAACGTAGAAATTATAATACACCGCCGCCATACTGTATAAAGCTGGATTAAACGTTGAATTTCGAGATTATTCGTATTAGTAATTGCAGGATATTCGCAGTGTGCAATGTTACAATCTTACATTATAACAATATCCTCTACCGTAAAAAAAATCACGTTTTTCGTCTTTCCCACTGGAATTTGTTATTCCACGACCATAACTCGTCGACTTTTGTCGTCCGCCACTCTCTGATCCACTCTGTGTTTAACGAAACTTCACAAAGTTTGCAAATTTCTGTCCTTGCTCTGGCAATCTGGCGTTTTCTTCTTCGGAAAATATCACGTACATTCTTCGCTCTCGTGACACATTGGGCTTCCCATAAGTCTTACATAGCGTTATATATAAATCTTCGACCACTTGTCACATTCGTCCAGGGACTCGATTAGGAAGACTTAGCGATAAATCCAGCAACACACAATAATCTCATAATTTTTATTGTCACGTTGCTACGAACAGAAAAAACGTATTACGCACGACATGCAGGACGCATCTTCGTGTCACATTCTCAGGTCGTCTAATTCGTTAAACAACGACTGGCCAATGCGCTTGCTCGCTAAAATTAGCCCTGGAAAACCGCGAGAGATGAGACGATGAAAAACGTGAGTGGAAGAGTCTCGGTGGCGAGGGCTGCGGTCCCAAAGGCGATCGTTTCTCGCCGGTGTCGCGCGTCCTCCGGTTTTCCGTTTTAATAAAGCGGAAACGTTTTTCTGCGGGGGCGACGAGCAAGATAGCGGACGCGCCGTGTGCAAAGAGAGGGTGGACTCCTCGCGTAGTTTCGCTGAATCGAAGCCGCGGCTGCGTTTGCACGGGCCGTCGACGAAACGCCCTCCGCTAGCGCCAGTCTCCTGTAACCGTTTTCAAGTGTAACGCACCGGCTGCACGGACAAAAAGGTTGTGGAGAAACGCAACGCACGCCGCTGTGTAAAAAGAAAGCGAAAGAGGGGCGGGGAAGGTGGAAAAAAAGGAAACGCGGAGAAATAGACGATAAAAAAAAAGATAAAAAGACAGAAAGGGATGAAAGAGAGGAGATGGGTGAGTTAGAGAAAGGGGGTTGGGGATAGTGACGCGTTGCGGGAAATTGCGAGAGAGGGTACCATAAAGGTGTTCCTCGTAGTGTTGCAGAAGCGTTGAATGCGTCTAGACAGTTCCACTTCATGCGATGAAAAAACACCGCAAGCAGCTCGCGTCGATGTATAAAGTTTCGTTATTTACGGCCGTGAGCCGGTCCGACGCATCCTACTGGTCCCACGTTCTGTTTTTTCCAACACCACCCCCGCCCGCTTTAGATCTTGTTCCATATATATTTCTACGAAAGCCACGAGGAACACGGCGGTGGCATTCGGTGGGCCGTCTAGTCTGGCCTCTTCAAATGACATTGAAACTGATAGCAAGTTTGCGAACTCCTCGCGGTCCACAGGAATGCTTCTCAATGGTATTCCGGACGTAGAATAGAATTTGTAGGTTTGGGGTAATTATAGGGGAACTTTAGAGGAACACAAGAATTCTTCCTCTGTCTCGTCGTGCTTTATATAGAATTACTGAGCTCCAGTAAGAAACGCGCTTGGGTATATAAGCGAAACGACACATTTCGTTTAACGCCTCTTTGCTCTATCCTTCGTTTTATTATTCTCGTCTTTCTATTCTTCGCTGCGTCACCGCTTGAAAACTCTGAGATCGTCATTATGGTACCATGATTTTGGTTTCTCGGGAGACTACCGCGCGATGAGTTGCATTTTCGCGCCAATGTTTCCTGAACATCGCTGTTCGCTTGTTCAGGGCAGATCGAAACCGCATCTGGTCATCCATCAACGCTGCGAGAGATTAAAATCTAATGTTCGGTATCACGATATTTGAGAAGAAATAACATCCACGTACAGATTCACAGTGCTGCAAGATCCGCTTAATCGACGCTTACCTTGAGTCTTATACTCTCAACAATGCCAAGAATCCAGTACGTCTCTCGCGACGAGGTTGCACGACTCCAAGATTCCTCGCGAGCTAACAGCGTGTTCCTCTCGCGAGACATGGTCCGCATAAGTCGGATTTTTATCGAGACCGCGCAGACTACTCGGTATTTCGCTGGAAATCGATCTCCTTGCTAATTCTGTTTTACCTCTTTCCCTTGTCTTCGCTCGAACATCGTATCGCCGCTCTCAAAGTCTATTGGCATTATGGAGGATGCTATTAAAAAAGAGCAGCTCCCGCGGACCTTGATCGAGTTAATCAAGACGTCAGTTGATAGAGACGTCGATTAATTGATGCGCTGCCTGGTCCTGAGGCGAGCTCAGTGACGCGCCTGTTAACATAGACGTTGATTAATCGTCGAAACCCTTAATCGATACGTCCCGCGGACTGATACACGCGTCTAGGGGCGAGAATGATCTGTTTAATGGCGGAAGGGAGAAGAAACCTCGGTGTATCATTGGCGGAACGTAGTGCGGATAATCGAGTGTCTTTTGTTCGTCGATTATTGCCTGCTTGAATAGATTTTTCAAGAAATGCGAACAATTATTTGCAAGCTTAGAAAAATAATGATTTATTAAACACGCAAGAAGGAATACTTTTGAAGAAAGATAATGATTTATTAAACACGCAAGAAGGAATACTTTTGAAGTACACGTACGATATACATGTCGTCCAAGATAAAAATTGCATAATTTTATATATTCGTAAAGCCCGCGTGAAAGGAAAAAGGGCTCTTAACTCCTTCAACACTGTGAATCTATATACGTGAATTCCGAAAAATTATTCATCGCGCGCTATGAATCTACTTATGCGATAAATAATTTCGTTCGCCGCTGAAAAGGTTAACTTCGTTCCTCGAAAAAGTTAACTTTCAAGATACGAAGCAGAATATGAATAATTAAACATCTACCCTAACTCTTCCATTTCTTTCTTAGAATCCTGACAAACCTGCATCACTCGATATCAACTCAAACGCAACTAAAAACGACAGAGATTCATCAACCCCGAAAAAGATACATTCATCAGCCACCGCGTCTCTCAAACAGCCCCATGAAATCACCATCCATATCGCATAACCAATGGACAGTACATTCGCGTATCCTTAGGCCATCATTATAGCTTGAAGCGTGATTATCGGACTCGATGGAACGTAACATACTCGTCCGGTTTTGCTGCAACAAAATAGCGGTCGTGATAAATCGTCGGAGCGAGCACCATGAGAAGAGAGCTTATGCAAAAAGCGACAAACAGACAGGATTAATTAATTCTTCTGCTCCTTTTGAGAGCTGACTAACAGACACTCGTGTAACGAACGAACCGGCATGTTGCGTGTTCGTTTCGAGAGAAAGTCTGTTTTTCGTTGCAGGAAAGCAGACGAAAGGGAAGAGGGAAAGATAGATAAAACGAAAGAAAAACGTGGAATCGCGCGGAGCACTCGGTCGTGCCATGCGTGAAGTGTACGCGTTGCACGTTTACGGCTGCCATCCGAATCGATACGAGATCGTCACTGGCCACGTGTGACGCGATCGCTTCGCGGCGAACACGCGATTGCGACGCGTGCGGCGGATACCGCTCGTTAAAACCGCTTTTTCGCGATGGATGATATTATTTGAGAGTTTAGCGACGCGTCCACGACTACCCTGCCGACAGACTCAGTCGTTTGTAGTTTGTCCGGAACGTAGAACGGTTGGAGGATGTTACGCGGACTATTTCGTATCTTTTCGAATCTTTCCTCCCATACGATTGATACACGTGATTTTAAAGCTTCCTCCGGGATATTCGACCGTAAAACATTCGTTGTAATATTATTGTGGGTGGAGGTGAAATTTGGTTTTGAATTTTAAATAGGAAATATGGAATCATAGAATTTTTGCCAAGAATATTAAACTTACAGCGGAGCGAATAACTTTCGGGAAAATGAAGATTCGGACGTTGAGATCGGATCTGCGATCGTAGGGTTCGAAGAGTTTCCAGTTGATCGTTTTAAACGTAATTAATTTTCCCAACAAGTTTTTCGTTGCCCTTTCTTTTGTTTCATTTGTATAACCTTCTGCTCCGTAACTCAGAGATGTACTCGTCGTAAAGATCATAACCTTCCGGTATTAAATACAAACTGTACTTCACAGCGAAACTATCCACAGGCCATGGACAATTATTCGTCGGGTCAACGTCCTGGTGGAAACTCCTGAATCGAGAAGACGAATGATTCAGTAGCCCGACGTCCGTAGGAAATTTCGGCAAACACAGCCTCGTTACACATTCTTTTTTAAACTGCACAGGCAAACAACCGCGTCAAACGAGTTCGTACATTCGTCTGCTAATTTAAATTGCCGTTTCGCCAACGACGGGTATTCCTAGGAGTAATCAAGCCCGACTTCGTACAAACGACCACGCACGAACCTTCTAATTATTTTTCGCCGATTTAAAAATTACACGCGACGGAACTTACTCGTGGAACTTGTGCGCGCCAGACGTCGCGACGCCCTCGCAGACGAGAAATCCTCGCCCCCGTCACGACGTCGATGAAATCGACGATACGAAACGACGCCCCGTCGAGCACTTTCGCCTGCTTTCAGATGTTTGCCAGCGAGCTTTCGCGAGGAATATCGACGAGTGGCGATCACCCTCCTGAAATTCCATCGCTGGCGAGCGTGAAAACCGCGGTTCCGCCTCGACGTTGGCTTCCGTTTGTCGCGAAGGTCTTGTCGGCCGGTGTCTGCATCCCTTTTAAACGCATCTTTCGATTTCTTGCGCCTTTTCGATACGTTGGGAAAACTTGGCTGTGCGAAGGTTCGACCAAGCGTGAACTTGCAAAATTGCGGAAAATATCAATCGCCGTTTTTAAGTTCTTCGTTGTTATGAGAATGGAAATTTTGGATGATTCAGAGCAGATGATTGTGAAATACAGAAAGTGACTGGCTGCGCTGGCTTGCGTCGTAATGCGTTGCATTGTGACGCGTTGTGTCGCATTCTATTTTCCACTGTTGTGCTTTAGAATTATATTTTTGACGTCGAAATTATTCCACACCCCCGCTCTGTGTATCCGATTTATGTAATTACTTTTCGTCCGACGCGATCAAACTCGACACATAAAGTAGACAACATACGAAATGGAAAATTCAAGAAGATCGAAACATTCCATGCCAGTGTCAATGTCACGGTAAGACGCACGGGAAGATTATATTTTAAAGGGATAGAAACGCTGTGTACTCGCGACAACGTTAGAACGCATGGCTGACTTGTTCACCCCTCATTGAATGACCAACATCCGTATAAAGACAATTCCCTTTCGGTCGCTGGTTTCGATGTCTCAAGAATCTATACTCACAGCGCCATTTATCTTTGATCTGCTCGGCTGAACCTCGCGAAACACACGGACGGCTCGCGCGACAGACGATGTCGAGGACGACGTCTCGTCTCGTTCTCCATTTTTCATTCGTCGAATCGTATCCAAGCAGAAACACATCACTATGATAAAGCTCCTGAACAATATCTGAAAGCTACAGAAATTCTCGTGCAAGATACTTATTTCGCTATTATCTGTCCATTATCTCTCCGCATACGACAAAATAATAGAAGACAGCAAATTGAAAAGGTATTAGACACAGATGAAAGATCGTCGGTCTGGAAGTCACAGTGGCGCAAGTCGAGTATTTTGTTGTGGTTTCTGGTTATATGGATAGAGGAACGCGTGGATAAATTGTAAGATAGAAAAGTATATTTAACGAAGAAGTGTATATACAAGTATGAATACCTCATACTTCGATGGTGATTGAGAAAACTAAGCAGAAAAGATGTAGAGTTTCCTTAGAAGCGTTAACCACTTCAACATATACAAACTCTTAAAAATATCATCCCTTCATTTTCACAACTAATCTATCTATGACTTCTCTGCTACGTGTATCTTCTCGTGATTTGAAAACAGGCAACGAACCTTTTACAATGAGAAACGCCGAATACACCGTGTTTCCTAGTTCTCCATTTATTGGCAGACGATAAAATTCCAAGATGCAATTTCGAGAAGCAAGTTAAAAGAGCAAACAGCCGTAGGAAGGAGAATGAAAGAAACAATAACAGCGGAAAAGTGCAAAGAGGGAAAAGACGAGGCGGTTCAGAAAACCGGGTTGATCGAATTTTTCGCAGCACTTTAGTTCATCATCCGCGGGGCGCAAACTGGCGGAACGACATTACCGGAAATGTAATACCCATCTTGATTACAGAACGGCCGTGGGGCGTTTCCGTGGTGATGCTTTCCTCTGTACTGCCCTGCCTACGTAATTTCCATCCGACGACGAAACCACCTTCTTCTGCGGGGCCTGTTTCCATCGTTGGCGCCGCGTTGCGCGGACTTTTCCCTTTATCTTACGACGTGCCAGACACTGACATTGTCCCGACTCTGTCTGTCCCATTCTACCTTTTGCATTGTCACCCCTTTTTCTCATTCCGTCTTTCGTACCCGTTACACGCATCGTCTACCTCAACCTCCCCACCTTATCCAATCCCCGTTGTGCTTTCACGCCCTCGGCACTTTCCTTCCTCCCGTTCCGCTTTCCAATTTATCCCTTTCGCTGGCTCCTACCTCTCTTTCTATCTGGTCTCTTCCGAGATATTAAACCGTAGTTCTCTACCTTTGATCCGGGTGCACAATGTTCGCAGAACCTTAAGCCGAGGTACCGGCCTGCTTTCTCTTATCATCGATTGTTGCGTTAATCGACGGCCGAATCACGATTACTGTTTAATGGAGAGGAATATTTCGGTGTATAGACGTTGGCAGACAGCCTCTGTCTTTGGGGAAAGGTTGGCGAAAGGGCAGTCGGATAGTGTTCGATTCTCCGTGAAATGAACGGGTTAAAGGCAGCTCGCTTATTTGCGTAATAAAAGTACAATTTCCGGAAGCCTTGATAAACGCGAAGTTCCTTCTTTAAAAAAAAGTAAATTACGCCGAAGGAGAAGAGAATTGTAAAGAAACGCGCTGTAACGAAAGCATAATTTTCGGGAGGACTTTCGAATACTTCAAAGTGAAGTTTCTTTCTCGTGAAGTAAATTAAGCAGAAAACCTAACGATTGTAAAGAGACGCTTCTTATGTCTATGAAAGGAATTAGTATATATAGTGTATCAGTAAACGTATTGAATCGCAAAACGACACATCAGTTGCGTTGTTTACGTTTTTCCATAATATATCGTTTCGCTGCTTGGTCGTTAATGGACTAAAATACACAACAGTAAGAGGAAAACCTTTAATAATCCACACAGGTCTAAGATTCAACAATTCCTACAAGAAAGCAGCCCCTAACAAGCCCCAATCTCACCCTTGAGGACCTTACTTATGACATGGATTTCCGGATAGAGACATTCTCGTTCAAAGTGACCCGAAGTCAGAGGGGTGAGCAAAAAGGACGTTTGACAGTAGGCGGCTCAGTAGTATGGACGCGCGTCTGCGACGGCTCAGTAGTATGGACGTACGTCTGCCTCGGCGTACGCAAAAACGCGTCTCTCCCTCCGCGCTGTCTGAATCTCTGCCAGTATCCCTCAAAGGAACTAGCTTAAGCTGGCCTGTCTGTCGCGTTGAGCTTCCGGTATTACGTGAAAGCGATCCAAAATGTAAAGTCTCTACGGGACAACGAGGAAAAGAGGAACTCGTAGCGAGGACACAAAACGAAATTGACGTCGATCATAGAACGACCCTTGGATAAATAAAAACTATTTGTAACGTTTAAAGAAGATGTTTAACGCGAAGTGGAAAGGAGAAATCATGCGTACATAGATAGAACGATATTTTCGTTTTGTTTAAACCGGAGAGATATTTTTTAACGTCGGTGAAATCTGATTGATACGAAAATTCGCCGAAGAACGTGAAATTCGTCACGGACACGAAGATCCAATTGAAACCGACGTCGAAACGAATCTGCTTGTTGATGTCGATTCTCAAAGACTCGGAGATCTTTCAATAATTATTCCGTTGAGGATGAAAGCGAGAGGAAGTCTCGTAGACCTGACTGCGAAAGAGGAGAGAGTTATAGAAGGAAGTAATTTAGCCGGCGAGTAAATATTGGCGCAAACAAAGAGCATCCCCAGGCTGAGGAGCCTGCGAACACGGATGAGTCGTGCTTGCCTGTACGCGCGATACGTATGTATATTACTTCGGAATCGTCGCGAAGAGACTGTGGAAATCCTGCTAACGTTCCTTCTCTCGTCGTGGGAATTTTAAAGGAAACATAGACAAGACAGAGGCAAACGTTGACTTATACCACTGGACAAAATTATCGAATCATCGCGTGTCTTATACGACGTAACAAATTAAACAGAAGGTATTTCAGAATTCTTTTGTCACAGAGTTTACCTTCTTTTATCTTTTAGTAAAAAAAATTGACGAAATAAAGAATATTACTATTCTTAGCGAATTAATAACAAAACCATCAGAAGATTCCATACGATGGATTCTCCATTTATTCGAAACAAAATTTAACTTTGTCCTGAATATTTAGCTTCACGTAGTAGTAGAGTCATCAGAGCGGTGAAAATAATTTTGAATTGAATTCTACTGCAATTTTCGTCGAAATTTATTGATTCACAGCAATATATTTCAACGGATTTGAGTGATTTATTGCTTTGATAAAGGTACAATTTTATACTTTAATCACTGACGCTTTTATTCCCTACTTTTTACGTATCGTTTTGTTTCTCTCAAAAATAAACTATATTTACATTATTCTACATTTTTACATGTAACTAAAGATTACATTTACGTGTAACAAGAACTAAAACCAATCTAACGATAAATAACTAGAATCGTTTCAACCTTACTGACTTCTAATTTCACGCTTGATACATACCTACGTGTAGAACTCTGCTGAAGAAAGCAAATCATCGGATTAATATTTCCACAACGCACTCGACACGCCAAGGAATCAGACGGTGCCTCGAACCGCGTAAAAGGGGAAAATCTCTCGAAGCGTTTTCCCGGCGTTTCCTCCGGTTGGTCCGTAACGAGATAAGCGGGTGGAGGCTTGTTACGGTCGCCTGGAAAAAAGGATCCATTTGTAGTTGAAAGTTTTAACGGAGAGAGGAGGCGGGTGCGAGATCACGGTTGGGAGGGACGTTCCATCATCCGTTTCCCCGGGCTGTGATAAAAACGTGGCCGTGAAAGGGGGCGGCGGGTGTGGGCGAAAACAAAAGCGGCGCCCGTGTAAAAATGTTGAGTGCTAAGAACGAAGTGCGAAACCATAACGGCGGAATGAGATCTCGGGCAGGCGGCGCGCGACAGCCAAGGCTGCTGAAACAATGTCGCACAGTCCCTCTCGGTGTCTGGCCTGCCGAAAGCTAACGTAGAGAGGATCGTGCGAGACAGCCGGAAAGGACGAGCTGGAAGATGAGAGGAGCCAGAAGTAGACGACAACGGCGCCGACGATGACGAGAAAGCTGGACAAAGAAAGAGGAAAAGAGGAAAAGAAGGAGACGGGGAGGAAGGTGGTTAAGCCGGTGGCTGGATATTGCGCAGTGACGCAAACAAAAACCACCCAACCCCCCAAATCCCTCTTCGTGCCGGGTGCGTTCTCTTTCAGAGCGAAGAAAGATCGTCGAGGTAGCCAGTCAGCCCTTGGATCCGCGTCGACCGAGGATGAACGCCGCGCTATCTTCTCCGCAAAACGTATAAACTTGGGCAGCAGAAGGCAAGAAACTTAATTCACTGGAAAATACACAACAGATAAAGGTCTTTTCAGACGTGGTTCGCGGCTAGGACGAGGATAGAGAAGGGATAGCCGGTTGGTATTGCCGGCGAAACGACTCGGTCGCACGCTACTCTCCATCTTTTTCGCTTCTTCCCTCTATTTCTCTTCCACGTCTATTCTCGAGTTTTCTCTATACCTCCTCTTTTAGCCTTCTTCTCGATGGCGTCGTCTAAACGAGGCCGACCGAGCAAAAGGCGCAGTGTCCGACTCCACGTCCACTGCAACTATTCGCCTCCTTAATGCCCTACGAATAATCGTAAATATTTTCTATGTCAACCGACGGCTTTTTATTCTTCTCTTTGCCCTGGCGTCGTTCTCGAAGAGAAATCGTGCTTCCGCCAGCCCGATTCGTTCTCTCCTCTCGCTCCAGCGTTGTATAACCGAACGCGAGGACTGGTTGAAAAATTTATTGCAATTACCGCGGGCGCGCGACGCGATGTCCGCTATTGCTGTGCCGTGCTACGCTCGTCGATGCCTATAATCCGTTTCTATGGCCGTAGCCCGTGGCATACGTCGAGCCAGCGACTATTCACCCGCCATTTGCCCTAACATTCCGGCGAATTGATCGCGCCGCCTGCTACCGACCAATTGCTCGATTTGCCGGACCTAGCCGGCAACTTTATGTCCAGGATCGGCGTCGTCTGATCGACCGTGGCCTTTTCTACGGACTACAGCCTCCGTCGACACATTTACTCGCCTCGTTTAAACGATCGTTCGGCGATCACGCGGAAGGAAACGCGAAAGAAACAGCCGGCGAGAATCTCGCGGTCCGAATCCCAGCGCGGTGTTTTACGAGGCCGCGACAAATGTAATGCGAATTCGTGTCTCGAGCACCGCTTTTGCTCCTCTATTCCCTCGTAAACAATAGGAAGCAGCGTAAAATGGCGCACTACGATGAGCGCTTAACTCGACCGATTAACCACTCGAGACGGAGCCACTGAATCCAAGAGAGGATGGGAACGTTGTTGTGGCAAGACGCGAGCGTTATGAGTTTTTAAGGCGAACAATCTCGCTCGTTTCACGGATATTCCAGAGAATCTCATTCTGGGTTAGGTTCTAATTACAAACTGGAAAGCCTGGCGATTCCTCGGAGCTGGGGCGGAGCTGGATCGCATCGACGCGATCCTAAGGGAGTCTCTGCGTTTTGGTAACAGGCGGTGTGCAACGAGACACCAGGATCTCCGCGCTTGTTTCTTGAAAATTAGGGACACGCCACCAGCAAGATTTGTCGGGCTGTATGCAAAATTCGTAGCCAAAAATCTCTCATCCCGTAACGTCTGCAACCCCTCGAGCAAGTTTCAGGGGTTACGTTAATTTCACGTGGAAATTGCGAATGCCGTTAGAACGAGGACAAATTAGGAGTTGCAAAGAAAAAGGAATTAGGAGGTATTTAGGGAGCCAGTTCTTCGCACAGAGATAAAAGTTCACGTAACGTTTCAACCTATAAACTGATACTTTTTTTCGTTATCGTGGAGATAGAGGAGGAGGAGGAAGAAGAAGAAGAAGAAGAAGAAGAAGAAGAAGAAGAAGAAGAAGAAGAGGGAGCAAACAAAACGGCGCGGGTTGTAAATTTTCAGGCGGGTGATTCGGAGAATTCGCAATTCACCGCGAAAGTTCGGCGTACAAAAGGCGCAGCGGAGCGTTCGCGACGTTGGGAACCAGAGAGAGGTTAAACTTACGTGAAATTAATCCAGAGCAAAAGTGCGCGAGCGAGAGGAAATCAGACACGGAACTCTCAGGCGGCTTGTTATCCCGCGGATGAATATTGTTGCTCATGTGAATACACTAAATAAATTACGACGTTTCAGGAACAGCCGTGGAACATAATTTAATCACATTCCGCGGAAGTGAATATGGAGGTAACCCCCAAATAATTTAATTAAACGCTAAACACGCAGATGTAACGCGGCGAAACGCAGAAAGCGCCGCACACGCGTCATTGTGCTCTCGCGAACGACCGAGCGATTGTATCCACGTCGTCTCTTCGACCAAATATATTCTCGAATTTCGGGGAACAATTAACCCCCGAGACACCTTTGTCCTTTCATTAATGTTTTGTGCGCCGCAATTTACGCAGATATTCCGACCTCTTGCAACAAATTGCAATATTCGGTGCTTGAATTCCTTGGAAAGTATTAAGTAGCTTTTCGTTCTTCGTTCGTCGAGATGTGAGGTACTTTTGCGTCTTTGAAACACTTTAAACAGCCGTAGATGTGTGAAAAATAGCGTAGATTACTGTATCGAGAAGGGTTCAAGTATTTAAAGGTCACAGGGGAAGAGCGTGATAAGTTCATTTTTGTTGATCTTGTGACTTCCGTGCAGCCTGGTAGCCGTACGGTAGTACTTTAATACAACACAGTTGAGAAGACAAACAACCTGTCAAGTCCAAAGATATAAGCTTTTAAGACTAGATGACAAGTCTACGAAGTTTTCTAACAAATCACGGAGATGTTACGACAATGTTCAAGAAAGCGATAAAACATGCTTAAAAGCCAATGAAAACTTATCTTTAATAATAGCTATAAGATTTCCTAAGAACACGTTTAAAATAAACTGATATCCAAGAAGCTTACGAAGCACATATTTAAAGACACGTAAGAAAGAAACGAAGATATAACTTCGCCATTAAAGTACATAATCCTGTATTATTACAGGATTTCTTGAAAGCGTTTTCAACTTTCAGATAGCCCTCCTGTAAAGAATGAAAAATCTCTTGTCGTTTTCCGCCTGGCCTTCGTTCGTTAAAGGGATAAAGCATGGACAACGGGAGAATAATTACCGCGTGTTGTTGCAGGCGATGAAAAGAACCGCCTGCATCCACCATTTTTCAACAACTGTCCAACAGATCGATATAAATTAACGAGAATCGACGATACTCGAGGCGAGCCAGCCGCTCGTCAATAAGGCAGACGCGTATGATCGTGGAACACACATACCGATCGCTTCAATTTCACCGACCCTTCCGTCGAACTTCAAAAGCTTTCGCATTTTACGTCACGCACCGCGCCGCATCGCATTACGTCTTCCTTTCTGCCGCGTTCACAACGAGATCAAACGAAACGCTGGAATTCGATCGAGCTACCAACCACGAGGGTTACGCTTTCCGGCATTTATTTGCAAAATGGGGCGACCTCGGGTTTGGAGTGGCTCCGAGAATTACTGCAGTGTCGCGAATAACGTATCCGCGATACTTTATATCCCTCTTTTCGATATCGACACGGAGGATGAGGCAAAAGTCGTTACACGAGAAGAACTGCCTCTGTGAAAGCAATAGGGTTACAGGAAAGCAGTTACGGGAAAAGGTAATCGATTATGATGTTGAGGGCAACACGCTATTACGTTACGAAATGGAATTATATTTGTCATGTATATAGGGTGGAAAAAGATGCGCTGTATGGAAGTCAAAAGTCGAAAATTTAATGTAAAATGTAATCGGTATAGAACACACCGAAACGGAATTATATTTAAGAAGAAGTTACAGATGCTATGTACAGGGTGTGAAAAGACACGCGGTAGAATTATCAGAAGTTCAATTTGAAAATTTAGCTCTGTAAACATTTGTAATACATCCAATGAAGGTTTGTTTCGGTGTTATGTGTCTCCAAGAAATGTTCGAATTCCAGTATCCGAGAATACGAATGACTATCAGCATGAAAACGACGTTTTGTCTTGCACAAAAGCTACTAATATTTATATGCGCAGTGTACCAATTTTAAGCTTCCTTTTCTCCTTCATTGCATCGTAACATTATCGGATAACGATAGCTCCATCAATTGCAGCAACGAACATTGGTCCAAATTCCCTGTCGATGAAATAATAATTCAGCTGTACATGTAAACAACGCTGTAACGAAGTGCGTCGGTTCGATTGGCGATTTGCGAAATGAATTAATCGGTGTTTACAATGGCACGCGGAACGATAACGGCCGTTTCCAATCGCGCGCTTTGGAACATCGACTCGTTGTTATTTTATCTACCGTTTAATCAAGACGCAAACACGGTAACGCATCTAGGAAACGTTGCGGAATCTCGGGCGGAAATATAACGCGAGAATAAAAACAGGAGTGGATAGCCGATAAGGGGGAAGCATGGTTGGCGCAAAAATTATTCCACCTGATAAGCCTGAATTAAAACGAGAATACAAAGTTTGATAGTAATGTTTGCCGGGGATTTTTAGTAAATGCCTGAAGCTGGCTTGATATGCAAATGTCGACAAAAATTCGCGGGGGAGCGACGCGAGGAAAATGGCGGGACAGTTTTCCGACCGAACGGTGTGAACGCCGCATTATCGTTTCTCGCGACGCAGATACGCGCTTTTCCGCGCGTACACTCGCGTTTATTCGCACAAAGGACGTAGCAGCGATATACATATACACGCGTATTCAACGTTGGCTTCCCAACGAGATCAAAGTCGAGACAGAATTTTGCTCCGGGGGTCTTTAACTCGAAGTTACGCGAGGATCGAGGAAGCCGCATTGTATAATACATACATGGGAATTTCGGGGTAAATAGTGAAAATGGATGGGAAAAGATCCGCAGGTATTTTACTAGTGATATTAAAAATATTTTTAATAACGCGACAATACTGCACGATTTTCGTGTTCGTTGAAATGCCTCGCGACAGTATTCGAACACAGGTACCGCAGACAATTTTCATGCGTATATTACGTAACTTCATTAGCATTGTAATAAAGCACGACTGTCGTAATTATATTAATAAAATTTGAAACCAATTTAAAAATATATAGAGAAGTTACTGGATAGTTAATTATCCTTTGTAAATCGTATTTTAACATCGCGCGCTGCGTTACTTTCGATTCGTTAGCGTAAAAGGATAGACTTTAATTTGTAAATAATTGGAAATGGAACCTTTAGACGCAGTGATTATGGAGTTTAAAATTGGTAGCGATATTATTTTCAGCATTCTGCTAATTTTGGAATGTTAATCATATTTTGGACCGCGACAATAACGTTGCGTCAGCAAGCCTCCGGTAGCATATATTTTGAAATTTGCAACAACGTTGAAGATTATCATGGGGCTTCTCTGATGGTACCGCACGGAACGTCGGAATGCTATGAGCACGTTACGCAACCCTCGTAGGCATTCTATAGAGATTTCTAAATTCTCAACAATGTTGAAAAGCGTTCCTTACTCTCTCTCTCCCTCTCTCTCTCCCTCTCTCTTTGTCTTTAAGAGACCTATGATGCCTTGGCGTCTCGTTAAAATTCTCCAGAGCGTTTCTAAGTTTCGTAAGACAATTTAAAAGTGTCAACATTGTCGCAGAGTACATAATGGTCTTCCTGATGGTGCCGCGAAACTTTAGAACCTCGTGGAAATGCTTTATACTATTCCCAAGTTTCCTAATGCAATTTTGATCTTTACAGTAACGTTGCAAAACAACGTAGCGTAACCCTTTGTATCGCCTGTCTAAATCGTCCACGGCCATAAACCAAATAAATTACAACGACACCGTAAAGTGTGAAATTTCAAGCAGCAACGTTATCCGGTCGAACGGAAGAGAACGAACGATATTCCCTCTGTCTGACTTTAGCCGAGTCCTACGCTCGGCCCGCCGGCGTCACAGCTGGCTTGTGCATAATTTGATTCCCGGATTATTTGTATTTAACAAAAGCCCATTTCCTGACGATATTCCACGGTTAAACGTTGCATCCGAGCTAATTTACATCGGTACGGTTGCAGAGCAACGCGCCAGCTAACTGCAAATGGCACAAAGGCCGGAAGGATCTCCGGTGAAAATAATAGCAACAAAGACTGAGAGGCTGGCTGTTAATGCAATTCATGCTCGAAAGTTCGTGCGTTTGAAATTCAATTTATCTCCGAGTCGCGCGATAATCGAATGAAAATGAAGGGCGGGGGGCAAACAGATTGCGAATAAACGTATTTCCTAATGAAAATAATAATGTTTGTAACGAAGGGAAAGAGTTTGAGCGCGGGCTAACAGCGTGACAAGAGAAACAAAGGTAGAGAAGGTATGAGTAGTAGGAGGGAACGAGAGAGAATGAAATTATTAGCGTAATTTATGGGTCACAACGGTGCGCGAAATTGAACGTGCCACGGGACCTTGTGCTAGCTATAATTAGCGAGCCAGAAATAGGAGAGGCCATCAATGTTCTTACGGCCATTTACCGCTAATGCAACGTTACCTATGTATATAAGACGCTGTCAGGAAGTTCGCTCACGTTGTGATCGCTCACGCTCGAGAAAGTAAACTTTTCTCCAATGAAAAGCCGTTACCTCTAATGGTCACGCCGCTGGAGCAAGCTTTATCATCGACAGCGCGTTGTCACCGACGATCTTCAAAGGCGGCTCGTCCTATCGACGATGATACCAGAGGCTGTGCGGCAAGCTATATACCCGCCCGTCAAACGCGATCTATTAACGAACTTTCTCTGATACAATCGGGTTTTATGGAAAACATCTTAAAAACAGCATAGAAACACCTTGGAAAAAGAGCTTCCTACCGCTCGCTCGATATAATTTCTTCGCTAATTCTTTCCGTTTGTTACACATCTGCGTTAACTTAATCTTTTAAGCCTACGATTCTTTGTGCCTTATTCGGGCTAACGCAATGTAGACAATTTTATTCATTTGCATCTTTTTTAAATTCCGCCTACACGAAATTACAGGTTTTAAAAGTTTATTCTAAAATATACGTATTTTTGATATAAATCGCAAATTTTTTTGCCGTATTTCGTTATTTTAGCGAACAGCGAAAAAAATTTAACTGGACGGTAAAAATATAAACAACGTAATGTACATGACACAGTATGCGAGGATCAAAATATCAGTGCATCAGCGTGCAATGCGTTCGTGTAATGACCAGGCGTTTCATGCATATAAAAGCTGAAATATGACAGAAATATCATACTTGCATTATACTTATCTATTACATAGACGTTATAGAATAACGCAAACCATCAATCTGCTTTCGATATGGAATAAACGAAAAGTCGTGATAATTGAAGAATTGACGCAACGTAATATGTTGGTACTTAGATACAATAGGTATAGGTATAACGATAATTATAATTAAAACGATATAATACGAATGAAACGTTATAAAGTCAACGTTAATTTTGTAAAAAGTATCCATACGGTCTTGGTAATCGCGGAAGAAGAGAGAACGAAAGCCAGCATTTTGACAAATTTAATAACGCTCGAAAAGATCCCTCAACGTAGTCTTTTTACGTAGAAACGAACAAACACGCCATATACGGTTTCATGGGTCGTTAATTAATCCCATATCAATTATCGGCAGACTAACAACCCTGAAAATTGCCAATCGAATAGAACGTGAGTGATACGACAGGTACGTTATCGTTTACCCAGGGCTATCCGCCATATTGAAATCAAAACTGCACCGAGGGATTTCCGAATTCGACGTTTTATGGATATCTCGCTTGTCAATTCGATCTCTTTCTCTTCCTTTTGTCAGCCATCCAGGAATAATACCGATCGAAGCGAAAGGTATTTATTCAACGAGCCTCGACACAATGGCAGGGGCTGTATTACGCGTTAAGCGACCCCCATCCAGGGGTTAAGAAAGCGCGACGACCCTTTTTTCCCTCGCCTCTCCCAATTGAGATCACAGTTGATCTATTTTAATGGCGCACTTCTCGCCCGAGACACTCTCGAATCGCCTGGAAAGAGATGCTAAAAGACGGTAAAATTGAGAAGGGCTGAGAAAGGCCGGAAACACGTGAAGAGAGGGAAAGGGTAGGCACCATCCACGCTTATTTCTTCGCGCGGCATCCCCCTAAACGCAGGTCAGGGTTCTTCAGCCCGGGGACCCCTGGCGAGGAATCTTGGTACACCAAGTTGTTACGTGGGGGACACTGTCGTGTAAATTCAAAGGATCAGCTTCTTTAGGGTTGGTGATTGTTACGGAGATAATTAAGGGTGCAAGGAAGCTCCAATTATCTGCGTAAAATTGATTCAAAGATTTTTCGTGTTTGAGAAAATTGCAGGGTGTGTATAAGGATCATTAAGTCACGAAATAGAACGTAACAGGTTTTTCTTCGAACGTAAGAAAGCATCGTACATGGGAACGAGTCCAGTGTAAGAATTCTAGAATCGTCAAATAAAATGGTCGTACGTTTGTATTTTTACAATCGTCGATGAGGGCTGCTATCATGTTAAGACGAAGAATGCTCGAGTATTTTTCCTAATTGATCTTATGTCGAGAGATTTTTAACTACGCGCCTTCTTCGACAGCAAAGATCGTCAGACCGTGGAAGAACGAAGACACAAGAAATTCGATCACCATGAAAGAAAATTAATTTCGTCCCCTCGATCTCGCTTCCAGGTCGGGAAACTCGAAGCCGCCTTAAAAACTCCCTGACTCCGAGCGTCGAGTTACCACGAATAAGGAAGCGAATTCACTTACCTAGTTGCGTACACAATGTCGGGGTTATAAAGAATTCACGCATCTAAATTTCCATCGTGCCACCACACAATGAACAAAAAAAAAAAAAGAGAAAAGAAGAAAAAGTATCTAACTGGAAACTGTACAAAGGAACCTCGAATGTTGCGTCGAAAGTTCGCCAGGTCCCCGTGAATTCTTAAAATTTCACTGCTCCTCGGGGTGCTCTCGAAGGGACGGCACTGCACCGGCAAGAAGAAAGGGGTGGAAGCGATGGAGCGTGGCGGTGGTGATGGTGGTGGTGGTGCGTGTACACGTCGCCAGTGTGCGACGCCCGGGGCAGGCCATTAGACGGCGACAATGCGCACCCTTTTCCCGACTTTTATACGTATTTCCGCCATTACTGCGCATTCTATGTCGCAATAAATTCTTTCTCCGTCGCATTAAAATTCTTGAAGGGCATTCTGAATACTTGGCGCGGTGCAACGATATTGATGTCCCTCGCTGGGAACAAAACGGCTGCGCAACCTGCCCCTATTTCTCTTCTTCTATCGTTCGTATCGGCGTAACACCGTTTCGAATCCGCTATTCGCCCCTCCTCGTCACTGTTTCTTCTTTCTTCTCTGTCCTACACGATGAGTACTCGAGCGAGCCGTGTTTCGGAAAAGAGTACGCTCGGTACTGTGTACGATCACGAATAGAAAAGGGTGGAAGGGGTGCCATTAGCAGGTACAGCGTTAACTTTCGCTCGTGCCAACTGTTACACACCGTGCTCTGTGTCTCTTTTCTTTTCTCTGTTTTTGCTCTCTGTCGGGTGTTCCCAAGCGACGACACAACCTTCTGACGGCGAGAGCACACGTCGATTGTGGGCTAAACTGCACGCTGAATTTCTAACGCGGCCACTACTCGCAGAAATGCGTTCGAAAAGGCTGTTCTTTGTGCGAAAGGGACGCGCCGCGGCCCTTGCTTTTGTGCGCGATGAGAACGTGACGAATTTCGAGTAAAAGCTTCTACATTCGTTCCCCATTGCCGTTCCACGCTCGTTTCTGCTTTGTGTACCTTTTACGTGTTTGCTCGCGTAAGAGCTTGTAATCTGTACTGTTCATGTAAATGGAATTGGGTCTTTGATGATTATACGTATAATTTCTGACGTTATGATACTCATGTGTAAATCGTAATGACCTGGCCTTTTTCAATTTGCGACTGTACTTTGCATTTTGATACTTTACTGAAATTATACTGCCGCTTTTGTATAATACCGCTCAGCAGTATCCAGATGCTTCCTCTCGATTCGCAAAATTAATCGTTGAAATTAAACGCAGTACTTACTACCTGTTTATGGAATCAACAAATTGTACATTTAAATTAGTTATTAGAACATACGGAAATAATATCTTTTACTGTTCGCTGCATATATTCCTGCTATCTGCTATATACGTTCACGATTTAGACACTTTTGCTTCGGCAATTATTTAAGATTCGGAAATGAAAAAATCTGAAGTAAAAGAATAGCTGCACGAGATTTTGGCAATTACAGACACTAGTTTTATTATCGCGTATTATATTTTACAAATTCGACTAATTCGTGTTATAATACGCCATGACAATCATGTATAAAGAATAAAATCGATACAATTCCATTCATTCATAATCTTCTAACTAAAATACATCTAGTAAGAATGAAGTAAATGTCCAGATACTATAGAACAGTGATATATATATATCCAATATATTAATTTCTCTCTTATTCGATAACGTGTAAAAGGAAAGAAAATAAGCTGATGGTCTATGGCTTGAAAGGGATCGTCGAGTCTATAGTTTGATATTTCGTTACCTTCAACGGGACACGAGACGAAAGATGCTCCAATTAAACCGAAGTTTACCGAGAGTAACCCAGCTTCCTATAAACGGAAATATATCGGCACCCTCCCTGGAAGTTGCACGTGACTCATTCTGTTTGCTCGGTTATTTAAACCGCCTTTGCTTAAACCCCACCCACGCCGCGACTCGAAAACTGTTAACGTTTCCTGAATACAAAGCGGAGTTTCTCTTGTGATAGAAGATAGAGCAACAACGAGTGGAAGTAGCAATGTAGAGCAGCTAATCTTCCTTGGAAGGGAAACGTTCTACCGCAAAATTTCATTCGCGATCGCTTAGCTTTGGAAACAACGTCTTCAGACTACGAATAATTCTAATTGTTTCGACAGCAGCTACGGTGAAAGTACAATTTAACCGTACAAAAATTAATCCATTACCGTTTTAAATTTCCTTCTTGTTCTTGCTAGTGAATTTTCGTCTGGAAATAATCGAAATTCCAACAGCGTTCGGCCGATTAGAAAACGAGCAGACGATTTAAGAGATTCGTTTAGAATCGAGGTGCTATTTACGTCGCGACGCCTCGATCTTAGACTAGAAAAGAAGGCAACGGGCTTTGCATACTGATCGCCACGCGTTTCGCTTCATTTCGAAGAAAATTGCTCGCGGAGTTGGCCAGAACTCTCGCGCGATGTCGTTCCGCCGTGTAAATCTTCGAATCGACGGTCGTCGAACGAGCCGAGAATTTCGACGAATCGATTCGCAACGAGTCAACATCCTCGAAACATACAAAGAACTGACCGATTAAACTTTCCACCCTTTAACAGGAAATTGTTTCGCTGCGATTTTAATACTGAACTACTTAATTTCTCGGAAAGGTTTCCGTTTGAAAATTTCCTTGCGATAATAACAACCTGTTATAATTAATATTCGAATTTTACGAATATTCTTGAAACGCGGCATTATTCGCGAAACTCGAGTATCGCGTAGCTCGTCAGACTGACAAAACCATCGGTAGATCGAACACTTTTACCATTTATTCTGTAAAAGCTCTCCACCGCTCTCCACTCGTGCCATTATCACTCGTCGTCATAATTTTTCGAGCGCAATCGTCAACAAATTACACGGAAAAATAATGTTCATCCATTCACGTACTACGGTATTTCATTTTTCTCTAACCATCCATGGTTAACGCCTCCTTTCTCGATTTATTCGAACAACTTGCCGCCTGCTCACTGAAATTCCAGCGATACCTTGACGTCTCTCTTAAATGACGCGACGAGGCTCGCGGCTCGTCTCGTCGTATAATTTACTCGGCCATTTAATTCTCGGCCAGTTTACACGAGAACCGGTGTCCCTTTATGCGACGCCATTGACCGCGAAAACGGCGATAAAAGCGTTCTCTAGCCGAAGCTCTCGCAGCGTCTGGGAGGATAAATAAATATTGAAGGAGCAGGCCAGCAGCAGCAGTCGGGGGATCAAAGGATCAAAGGAAAAGAAAGTCGTGGAAGAACCGAGACGTCGGTGGCTGCGAAGTCCGTGCTCGATTAAGTGGAGCTCTCTTCGTTACTGTCAGCCGTAATTAACAATGTACATCCGGAACGCTTAGAAGATAAATGGTAAAAGATTATCCCTAATTATGCCGCCGCCCCTATCCTTTCTTACCCACGTCGAACTTTCATGCAAATTCGAGTTTAATTAAATATCGATTGACGCGACCGAACTCGTTTCTTCTAATAACATCGGAAGACAAAGTTTCGAAGCCGAACGGCTAATGAGATTCGAGAGACTCGTTCGTTCGTTCGTTTTTTTATATGCTTTTCCTTCTACCACGATTTCAGTGGTTTGCTTTGAAAATACACGGATGTAAGAAGAAGAAAAAGAAAATGAAGAAAAATCGTTCGTGAGACTAATTGATTAGGGCCAAGGTTGAGGGATGGTCTTCACCGTGTAACGAATAATTGGACGCGATGAAACGCCAAAAAACTTTGAATGCTTCGCCTCTCTTTCGAATCTATACGTATATCCCCGTGTATGGAGGGGTATTCTACGCTCGAAGCAAGGGCAATGCTTTCATCTCATAATTACAGCTTCCTTTGTGAGCCCTTGACCCGGAATGTAAATAAGCCAGGTCGAGCCGCCTCCAGGCTACCATTTCATTTTCGAAATAATCACGCGTATTCGCCATTGTATTTTATATTTCTGACGCTTGACAATTTTCCTCAGTCGTGCCTCTTGCAACGAGGCTATTACGAAGATCACTCTGTATCTATACTCTGGATTCTAAAACTATGTTCGTCGTGTCTGAAATTAATCATTTAGGTAACTTGCTTGTAGGAAGGTAGCGTAATGTTATTGGAATGCTCGCGCAATGTCATATTTTCGTGGGCAAAAGAATGGCAAACGGAGATTCGTTTCATCCACTAAATATTATAACGAGCTCGTTGCTTTGTATATTTTAATATACAATGTAGTAAACAAAATTTTCCACGAACGCACAGACAGCTATTGGGATTGATTTTTTACTCTTGCGAAGTTGAAATCGAAGCTTCAACTCGTCTGCGGAAATTTGGAAAAATTCTGCCGATTGAAACAACACTTTTTCGGCATATTATTTCGTTCTGTTGGAAACAACGAATGCGATCGTAACTCTAATCGAAAGTAAAGGTCAGCTATCGCGTTCGTTCCACTTGGTCCGAGGTAGAAATTTAACGCGACCATTAAGCAGCCTATTACGAATTCCAACGTGGACGGCGTTTTAATTTTCATGAAAAATGTAATTGCTGTCCGGCACTGGTTCTCCAGGATCAGCTGAATTTACAGCCGACCAAGTTGCCGGAAAATTGGCCCCGCCATATGCTGTTATTCGCACGCAGCGAAAATATCTGTTGCGGCTTTCCAATAAAAGCGCGATCGCGCGCGAGCACCGTGCAGAAAACGAGAACGGGGATGGGAAAAAGAAACGAGCGGGGGAAAAAGGAGAAAAAAGGGGGGTGGAACGCACGCGAACCGTTACGTTGAAACGGGTGAAAACACGGTATTCGTTTAATTGTTGCGAACGAAACAGCATGCGTCGTGAATTATTGTTCGTAAACAACGAGCACAAATTACGTTTCGTGCAGTTTATTTCGCGCGCCGTTACCTGCGATCGTTCTGCTTTAAGATGATTTAATAAAAATGTTAAAGAGAAGAGAAAGAGAACTCTCGACGATAGATCGTACGTTGTTGTTCTACTAATACGGAATCGACGCTGAAACGATTGAAATTGTTACTATACTATATAGAGATCCATTCGTAGAGTTTTTTAATCTTATATATAAGACTTATATATATATATATATATATATATATAACTTATATATATAATTTAGTGCTTAGTTGTTGGACAAACATATCGTATAATGTATATAATATATAACATATATAAAGAATTACGCGTGCCACGAGATATTAATATAAAAATTCTACGATGACTGAAACCAACTACAAGATAGACGTTCATAGCAGTCGGCCAAGGGATGGTTAATTGGACAGCTTCGAGCACCCAGACACTCGAGGAACCGAAGTCATAAGAATTAATTAGGGTCTTCGTAAAAAATGCAGGTAGTTGTTCATCATTCCGCGATCCGTGACGATGACGCTTGACTTGATTGTATCTTTGCGCCCTAATAAATTTTTTAGTAAGCTACATAAGCGTATATGTATCATAAAGAGATGCTGAATTTCGAATTGCAATTTGTAATTACACGCCTGCACGAATTATTGGAAACGTTGCATCGTTCGATTTCCCTGAAATTATTAAGTAGATCAGAATAATTCGCAGATCACTCACAAACGTCGAAAATATGGAATATTTCAACGGGCGAATAAAAATGTCTAAAAGACTCGCGTAAAACATAACTCAGTTCCGATTCAGTCTCCATAGAAACGGATAGAGTATCGCGAGCTATCCTGGATGTCACTGCATCAATCAGTTCCGGACGTTTTAATTTACAGCCTCGCTACATCACGAGAGCTGCTACATATTCAGCCACGGTGTGTCGAAGACTGCTTCTCTATAATTATCCACTAGACAGAAACAAGAAAAAACAGAGGATAAAAGTCGAAGCAGAGTTTGAACATGATATCGCGCGTACAATTTTCCACGAGGAGAAACGAAAGAGAAAGAGACAAGGATACATTTTCAAATCAGTGGAGGCTAAAAACGCTCCCCTATTTTCGCTCCTCGACGAAACGCCTTCGATAACAGACCGGGGAAAAGCGACGGCCAGAAACGAGCCACGGACCCTCCTACCCCCTTCGCCACAGTTCTTTTTTTTCCACCCCCAACGCCGGTTTTCCACCCTTCACGAGCGACGCGTAATACCTGTTTCCAATCACGGAATTCAATACGGACCCGATATACTCGCACATCCGCGCATCTCATATGCAATAACGGATTAATTTACATTCCCGGGGCTCGTTGATCGACGAAAAAATAAACAACCAACGGAATGAAAAAGCAATCTTCACGCGACAATGCGGCGGGAGTTGTGTGTCAGCTTCCTGATTGCTCGTTGACTTGGAAAATCAACTGTACAAATTGCCATCGGTCCGCGGGTAATATATGGTTTCCGTGGTGACGAGCATCGCCGACACGTGAAGAAATCGTTTGCGACATACACTGCTGGCAATAAGTATGGAAGGATGGAAGCTTGTCTAATATAAATAATTGCATGCTTGATGTAAGTTGAAATAAGATTTACAGGTTTTAGTATAAATTGAATATGAGTCGACTTTGCACTGCTTTTATTTCTTAATTATTTTATCGCAAATATTATGTCATTCGCTTCACACATATTACAGCATTTGCGTGCTAATTAATTAGAGCCGGGTATATTAAATTTCGGATCGTTTAGTGGTACTTTCGTATAATTAAAAAATTTAATGCCACGAAAGTGATATGTACAGAGCCTATGTGTAGATTACGTAACAATAAGGAAATAAATTCCGGAAATTCAATCGATAATTCTTCGAACGATATAAAAGTGTACCGTGATACAATGTACAGGATACAGGCTTGGTAATTTATGTTGATTAGATTCTAGTTTGCAGAGGGGCTAATTGCGGGAAAAACAAACCGCAAGCTATCAATATGTACATAAATCATGTACGTTATAACTACGTCATTTACATCTCGACACGATATCTTTGATCTTGTTAATCAACAGTATACTCACGCAAACATCCGGACCAACTTCTCGAACCGGTAGATCCGCTTAAATTTTAATCGAACCACGCAGGTTCCGCTTCCAATTTCAACTACTCGATCTTAGGAAACATGTATAACTAGCTTCACGAAGCCGTAACTATTTCTAAGTTACTGCCGGCATCCAAACGAGCTATGCGATGTCATTACGATGATGCTGTAGAATTTCATAAGTCTATATTCTTAATGACACGTGTAACGTGATTTCGCTGTTAGAAATATAACGATGACGAATTGACAAATGATATCTTGAAGCTTAGAAAGGCTACTTAGAGGCGGTATTTAGGGTAAAAAATTATCAAACGATCACAGACCAAGAAAAATTAAAATTCACGTGTACGTATTTATTTAATTTCAAGCTGGCGGCCATGAAATAGACTCGATTTACAAATTCAAAGTTAAGATCTTTCATTTACATTTATTTATGCTTCTCGATCGATCTAAACAAGATTTAGATAGAGATCTCTACTGGGATCGAATCAAAGTTCTCTTTAATTATGATCTACGTGTACGAAAGAAACGCAGCAGGTTTCCAATTTGCTGCGTCGAAGTAGAAAAGTCGATTCACAGTGCATGGTCCAGCTGCCAGAGGACAAAAGCGAATTACCATGGATACAATTCATTAGTATATTAATAGAGAAAACCGGGTAGGCGAGACGAGGGAAATCGGTCGCGATCGCATCGCATCCCCTCGTTAACTCGATTGAAAAGATCCCTTCCCTCCACTTCCACCTTTTCCCATCGCTGGTAATCAGCGACCGGTCGTTTTTAATCGGCGCACGTTTGCCAATTAAACATTAAAATGCGTCGCAATTTCTGGCGCGTCCTGTTTATTATTTCGTTCGCGTTACTTTATATTTAACTCGATCCTGTGGCTGATTGTTTTTAGCGCCGATGCGCCGATTAACTCGCGTCAATGAGTTCGTTGGCTGGTTGCTGGTTTTGCCATCGTTATTTGAAGAAAGCGAACGAAAAGCCAAGCGTACAGTGATTGCCAAAAGTTCGCAACCAAACTCTGCCGTGTTGCTCGGACGTAGCTTTTAAAAATAAGAGATTTGTACATCGACGCGGGAAATATTACGACATGCAGTTCTGATTGAATTGTTTGTAATAAGAATTTTATCGTTATGTGTGCGTAATAATTCGAGTCGAATGTGATTTTGAGATTCGTATTTTTATCCGCGAATGAGACGGTGTTACGACAGATGTAGTTAACAGAAGAAAAATTTTCACTGATATATTAAAGTTACAATTTTGTATAATACAATATCAGAAGATTGTCGCAACCAGTCAATACCAAAGAGCGTAATATACTGCCTAAAAACGGCAACCGGCGGAACATCGTTCGATGGAAGATTGGAATCTGATATAGGAAGAGCTCACGGTCTTCGAGTACCTGTCTACGATCTGCTATTATTCCCTTACATCTCCAGCGTAACAATGGTTGCTGAATCCTATCAAGATTCAGCAAGTGGTTCGCTGCCCAATTAGAACTTGAAGTACCCCGCCTATAAATAATTAAACGGCACAATACCGTAGCTAAAAGAGAGCCAAAGCAGCAGAGCCAAATCCAGTTTCACGATAAACCTCGTCCACGTCTGGTAATGCTCGGGCGTGCTTCACATTCTGTTTAAAATATCGGCCGCAATTAGCGATAACGGGTCCCCGATAAATAATACCGGTGACTTGGAGTGCGCTGGCATCGCGCAAAATTGCCTTTCGATCGATGAATTTCATTATGTCGCATAATTTCCATGCCACGCTCCAAAGAGGTGGAAAGGGGAAGCTTATCTTGCTGCGCTGATGCAGTCGCGAAGCACCCAGGACAACGACGACGACGACGACGACAACGAAGATGACGACAACGATGACGACGACGACGACGACGACGATGACGACGACGAGAGAGATTCTAAAGTGTGTAATTGCCGGGACAATTATCGAGGCGATCCACAGCGAAACGAACGATCTCTCGTACACCGTCTTGCGATTATGAAACCAGAACGAGAGACACCGAACGAAGTTTCGCGGAACCCGTCCGTCGATTCTCAAAGTCATTATGCATTTGCAGTAGACGATGCTGCCTGGGAAATTGTATTCCGCTCCTTTGTTCTAATAGGAAATATTCCGGAAGCTGTACGTATTCTTGGCGCAGCAATCCCTTCTTTTCGTCCTCCGCTTTGTCCGCCCTCGTCCCTATCCATTACCGTTTTTCCCGGAAACACGAAACTGGGTCTCGGCTACGTAGCATAAACTACATTTTCGTACCTTATTTACATGATCATGGAGCACCTCGTCTCCCGGCAGCATTTTGTATTCTTCGCGGGGCAGCTCACTACCGGTGATTAAGACAAATTCTGGGGTAAATCGAGGCGGTTTCTCTTTCGCGCTTACGACGATCGATTGCTACGGAGGATGGAGATAAGGTTCTTAGAGGGAGAATCGAATAAAATAATTTTTTGAAATAGTAAGACCGAAGACAAATGTCTTTTTTTTTTTGTAGAGAATTGGAAGAAATGGAATATTTTTAAAGGATTGGAGATTAGAGTAGTGGGGAATTTTATTCGAAGATACCTATGAGAAAATCGAGAAGAGTGCAAAAATATTTGTCGAATATGGTTAACAGAAAAAATTAAAAGATTCTTAAAATACGATCGATCGTTTTTTTGATATAAGAGAGTTTCCAATCTTCTTGGAAAGGTATATTTTATCTTCTGCAAAATTCATTACAGAACACGAAGAAGAAAATCCTTGGAAGGAGATTATGCGAATCGAATAAAACAATCTTCTGAAATAAAGAGAAGATCGAAGACGGGTATTTCTTTAGAGAGGAACGAACTGTAGTTTTCAAAGGATTCGAGATTAAGATATTCTGCAGTTCTATGTAAGGATGTCCGCCGGATTTCATAAAATCTTTGTCAAATATGGTTAATGGTAAAATTTGAAAGTTTTTAAATAACGATCGATCGTAATCAATAAGATCATAAGAATCGCCTTTAATGTAAGGAAATTCATTTCCTTTCTATCAAGTTCGCTCTCCGCGAAGTATCTGGTGCAAAACTAAAATCACCGGGAACTGTAACAAGGGATAGTTTCTGAAATCTACTTTATCATTACGATAAAACTCGGTCTCCATCGTTGGTAGAAGAAAATCAATCAGGTTCGAGTAGAACTTCTGTCCCCTTGTCTTCCTTGATAACGCGGAAACACAAGTTTTCTACGTGGAACCGCGAAACTTGTTAAGATATCGACGAAGATTGCATCATAAGCGTGGAAATTACGTTTGAAACTAATTGCCGTCGACTTCTTTAAAACTTATTCATGCCAAATCCGAAGAACGTTCGAAACTCCTCGTTGAACTGCAAAACAGAAATAGAACTCTCAAAGCAGACTCGCGGTTAAGACGAAATTAGCCGCTGTTCACGGTGAAGCAAGCGAAAATAGGGCAGAAAATTTGTCAGCCACGCAAAATCGAGAAATTACCGCCTTGCAACCCTGTGAATTACAAGAATTCTGCGCCCCAAACGAAACAATGAACCCTTGCGAATTAGAATTCCACCAACGTGCAGAAACAACACTCGACGATGTAAATTATAAGAACTGCTAATTGCGATGGTCATTGTGAAGGAACCGTTATAACGACGCTTCAAAATTATTAGAAGTCCTGGTGGCTCGAAAAATATTCTAGAACAATTCCAACGAACCGCGGATTCTTATAGAAATCTATATTTTCATGGACGCAACTGAAAAGGTAAAACTTAAATAAAAATTCGTCTCGCTTATTCAAGATTAAGACCAGCGATCTACTTATTCTCTGTATGTTTATGCATTTTTACGTTGTCACGTCAATTCCACCTACATAAATGCATAGACATTCGCACTCTAATTATTATTATATTAGTATTAATTGTTACATCATTGACATTTCGTATTACGCTTTGAACATTCCCTATATTTTCTTGTATTGTGTGCATTCTACGCACTCCTGCAGCTTTAAATTTCATATAAGTGCATCAAAATCCACAATTTCATTATTATTCGTCGTTATATGTTATTGATATTATCTGCATCTATAGTTTCCATCCTAAACAACGGTCCCAGAAAGAAACGAGTAAATTTCGTTTCTGACGCGCGCAGCTCGCTCGAGCTTTCTTCCTCTGGATGAGATCGTCGCGTCAGTCGTTACGTCTTCGGATATAATCCGAATAACCGAAAACTCGGTTGTGCCGCTCGTCGACGTCGCTCTTAAGCGAACTGCGATTGTCATGGATGTTCCCCGGCTTGGTACATACGTTCCGCTCGATTCCCGAGTTACATATATATATATTTATGTGTATGTGTGTGTATGTATATATGCATACGGCTGTGGGCCGCGTTAACACGCGAACAATCAGGTGTACACGAAATTTACACGGGTGCGCTTAATGTGCCCGAGCGAGAGGAAACCAGCGTGAAAAGCTGTTTGCCAAGCCCCATTGTCGTAGACACGGGAGTACGCGCGCGCGTTAAATATTACGTGTGCACATGCACACGATGGCACAGGTGTAACATGCACCAATCAGAAGCTCGCGGATAGACGCTGTTTCCGGGCAGCTGCTCCCACGAGCACGTCGTTACCGCTCGTGGAAAGAATTCGCCAAGATTGGTGTCTCCTTTCGTCGCAGATTGGAAGGTAGAGGAAGGTAGGGCGATGAAAGAGGTGATTGAAAGCTGGAATCGAGAAAATGTTGGACTTTAAGTAGGCGAGAGTGGTCGTTGAGAATGATTTTGAAGTTGAAGGAAGTTTTGCGCTTTGATGAAGTTTGAGATATGTTGGAAGAAAGTGGTAAACTCAAGGAAACGATAGGTTTGAAGGCAGGTTTGTGCAGGCGAAGGTGATTCTTGGAAGATGGAGGTGAAGGTGATGGAGGAAGAAAAAGGTGAATGTTGAATCGGAATAGACGAATTGTTGGTTATGAGGATGAATGGCCAAGGGTGGGTGTTGCGGATAGTCTTCAAGTTGTGAAACTGTGAGATTTGATGAAGGTTAATTGGTGGAAGGAAGAGGAAAATGTGACCTAGAATCCAGAGGAAATAATAAGTTTAAGGGTGAGTTTGAGTGGACACGAATAGCAGTTGAGAACGGCATTGGAGTTGTAGCATTATAAGGTTTGACGAAGTTTGTGCAGTGTTGCGAAGCTCTAAACTTTCTGTTGCTCTACAAACTTTTATTTTAGTAAGATTAATTAAGAATGATTAAAATTATAGAATTTCCTATTGCGTTGGAGGTCGGAACGAAGCGAACTACTTTGCTAATTAGAATTCTGATTGAAAGAAATTATTAGAAATACAAAGTTTGACCACTTTAAAGGCACAAGGGCTACACGAAATTTATTTTTCACGTTTGTTGCAGATAGAACGAAAGAATTCCCTGATGAACGGTGGAATGAAATCGTAATTGGATGAAACTCCTTTTGCAGCGGCCACTTCCACCCTCCACTCCCCTCTATCTCGTCATCATCGCCCCGTCTCTGTCTGCCCCTTTGGATTCTGGCAAGTAAATTGCATTAATTAAAGCATACGCGAAACACGCCGGTATCCTAATGAACTGAATCCGGGTAATTAATCGTAACGATACATTGTTATTCGTGAGAGACACAGAAGCCGCTGTGTAATTCTTACGCGTCCGCGATCGAAATCGCATTGCAACGGGACGCAACGGCCGCGCCAGATTTAATTAGCGACATTAACGAGAGAAAGCGTTGACGTAAGCGTTCTTTCAGGGCTGTGGCCAGAAATCGCGAGATTTAAAGCTTGATGCAATCCATGATGAAACTTTAAAAGCCATTCTCCAAGTGGTATTTAATACACTAGAGAATTTCTGAAACTATTGTACGTGTATATGTATACACGTATATTTATCGATTCCCTCTTTTTATAAAAATGAAAGAGAATGAGAGAATTTTAGTTCTGGCTATGGGTAAAACGTTAAATTAAAACATTAAAACGTAATATATCTAATAGGATATCTAAAACATAGATTATCTTGATCTTTCGAATGTTAATAGAATTGAAAATTGCGAAAGAACTTGTAATTTTAAATTAGATACGACCATAACCAGAGATACGACAAGTATTCCGGGAAGTCTGGAAAAATCCGAAATCCAAGCACGTGC
Source organism: Bombus confusus (assembly GCA_014737475.1). Taxonomy (NCBI): domain Eukaryota; kingdom Metazoa; phylum Arthropoda; class Insecta; order Hymenoptera; family Apidae; genus Bombus; species Bombus confusus. Next base: position 137,197 of record JACXIV010000080.1, on the reverse strand, counting down.
GACAAAAACTTCCACAATTGCATCTACAATACTTTTAAAATACTCTTCGCAATCTTGTAATTCCCGTCAAAACTAAAAGAACGAAATTCCGATTCTAAGCACGGATAGAACATCTACAAATCCAACAAAATCCGTGAAATCCCTCGACCGTTTTTAAAGTACTAAACAATCTCCGCGACACAACTACAACAAATTATCGAGATTTTCCAATTGCCCATAAAATCACAAATAAAAAGAAATCGGAACAGAAGGAGGCAAGAAAGGAGGAAATTCCAATCTCAAATATCCACGAAGAAAATATCCAAGAATTTATCGAAATCCACAAAGTCTGTCGAAAAGGCGCGATACGTCCCGAATGCAGGTGTTTTAATTTGGAAACGTTTCTTCGCCGGGCCCATCGACCACGCCATTATGATAGTCCAATTACGAGATATTGCCTCTCGGAGTTGAAGTGTTTGAGGAGTGCTGGTCGCGGCGGCGGCGGTTCAATAGGCACTCGAGGAGAGCTTGAAGACCCTTTCACCGTTCGAGTCCTGTCCGATCGTAAGTTATGAAACGCTGAATTTCCTAATTAATTCACCCTTTCGACTCTGGCGAGACGAGGCCAAACGTTCGGCTTGTTCTGTAGCGTGACGAATTTCTTTGTAATGTTATTTTAAAGAGGAATTGACCAGGCGAATTCTTAACGAGAAGCAATCGCAAATGGAAGAGAAATACTTATTGGATTTCGTTTAACTCCGTCGATTGAGTTGTCTACGAAGCATACGACGAGTTGTAAACCGTTTTAGGAATAGATACACGCGAGGAAAAGTATCGAACGAATCCTTTATAGCAAAGAATGAAGAAATTGGTAATGTGAATCAGTAATGCGAATGATACGTCGAATTTGGTTTCTTTATGGAATACTCTTTACTTTCATGGAAGAAGCGAGATCTGTACGTTTCGCTGTATCAACTAGATATCGCGTATCTTTTTTGTTTATTCAAAATACTCGTGTATTTTTTTTAAACTCAAATACAGTATTCAAAATATCGAAGGATTCTATCGTATCAATTAATTATCAATTAAAGAATCCTATATTATGCTACGAATTCCTACGGGTCAATCATCTAAAACACATAGAGCTACAAAAAGGATGGGTGGAAAAATTGAAATAATATAATAAACGATTGTTCAATCGTTTCGAACAACGCGGTAGCCTTAAAAGCGACTCTTAAAAAGTGTATCCTATATACATTTACTACTAACGATAAGATTTACGATATATTTAATGTCTGTCTACAATGATACCTACAAAAAATATTCCTCAAAGACTACAAGAGTCATAAAAAATGATATACAATACGTTAGCCAAGCGTATCGCCGAACAATCTCTCGTCGAGGTAAAAAGCACGGCAAAGAACTCGTCGTTGAAAAATGCATGCCACGATAATTGGTCAGGTATTCGCGAGGCATTCCACGACGTTCGCCGTACGCGCAGATATCTTTTATGCAGGGCGTTTCAACTTTCTTCCGAGGGCGAAACAGCGAAGTTTTGAAGATGTGGATCAGCTTGAGATTATCAGGCAAAGGGGAGAAACAGTTAGGCTAGGAACTCGCGATCGGGACATTCCAGGAAACTCGAAGAAGGCAGTAGAATTCAATTATAAAACGTTGAAGCGCGATTGAACCCTGAATGCTGAGGAATTTTAACAACGCCACGTATTTCGACATAGTGGACGCTCGATTCGAAAGCGTCTCGAGGAATCAGAGTGCGAGCCTCGCTCAGACGCTTTCGTCCTCCGATTCCCTCTGCTATCGTATCGTTTTTAATTTCTCTGCAATTTTCTCTCGCCTCGACGAACATTCGTATGTCCTTAAAAAAACGAAACAAAATGTAAAGGGTAGAAAAGTTGCGTAAAAATTAAAAAAATTTAAAAGAACTAGAAACAATCTCTACGTTACTCGTCGTGCAATGGTAAGCCCGGTGCCGTAGTACGGTTTTCTCGTTCATCAAGAAACATCGTAATCGAGTTTGCACTTCCTGGAGAGAAAAAAAAATAGCGAGATTGCAAAACCTGAACCTGCGAATTCAACCATCCACGGTGAAAGAAAGGAGCTCTGTCGTTCCGAAAATTCGGGGAAATTTCATTTCTGGACTGAAATACTTGCAGTTAACGAATGACTGAAAGTACCCGGGTCAGAGCTGGCTTATCCCGTGCCTTTCCTGCGGCTAGAATATACCTGTATTATTTCCACGGTCGGCGAATGATTATTCAGAACTCGTTGCACGATGATTATTCATGTTATTCGTTTTGCATTTCCGGTATAATTATATGTATACTCGTTCCTAATGGTCTATTTGCTGATACAACATTTTAAACACCTGCGCGGGATGATTATTGAAATATTCGAATAATTAATTTTCCACTTGTTATTGTTGAAAACCGTCTGCGGTTCTATTTCGCATAAAATTTATCCTGACACGGGCAACAGCGTAAAGCAGCAATGTTTAATCCTAACTGATTATTAGCTTCGTGCATATGAAATATTTCTCCCAAGTTTCAATTTGATGGGATAATGCTGCTCATTTCATTTTGTTCGATAATCAATTACAAACACATAAAAGAAGTAACATCGAAAAGGAAAAATTAGATATAATTCGCGTGTATTTAATTTGAAAAATCTTTAGAATAGAAATGTGGAAAAATATTTAGAACGAAACCGCCACAGCTCCGTCCCAAGAACCGATGATTCTTATCAATTTACGATAACGGAATGAATTAATCGTCGAGAAAGTAAATTAAATCGCTTAAAAATTAGTCCGGTTAAACGGCGAAAAAATTTAAAGAAACTATGTGCAACAAAAATTTCATTTAAAATAAACATTTCATACGCGCCAAGTTAATAGATGAAAGATTTAAAACAGCAGCCCCATATTTGCATATAAATTTCAGCGATCAGTTCCTCGAATAAAAGCACTGCGTGTAATTAAATCTAAACGAATGCCGAAAATTTCTCTCGTGAATTTCCATCGATCTCAAACGAAACGAAAAATTCCTGCTCGAATTCCGGTCACATAATTTCATCGCAGAACATGTATTGTAACGCAATTATCGAAGCTTTCAGTCGGAATTTTTTTGTGTTTCGAGCTGTATCCGCATGCAGATGCGTCTTTGTGTTTCGCGAGGTTTTCTGGGTCGCGCGCAATTTGTCCTCTCGCGACACGGAAAAACCAGATGTTGCAATCTGCGACCCGCGCGTTTCAATTTCACGAATATCGCCAGGTTCTTACTCGTGCGATCTGAGTACGCGAATAAGCACGTCTGATCCGTTTCTTCGCTCTGTTCCACGCCTTTGTCTGTTCGCTGTGCGCGAAACTTTCGCGTATTTGCCGCCAATGTCGCGGTTATTAAAACTCTACCAACCTGGTTCGTGGCAACTATCGAATCGAGCTTCTGTCTACGGACAAGCAAGTTGCTAAGCCGTATAGAAAGGCGGTACAGGCGATTTTCAGTGCAGATGATGCTAGCGTCGAATTGTAAAAATGGATATTTTGTGGTTTCATCGGGAAAATATTCGAACACTTGTGCAAATAATTGTGTATTATTGCGTATAATTCAAATTAGAGATAACGTAATGGGACGTTACTTGTGAATCACGAGTGGTCACGTTCGTTTCTAATCACAGTGAGTCTTCACAGTGATTTGTGACCTTCCGTGATCGCTTCTGATTTCTGCAGACCATAACCGTTCTTTGCACGCATCACACAACCTGTATACTTTATATCAACGATGTCAAATGAATGAAATCGAGAGGAAGAATTAATTAAGTAACTCTTTAAGATACCGATACAAGATAAAGAAAAGAAAACTAAATTATTTTCTATTTTTAATATTAAACCATAAAGTAAATTTACATTATATGCAGATATTTTTCTGCAAGCTCTATTGTAGTGTTCTGTAAAAAATAATTCAATCAAGATCAAGAATTACTCAAGAATTATCAAGAAAGCCACTCGAGATAAGAAAATCATGATACTGATCACTGTGCTAAATCGCTGTTGGTGATTTTGCGGGTCATTGCTAGTTAAAATAGTTCAAATTCCAAATAAATTTTTCATAGTTTTAATAGCAACAATAATATAAGGACACATATGTATGGTGTAACGACAAAAATATAGTACCCAATGTTTAAAATATTTAAACATGAAAATTATGATAGTAAGGAAATATTTGAAACGTGACTCTTTCGTAGAAAAATTGTTGAGATTGCAATGTAAAATGAGAAGAGTAGAAAGAGTTTTTCGAAGGAACAGTAGTCAGGTCGTGAGTGGAATAAATACCATCTTTTATCAACGCAACATTGAAATTTTACGAAGCGGTACAGATTGGTTTGGACGAAACATCCTATCGAATACATGCATATGTACTTACATATGTACCAAATATGAGTTCGTGAAATTGGCGCCGTATGGCTTACAGCAGAGTCGCTTATGGTGCAAATCCGAGGCGGCTGCAGACCATTCAATAATCCCGATGGAACTTACATTTTGATATTACACTTTCATTGTTACTGTTTTATTGTTACATCGAATTCTCGATGAAATTTTGCCGATCCGAAACTAGATTTACATTACTACGAGCTATAGATATTCCAATTTAATAGGTTGATGCATACGCAACGTCGTTAATTTAACTATAGGTTTAATTTAAATAATTCAACTGAAATAATACGATTAAGAAATTGTTCGAGCTTTTCCTTTATAATTTCTTTATTCCGAAACAATTTATTCGTTGAAAAGTTATCCAGGCATGTATTTGAAACGATGTGGCTATCTCCATTCGTCTTCTGCGTGTCGCTTTACATGCAGAACCCATTTATTCATCTTTATTTTTCCAACTTTCGCTACGTGACGAATAATCATAGAATAGCTTTACGTGGTTTCATTTGAAATATTGCCACTCTTTCTGTTTGTCGTGGATTATTTTTCAGTAACGTCTCTTAAAATATTATCGTCTTCTCTTGATACTGTGCAACTCAAATATTTAACCATAACATGGTCCGCCATGATATCACGATATCACCAACGCTGTACGTTCAACCGACCCAAAGTTGTTTTACCTTTATTAACTTTCAACCCCGCTATCGTAAAAAGCATCTAATTAGTAACAGTGATTCGATTAACCTATGAAAAAGCCACTTTTCACGTGCAACCGCGTAATCCTATACAATCCAAATATTTAACCATAACATCCCCTTTCCAAGATCCGGCCACGACTCAGCGTCAAACCGACCCGAGCTCACGACGAACGTTAATCGAATCAAGTATCCCCAAACAGCATCAAAACTCCATCAGCCTGAAAACCGGAGACCTGGCCGAATTACTCGGCATCCCCCTCGAGTCGGAGGACTCGCCCTTTCCGCTGTCCCGCAGACTCGACCTCGGAAACCGATGCGCCCTCCCCGTGCAGGCAAACTGACACGGTTGTCAGCCGCAAAGCTCGCTTCTTCCGTTTCTTGCTGCGGGAAACGCGACAGGGTAATTCTCGGGCAGAGGCGTCTCCTGTTTCGCAGATTAATATATCGCGACAGAAAAGGGGGAGGGATTTGGCGTCGGTGGCGCGGCGTTTTCGTGGTGGTGACGCAATCAAGCGGCCTTGGCTCGCGGCGTGATTAATTAATCACAAATGTCGTATCGAAATTTCCGAAATTACCGGATGCAGTTTGCGTTCCGGCGCGGAGCACCTGGCGTTAGGAGGCAGCGTCGATCAACACACGGGCAGAGCAAGAGGTTGCGAGCGAAGAGGGAGGTCTGGGAACTTCAAGGGTTTCGCCAAGTCGAAGGAGGCAGGAGTCGGAGCCAGCTACACCGGAATCCGGGCGCGCGCTTAAATATTAACAGTGTACTCAACGGATACATTAGTAACGCGGGAACAACTTGTATATATACATGCTATACAACGGCGGCGGTACAAGAAAGAGAGAGAGAGAGAGAGAGAACGAAGAAGGGGATACAGGAAGCGTGTACAAGTGTAGGTAGATACGGTTTGGATCTCCTGCTCGGTTTTACCTAACGTCTAGACTCTCGACGACCGTCTAGAGGCGGTTGTGGAAGGTTTAGCCGAACGCCTTGTGTGACGGAGTCCTGGGTAACAAGAAACGTCAAAGGAACTCTTGGCAACGGCTTAGAAACCAGTTTGTGCGCGCCATCGGAAACGTATACCGTACAAATCGACAAATAGCTGCGCTGGGTAATCGCTGCTATCGAACATGTTTGCCTTCCCTTTACGTACGCGCGTTCGCGACCCGAGAGCGCGTGAAATTAAAAATTCGTTAGTCAACGGCAACAGATACGGCATATCTTTCAAATGATTCTTCATTTCGTTCGAGATTCGATTGAAAGATAAAACGTATATGATTCTTGTTTTCCTTCTTCGGTTTGTTCCTTTTGAAGAGTGGAAGGAAGGGAATTGGCAGAATGTCAAAAAACGAGGCAGAGCCATGCGACATGGGCTATAAGCGCAGTGCTCGAAAATGCCTACAAATTGCACGCAGTCTCTGAATTATACAGACGGTTTTGCGTGCACCGTACACGAAGTTTTGTAGCTACATAATTCAGTTATCATAAGCTATGCCGCTTAAGTTACTACCACCGCCAGATGTCCAAAATTGCGGTACACGCGTGTATATTTCGCGGCTGGTTACGCTTGCGCCGCTACGTCTCGCGGAGATGGCTTAATAAAACAACCAGGGATCCGTGCTCGCGAATAAAATCGTCTACACGGCCGCATCTACCGGTTTAATTGCAACTACTATTGCCTTAATCAGCCCGCTGCTACCGCGACTCGCGACCATTCTCTTACGAATATCTTTCTTGCCCCGGCACGCGTTTAATTGGCATATTTAACACCATGATAAAAGCTAATATATCTGACCCTTAATGTCTTCCCTGTGTTTCACTAATTACGTAGAAATCCTCCGTGTAAGAGGACTTTATGAAAAATTTTACGGAACCAGGATGTTTGCCTATTAAGATTTGAACCTGAATCTTGAATATTTTCCCTTTTCAATTGCGTTTTCTGCGGTGCTTCCTCTTTCTAAATATCGGGAAGTTTATCTTCCGTATTATTTAAATAAAGTGTATTTGATGTTGTCTCCGATAAAAACAACATCGATTACCGAGCAACGACTCAAGAAGCATCGCCGCAGCGTGAATACGCGTCCGCATCTTTTTGCGACGATTTTTTATCAAAGACTCTCGTCGGTGCAACGTATCACCGCAACAAAACGTTCCCGCTCTACCTTTTTTCTCTCCCTGACAACGCGAGACACGCGAGCTACGCTCGACGACTTCCTTTTGCCCGCGTCCGGCGAACGACGTTGAAACGAATTTCCGCTAATTGCCAGTTTATTGGCCGCGCGAGAGCTGCGCGAAAGAATAGAGACGAATTATTTCAGCCAGGCCGGCAGCGACGGCCGATCGTTATCCTGCGTCGGTATTGATTTCATTAATACCGCGAACCGGCTACCTGTGTGACTACTGCGCCGCGAAACAACCGGTCGTCTCATTAAGCCGGGCGACGGCCATTTTAATCTTTCCACTTTTATCCGGCCTCTGTGCATCCCCGGCGAACGTCACCGTGACGTTTCCCAAACGAAACACGCAACGACATTGGCAACGGTGACAAGCGTACGTCTATTCGAGTTACACACCAGAGTCCGGGTTTAATCTCATTTGCCGCGGAGCTCGATACGAGGATCATCCGGGAACACGGTACCGCGTGTTGCTGGCTCCGTCGCCTTTTCGATCGCTTCGAATATCGCACAGGACACGGCTAACGGGACAAATGCGCCGTGAAGCGAACGACACCCTTGGAAGATGGCTGAGATTGTACAGGAGTAATAGGTTTAATAGGGACACGTTGGATTTTGGTAAATTTTTGTTAGAGATTGGGGGATGATCGCGTTTAGTAAACGAACTCTGCTACTAATTTAACTTCCTTGGAGGTTGATCTATTAAGGGTAGGTGCACGATACGATATTTGCGAGTTAATTGCAATAAATATATCGGGTTAAATTTTCCGGCAGATTTTATGTTTCAGCAAAAATTTCCTGCTTTTTCAATAGAACTCTCATCTTCCGAATTAATATATCATTCATAATAAATGTATCTTCTTCGGTTATTAATATACTATATTGTGCAACGGTGTTATATAACTATTACATTAATACAGATATAGTTACAGGTATTTCGTAGCTAGGACACGAGAATTTATTGCTAGAACGTTAAAATATATTGCATTTATGTATTATGTATTTACATACGGAACTCTTTTTATTATGCTACATTGCCAGTCGAATATCTGCATCGTTTTAAGTTTCATTTTTATTAAAGAGATCATCAAATGTTATACAGGGGAATAAAATATTTTTTATTCAAAATATCGCTATATCGTCAGTTGGAAATCTATATTTCCTAAGTTTGATTTTCACTGGAACTCGAGTTGCGTTTAATAATATCGCAAACGAAGAAGTTAGACATTTTTTCGTTAACATGTTGCAGAACTTAAGGAATTTGAATATGTAAAATATAAAATATTCCGTGCGAGCGTCGTAGAGAGAAGGGAAGTTTCGAAACGTAATGCACCGGAACCACATGTGGAACGATAAGTTGCATCACGATACACGGTATACCAGAGGCGCACAGATTATTCCGAAACATTTGCGTACGAGTTTCGAGTCGCGAGCAGCTACTCTAAATTGCATCAGATCCCGGCGTTTTGCATGAACTCGCTGAGGAATCAGTTTAGCTATATATTCTGTCCCCATACAGTTTTCGTTACGCAGTGATTCGAAGTGGATGGCTACAGAATCTAATTTTGATGGTAACACTTGGTCCTAGTCCACTGGAGATTATTTTAACGAGACTAGAGATCATTGTCGCGATATTTATAGAGAAACGTCAAAGAAAGACACTTTGGGATACGCTACAATTAGAACTTCAGGTAAAATTACTCTACAACAGACGAAATCTAATTGTAACTCCAAACATAATATCTCGGCGCACAGCTGAGCCGAATAATCAAATGTCGTTAAATCATAAACCAGCTGAAACTGGAAATTTCTAAAAGCTTTATAAAATCAAAGACCAGTCAACTACTGTCTATCTCATTTTCCACTTTCACGAACTTAACTTCGGTATCTGCGCTTTTAACTCTACTTGTCTGTCATTTTTACAAATATGTATTGTAAATATATTTATTAATATGTTTACAATTTGTAGAACCCTTTCAAATCTCATTTTATCCTTTTGCAATTTTCAATCAGTATTAATCATCTACGTATTTGTGACTCCTTTTTCCTCTATTATAGATAAAATACGAAAGTTTACTTTCCATCCTCGTGAAAATACATCATCGTTCACCACGTCACGTCGTCTATGGAACTCCGTTTCATAGGAAAAAATCTTAACGTTTCAATGAATCGTTCGACCATCGTCGCACGCCATAATGATTTACAAAATATCCTGGCGTCGTCAAACTGCTGCAAAAGCATTTAGAAATTAACGAGACCAACTGAGCCTAATATCATTAACCGATCGTAAAATCTGTAAACCGGTCAACTTGCCCGTTAAAATTCGCAAATTTGACTTTGATTAGCCATGCAATCACGTTGAATCATGATCGAAAGTATCATCGACGCGGCTAAAATCCACCGCGCGCGGACTCGTCGTGGAATCACGACGCGCGGGAAAGAGGTACGCGACAAATGGATAAATCGATTACGTTAATCCAAAGCTATCGACCTGCGCTAGGGGTTTATCTGTATCGATTTCAGGGCGCAGATAGAGAACAGAGTACGCGCACATACGTATAAATAATGCCGCGCACATTAACAATCGGTAATAACATACGTGCCTCTGAAAGCCACATATGGGAGAGGGGCAGCAACCAGGGGACGCAAATATTAATGATCGGTCCCCAATGAACTAGGAATACATAATGCCTATTTGCATGACACCCGCACCACGCCAAGCTTAGTTAATCATTCGCACGCTCTGATGTTTGCTGATTCGGCATTGCTTACACACGCGGTCCCACAAATCAGCCGTAGGACTCGCTAATAAATCGATGGCCATTTAATACTTTATGGAATTACTAAGAATGGGTCCCGTACGGAGTGTACTGGTTAATTCGATTTTTCTCCCTAGTAGGTTCTCTCCGAGATTCCCTCCGATCGTAGGTCCGATGTCGTCGATGTTCCTCGGACGATAATGGATTTTACAAAGGAAAGTTTGAGTCGAGCTAGAATGATCAACAGATTGAAGATTTTTATGAATCTGAGAATAGTATATTTAAAGTACAGTACTCGTTGAATATTTAGCGAGTGAAACAAATTTGTGCCTCGTTTACGCTTCTTTAATTATTCGTGAAATAAGGAAATTCTGGGGAAATAGGATCGATCGATTTGACTTCTGTGAGCGGGTCAATTAAGAGGTAACGTTTAATTTTTCACGTGTATTAAATCGCCAGAATTTGCTAGAAACTGATAATCGAATATTCCAATAAAAACTTCAATGTCTTACTTTACCACTTAATTTTACCATTGACAGATATGATTGATTCATGAGCGATTCCATCCTCGGAATTAAATATTGATCTGCGTCATAATCAATTAAATTTATACAGTATCTCAGCCGAAATAATGAATCTTATGAAAAGTGCTTCCAATTGAAAATTCATATCGCGAGAAATTAACAATTAAAACATAAATACTTGTTTTCTATTCTCACGGTACAATTACCGACGAAGAGTAAGCATATATCCGACGAAACATTTTATTCCGTGTTTCGTGTATTCCAATCTGAGTAATTATATCGTATACGTAAACGTGTTCGTATCACAATCAGGCAGAAATAAACGAGACAAAACAGGACGTCGGTATTATATCCGCTGTTTATTCTGAATTCGACTCGCGTAACGTAAAGTAAACGGAAAAACTGGATGGAAACGTTTGCTGACGTCATTAAATATTAATTTTACATTAATTTGCTCTCGCGTTACGATTCGTGTTTGCAAACCAGAACAGGAAAAATATCAGTAGTTAATTCCGCGCGGCCGAAACCAGCCTCTTTTCGCCTATCCAGCTCGATCCTCCATATTGAGATAGATCGAAAAAACCCGGTTTGACGCATTATAATTCGTTATTGTCGGTTGACAGAGCGACAAAAATATCATTTCATTCGTCGGTAAACACGAAATGGAAAATTCCTGTTCCCTTGTAAAAAGGAATTTGTCAGTATTTACCATTAATATCGGAAAAACAACTGCGTGTTTGCACTGATTTTAGTATTACTTGATGAAGATGCAAAGAAGAAAATATTGAATATACAATTGGCTACGATTAAAACAAGGGGTGAATCTCACAAACGTATACAGACGATTATTTTACAACGAATACAAATTGTATCGGCGCGATGTTAAAGCGAGTAACATCAGGAGAAGTGAAACCAGAAGATGAACGGATATAGGGAAAGAAAAGGGGAAAAGAAAGGGGAAAAAGAAGGAGAGAACGAAAGGATAAAGAAGGAATTTATTAGTTTATTCCATTGTTCGTTGCTTATACTCTTTTCACGATGAATTATATCTCAGTTTGTAATCCATCATACAAACATCATAATGTCGTACGTATATCAAACGTATCGCGTATGTGCATCGCCGTGTGAATAATTCGACTTAATGTTTTAATTTACACACAACTTCGCTTCCGCTATCTTTTTTTAAATAAAAACGATCGACACACAGTAAAAGATCCTGTCCAGCGAGTAGAGTTTCAATTATATTCGTGGTCTTTTTTCTTACCATTTGTTCGTCACGTTATGATCAAACGTTCATAAAACGAAACAACGTTCTAACGAGTGAAAAATGCAGCGATAACGATCGCGAAACACAGGTTGGAGGCAGCAAACGGGGCCAGAAATCCCCGCGATTTGCACGCGATCGTTCGATCAGTGCGCAGGGACGCGCGGATCTCTCGCGAGTCCGGCGTACCATTTTCAAAAACGAGAAGCTACGAGAGCCGGGGATGAAACGAACAAACAAATCGAAGAGGAGACGCAACAATCGAGAGATAGGGCAAAAAAAAGAGGTAACAGTAGTAGAGGGCGGAAACGAGATCGAACATTTATGCGAGAACAATTGATACGGTTTTCGGCAACAAATTCGATAACGTGTATCACGAGCGCATGAAGTGGCGTTATGCGCGTGGCGTAATGGCCATCGAAAACGGTACGAGGGAAAAGTAATCGCGCCCTTTTTAATTACCTACCCCCCGATAAAAAGGGAACAAAGGTGTAAAAATATTTACGAACAAACAGAACGGCATTGAGAGAATGTCGACAGCTTGTATCGCTATGCGGAAAATTATTCATAAACGTTTTACTTGACAAAATGTCCAGTCCCGCTGCAGCCGCCATCGTAATTGCTTTATTTATCCCGACAAAGGAAGGAACGAGAATCGCGCACGTGCAACCCTCGTAAGTGTAGAATTTTAATTGGCCCACGACCATGCAATTAATTCCGTTAGTTCCGTTATTTGCGAGGTCGACGCGAGTGCCGATTATCGATAGAAATTTGTCCAACTTCCATGGAGAATAGCTAAGAAAAATGTCTTTCTGTTTCTTGGTTACACAACTGCGTATGCAATCCTCTGGTCATCGAATTAGGACTATATGCATGCATATTATCACTCCTCTCGCTGCAATGTACGCGTATATTACGTCAGATCAGTGGACAATTGTCCTGGATTGTCTGTTATCAAATACGTAAACGATGATCATGTACACGCACATAGCAATGTGTCTGTAAAATACAAGAGTAAAGCATAGAATGAAAGATAAAAATTGAAGGATCGCAGCAAGATTAATTAATACCGACAATCAAGCCGAGTTGTTAAAAAATTTTAATCTTCAGATAGAACTACAACCGGCGAAATCTAAATCGGATTGTTGGACGTCCGATTGAAAGCCCTCGTCCACGGTACCCGAAGAGGCCTCTTCGCAGAGAACTTTTCAACGTCCAGGAATTAGCTCGGCCAAAGACCATCGGGCTGAAAAGCCGTGCACGAAATTCCAGCGGAGGCTCGTAATTATTAACTCCACGGGCGTAATCTCCGTGTCGTAGAGGGAAAACAAAACGAAACCTCGTGGTACAGGGGTGGAAAACAGACCGGACTGGACGATCAAAAGAACTTGGTCGGGAAACGGAGGAACGATGGTTAAGTAAATCTTTTAGCTCTCCGGGAACCGCAAGAATTCCTCGAGTCGTGGCCAAGGGAGCAACAATTTTCGCCAGTGAAAGAAAGAGAGAGAGAGAGGGAGAGGGGGAGAGAGAAAGAGAGGGTAGAAATAAAAGAAGGCCGCAGTGGTTGCTCGAAGAAAAGAGCCGCAGGACCAAGCTGCCACGGGGGTTGGCTAGTCCAGAACAGATGAAACCGGTCCAGCTTGCAGAAACTGTACAGCTCCACGACTTTTCTCCTCTTGTTCCGTCGAGACGCGACGATTTACGTAGGACAATTTTCACGTTCCGCCGTAATGGCGGCCGATGCTAGCCCTGAGGCGGTAAGAATAGCCTGCGCTCGCAAGAGAAAAGTTGCGTAAAATGAGGCTAACGGTCTGCACGTCGGCCTCCTCGTCGTTGGAAAGCTAAAGCTTTCCCGATGCTTTTGATGTGGTCTTCTGAATAGGACTCTCCACATACGTCACTCGGAGTCTCGTTGGCGCATCCCATGAGAAGCAAGAGAGCTTACCTGGCCCGGCCACTTTGATGCCATCCGATGGGGACCCCGGGTTTGTTAGAACCAGCCACTCGTTTGATGTGGCTAACCATATTTACCGTGAAATTGAACATGCGAGAGGTGGGGAGCCACCCCTCTCGTCCAACCTTTATGCGCGTCTTCGCGAGCTTTTTCCGCGAGGATCTTCCTCGCGACTGAAGTTGCATTACTGCGTGGAACTGGAAGGATGTAAATATAAGGAAGCAATTAGCTTGGTATATCTGTAGCGGTGTACGTGTCAGATTTGCAAGAATGTAATTATCTATCGCGGGAGAATCAACAACGTGAAATGAGAAACTTGGGGGAACGACCACCGTGTACGTTCTAGCACGGAGAAGTTTTCAAGCGAATGAGAAATTTAAATCAACGATGAGAACGTTGAGGCTCTGCTATGTAAAATATACGCACAGATATGTGATTCTTTTCTCACCAAATGACAGCCATTCGACGATCGACCGCTGGTCAGATAAAAAGTCGGATAAAAATTAATGAATCAGAAATACAGCGGAAAAGGATGATAACTATTGAAAAAGGATCGTCTGACCTTCGGAACTCGTTGACGATAAAAAAAGAAAAGTAATCGTATACTCGTGAGATCATTGTTCGCGTATGGAAAGAACAAAATCACATTTTTACAAATTTCACCCTCGTAAAAGTTCGGTTTGAAGAACCAAGAGTCCACCGGAAACGGCGTCGTAAAACGTAGACCGAGCCGCTGACACGGATACCCGAATGAAATTCCGACAGGAGGGCGCGTTACCGTTTCGAAAACGCTTTCTTAAATCCGTGTCAACGACGAGCTTTCCGCTGCAATAGACGGTGCACCTGGCAATGCCGATACGTGGCAACACCCGTGCAACGAAATCGTCCTTCTCTCTCTTGGCGAGCGTTTTATCGGAATCGGTGGCGCTTTTTCTGGATCTTCGGGTAGCACGGTATGTTTCATTTCACTGCGTCGATTATGACGCATAAAAACGCCCAACCATTAACCCCGCCGGATGCGCGATAACGATTATTGTTGCTTTCAAAGTTACGAGTCCGGCTCGCCTACCGAAAGTCATCTCGGTGATTCTCCACTCTGTAATTCCAGGGGAAACGTTGTAAGGGATTTTATAGTTTTGCTTTTTTTTATTAAGGAGAAGAGGCTTATATTTAGCACTCGATTGAAGGAAGGAAAGAGCAGGCTTAATATTTGGAATTAAGATGTCGATTAAGGTCTGATGTTCTTTCCTTAGTACAATGAAACTTTGTTGGGGTGTTGTACCGTGCTTGAATTGCGTTCGTTAGTGTTTGTAAGAAATTGAAATTAACTCCCGTAGAAAGTTGATAACAGTATTTTTAAGCACGGTGTTCCCGAATATCGCTGCTTGGTTGAGTCAAATATCAGAAGTTTTCCAACAAAGAACGAACCAGTCGAGATAATTGAAAGATCGTCGTTATTTACTTACATATTTTTATTTGATGGTCATTTGAGCTTGGCCTTTCTCGTACTATCACACAAATAACATAAATAATATCATCTAGCTATTCTGGACAGGATACATCGCTATTAACCTTTAGAACCACAATTCTTCATCATAAATCTTTCAGAGCTGAAAACCTTCCTAAATAAAACCGATCGCTACGAAACCTTATAAATTACTAAATATTTTTCCACATTGAGCTTCCACCTCTGAAAGCTGTACGCCAAACTTTTTGATGTAAAACCTTTGAAGCGGTAGCTTTTCGACATGGAACTCCCAAAAGTGAAAGCCTTCAATCCCAAGCTTTTACCGCAGCAGTTTTCCAACCTTGAACTCTACGAACTCCGAATGTTGGCAAATTTTCAGTTTCGTCCTTCGAATTCGCTTTCGATTTGAGTTCTCCTATTTCTAACTATCGTTCAAAGTGTACGCCAGTGAAGCTTTCAGAAGCGCGGGGCTTTTCGAACTGAGCCACAAGCAGCTTAGCGTCTAGTTGTTTCGACGCTTGGATCGATAGGACGAGCCCCGTCCACGACCGAAGACCGAGAAACAGCAAGCCATTAAGCGACTAACACCGTTACGTGCTTTTTCTCATGAAAATCACGGCTGACCATTTATTTTCTTGCCCTACGTCTGCCACGCAAGGGAGAACGAACGATCTCATCCACCCTTTCGCCAAAGTATCGTCCAGATAATCGCGTCGAATTATCGCTCGCTAGTTTCCTGCCGCGCTTTACGCTCGTTAACCTTTTTCCCGTCTATTGACAAGATGTCTCTCAATCTGATTTTTATGCGAATTTTCAAGCAAGATATCTCATATGTTCTTCGACGTATATGTATGTGGTGGGCAAATTGACTCTCGAATCTTTTACCGTCGTAGGCTTTCGATAATTATGAAAAAGATTCTAGTGCACTTATCAATGTCCGCACTGCGTCACGCAATTGACTGTTAAGTCCACACACGTTTAGTACTTTTTTCAAGAGGAAGAAAAATCCGGAGAAGAGGAACTTAAGGGAGAAATTTCAGTTGTGTCATGAGATGGATCGTAAAATAGGAAAATTCTCCGCTCGAAACGTTGCACCCAGAGAAGCTTCATTTTCCCTTTTTTTTTTAAGATAATATTTACATAGTCCGAAAAATATTCTTGCTGCCTGAGAACAAAAGAAGATCGCTCGCGGTATTAATCGTTTCACATTAATCAACGACCTCTGTGCAAATTGTCGATAATCTTTGAACGAAACAACATTGAGAAAACATACTTGAGGTGTTCTTATATTAATCCGCAAAAGGGAAACATTTCCATTTGACAGACGCCCTGAGACCTTCGCACAGTGCTGTATGTTATCCACGTACGTGGAAAAGTTAATGCGGTGTAAGTGAAGCGAAAAGGAAACAAGACAAGCAGATCTTTTTAATTAGCAGAAACCAATCGAAATTCGAGCGCGCGCACAAATATACAGAGGTTGGACACTGGACACGTAACAAAATATCCTTTGCCTGGGAAACCGCGGAGATATCGAATTTCCGCAGAAATAATATGAGCCGGGACAAGCTGCGGCCCGTGTTGTTATTGAATTATAAACCCGCTTTTCCTCCACACCACGCACAATATCGCGGTACCGCGGAAGGTAATCTAATAATAGAGCAAGAATAACTATTATTATTAGCGTTCGGTTCTTGGCTCTTGGATAGATCATGCATGCGACCTAGGAAATGCAATCAAACCCGTTCGTTGATGGATCTGAAAATCTTGGAATTTAGGTTGACGTCTCACGATCGTCATCCATCATTCGATTAACATTGCTCGCGAATTAACGAAGCGGTGCCTAATTCAGCCTTGTAACGTTGCCGGCTTAAGTCCTGTGGCAAGCGTACAGCTGGAAACCTTAACGTGTCAATCTCCTTGCGATTCGCTTAACCCAGATACGTCCGTCAACAAAAAAAAAAAGAAAAAGGAAAAGAATCAGTTCAAAGTACTTAATTTTGTTTCGTGATCTCTCAGCATTAATATTCTTTTAGAAGAATGACGTGGAATTAATTTTCGTAGAATTAAGGGGAAAAGTCGAATTTCCGAGACACGTCTCCTGATTAAACAAATTCCTAGGTCGATTCTTCAAATCACAACAATTTCGGAACAAGAATCAGATAATACGAAGAACTGAGGAAAATCCATAAACTTGCCCTTGCAAGTACGTTTCTTCTGCGATAATGGTAGGCAGAGTAGTACAATAGTATCGTCGTTGAGAACACAGACGTTTAAGCGAATAGCAAGAGATTCGAGCGTTGAAGAATACAACTATTAAGGACACATTAAAAGAATGGAACTGTCGACGATTGGATAGAGGGGCCATTGGCGCACGGAAATGGCCGGGGACGGGGATAGAAACGTGAACGGGGAACGTTTTCGGAACCTTCGATACGCGACGACCGGGTTCCGGGCTATTAACCATCGAAAAAGGGGACATTTATAATAAAAAGCCATAAACCACAGCGAGGGATGGCGAAATGCCACTGCAATTGGTAGGATGGCGGAAGCTAACCTGTCCGGGGTGTCCCGTGGAAGTACAATGGCCGATGAAGGGGGCGATTTCGAGGCCTAGCCTGTGAAGTGGTGACACAGGTATAATAATTCCGACCGGTCGGTTAGACCCCGACATCGGTTAAGTGGCCACAGATGGCTGAATACGGCACCTCGATGCATTTACAGGCCAAATGATTCACGCTGCAGAGGATGTTCGACGGACTTAATTAAGCGGAACCACTTGCATCCACGCCATCGGCGGACGATAGTCGCTTCCGGTTTGCGGCGAACCGCCTCTAGGGGAACGTCTCTTTCGAGATGGACACGTGGTTCGATGGTCTACGTTCATGTCAGGTTGCTACCCGCTGTTTTGTGATGTCTTTCTTCGCATGGGTAACGCGGAAATTACATGGGATGAGGAAATAATGACGGTTGGTGAAAGGCCTTACGAGGATAGCGAGAGATTTGACGTAGGGTGTTTAAGGATGTTTTGAGAAACCGATTCTCACGGAAAAAGTGTTGGAAAAGATTGACAGTTGACGATAGAGTCTATATCGGGGTGTTGAGTGATTTAGAGTAGGATGTTGGAGAAGAATATTCTGGGGATCTGATTCTCGCGGAAGAAGTTGTTGAAATATTGACAGTTGATGGTAGAGTATATACAGGAATGTTGAGTGATTTCTAGTAGGACGTTTGAGAAGGATATTCTGAGAATCTGATTCTTACAGGGAATATACGGAGAAACGATGCAGGTTGGTGAAACAATTTGCGTACGGGGATGTATTGCGAGATATGAAATAGGATGTTTCAAGAGTATAGTGTGAAAATAAAATTTTTTAATTTTCACGCTTCGATAAAAAGGCATTTAACGCTTAGGATTTTTGTCGCGATAAACTCAGGTCAATAAATTAAGGCTGACCAAATATCATTTGCATTATTTGAGAATTAATGTAGACAGGTGGGAGAGGACTGGCGTTATGCAAATCACGTGGTGTTATTGGGGAAGGATTTCGTTGTAAATGCGTTATAATGCGCTTTGTTTAAAACGAGAAGCTATCAGTGCATATTTCCGGGAAATCCGTTGTATAGGTATGGGTACTGGTGATAATTCTAAAGAGTATAAGCTCTCTATAACCGAGTATCGATCAATTAAACGCGACGAACGACACTTAAATATTCCGAGCCACGTATAATCGGCCCACTCTATTTCCGTTAATGAGAATTTAATAACCGAGTGAAACGATCCAAATCGAGCGATTTCCATCGTGACTTCGACGATGATACGCTAACGATCATCGGCGAGGAAACCTCGGATGGTCCCAGTGGTCGCTTTAAATCGGAAGTTCCGTCTTTTAGAAAGGTCCGAAAGCTGACAGAATGCGGGGAAAGAGACAAACGGGCAACATAAAACGAGAAAGGAGCGTTGCTCGACGAGAATCGAGGAAAAAACAATGACGATTCGCTTGCAGCAGCTCTGCAACGCGTTAAATAAATATTCATAAGCTCGCAGCTGTCGAATAAATTGCGAGTAAACAGTCAGGTGGTTCCCACGATATGGAAAACTACTGGCAGTTCGATCTTCCGTGACCATTTTTCGAACAATCTGCGGTAAACTTGCGCTGTTTCGTTTCGAATATACGGGAGATCCGCTAACATTTTGCATGTGTATAATAGAGCCGAAAGGAATAGCGTTAAAGTAGTTCGAGTGACACGGATTTTTATTTGCGGAGATGTGGATAAAGTTCGACGAAAGGATTTGAATGATATTCAATATTAAGGATATCGGTAATGAAGGCTTGAAAATTCACAAACAAGCTATGCAGCAGGATGCAGATTCGTGATTACGAACGTAACTAAAGTTTGAAATCGAAATAAATTCAGCTTGTTTCATCCTGGAAATATAACGAATAATTTACTTTGTATACTTTATATTTATATATTTATGCATATATATGCTTATTTAGTTTCGCACTTTTGCAATTCAAATTTCAAACGCATAAATATCCGCCGTCTATTCATAACGATATCATCTATACAAGTACGGATCTTGTGCATCCTATCTTGCTTATTAACTTTTGTGTTTCTAAAATAATGCAATTCTACTGTACCGAGGCTTCCAATTAAAATTTTATTCCAATCTTTCCATACTTTTAAATGTCCACTAAATCTAAATGCCTACAAAAAGATCTTACCCAGAGGATTCTTCGAGATCCTAATTCGGAAATTATCAAAAGTATCATTTCCAAATATGAAAAAATTGTACGGTATTTAACACTTTTAAACGCGTCCTCGACAAAAGTTTTTAATAAAATTTTAGAAACATGGTTGGATTCGTGACATTAGCTAAAAATTCTCGATCGAACAAAACGAGGTGCGGAGATTAACGAAGAACGAATAAAAGGGTACACGCGATTGAGCACGAACGACATCGAATTTTGCGACCAATAAGAGCGCAATATCAGCCGGAAGCGGGAGGCAAAATAGCGAAAGCAGAAGGCTGCGACTGACTGCCGTTGGACGTGGCGTTAAGTAGCGACAATAACAATAGGACGTGGCGTGGAAAGAACGTGTAATGGGAAAGTAGATAACGTGATAAGTGGAAATAAAACGCGGGGCGGTCAGTTGCGTCTTTTTACACGGTTATTATCGTGGAAAACGAGGAACCGTGCACGCCATTTTTTCTACACCCTCGTCATTCTGGATCGAGTCTCGATCGGTACTTTCTACGTAATTATTTTCCAGATATTTCAGCATGTCGTATTTATCGCGTATCCCTCTAAGTGTCTGACAATTGCCTTTTTTTTTAGCCGTTTAATAACTTGAAAGATTTTCGTGATAACGACGCATTCTAATAATAAAAAACTAGACTCAGAACGTGGTGATTCGTTGCTGCATGATTTAATTACATATAACTCTTGATATGACTGCAGATATACTCGTAAAAATTCTATTATGGAATGAATACGTTGTTGAAGAAAAAACTGAAATGTAGTAAACAGGAATTGACGATAGAGTTTCCTCATTTTTTGCTAAAGAAAGATGAATATCGACGAGAATCGTTTTCTATCCTCACAGTCTTGCGCAGAATAATTCCAAATATTTACATCGGAAAGATATTGTTACGGTAAAAGTTAAAGTCACTCTCGAAAATACCCAGTACGAAGTACCATGATTCACGATACGATTTTATGGGATTAATTTCTCGGATAAATGTTCCCATTACAGGCCATTAAAGCGCGGAATAGTAGAAAAGTTCACAGCCGACCGATTCCATGCGAGAAGTCCGCGATGGCAAAAATTAGTACATCCATTAAACGTATGGGATCGGTTGAAAGACCGGAGAAAAATGGAATGAGCGCGTGGCGTGGAGAAATTTGGAATTTTATCGAAATCCATCGAAGCCACTCGAGAGGGTGAAAAGGTAGAAACGGGTGAATTTTTGTACGAGAAAGCACCGTCTGCTACCCCTAGCACGCGCGATCGACCGTCTTCCCCATTCATGTGTCACCGATTCGCATCGGTAAATTGCGGCGATTCGTTCCGCACATGTGTCCAGATCCGATGTCCCCTGTGCCGTGAAAGCTACTTAACGCGATGATCGATATCCTTCCGATTCAATCCGTGAAACGCGATATATCATAGCGAGGATTCGCCACGCGAGAAGAAGTTAATCTGTCACAATGCGAATTCATCCCCGTGCGACTTACACGTGGAACGATACGGTCCCCGTATAATTACGTTTTCCACCGGAAATCTAGGATAGTTTGCTGTTTTCTTCGATCGTGAATCTTTTAACAGAAAGCAAGAGAACTAATTAACAACCGGTGAAAACTCGCGGCAACTTCGGCTGAAAGGCAATGAATAAATTAAGGGGATAACCCATCCCTGATAACGAAAATCATAGGTATCCTCAGCAATTTTTAAGTGGGAACTCGCGAAATGTGTAAATTGAAAATCAGGTTGAAGTGATTTATCGTGCATATTTGCAGCAACATAGGTGTATCTTTTATTCAACGAAACATCTGCGCTGCAGCTGCTTCGCGGTAAGAGGCACGCGTGCTTACCATCACGCGATTTAAAAACGAAAAACTATGAACTATTATTTTTAAAGAAGCTTATATCTATATATGAATATTCAGAGACATGGATGCTTATGCAAGTGGTGAATATTTGGATGCGAAATCTCGAAAGTTTATACATAGTAATGTCGATAGCGAATCAATGCTTCGATATGTTCAATGTAATCCGTGTTATAATCCATATTCTTTAGGACATATCGTTTGCAAAATATCGCAAAGTACGCGATGAAGATCGTAGACATTTAGATAAGTGGCCATCTCAAAATCTTTCGACGTAAGGAAGTTCCAACGCAATCACTTTCTTTCGAAAAATACCCAAGAACACCTATGATCTTCACGCGCCGTTAGAATCTACAGGATGATTCCTCGCTTCGAAAACGTAGTTCGTTTTTTCCGCGAATTGTTCGCGGAAATCGTGGTGAATCCGGTGAGTATCGAAGAAGACGTGCATGGCGATGAAACGGCGCGGAAAGGAAAAATATCACGGCGGTCTAGGGACCGGATGAAAATAATTCACGTCCCGAGGGGGCCCTTCGCTAAAATTACCAGCCTGGCCGAAGTATTAAACTTGTTAAGATATTTAGAGCCCTATGGAGATTCGCCGTGAATTACGACGGTAAACGGGCGAAAGGCTGCGTAAAATTTCAAGGCGACGCCGTAGGAGCTTGATAAAAACTCGGCCGTTTCTGGCCGGGGGCCGAGCGTACCGCGAAGAATGGCTGTCGCAGCCAGCGAACGATCCCCTGTTTCGTTATTTAGGGACAAAGCCAGACCACAGAGATAACTTAAAGAATGCAAATTTTAACGCAGCAAAAACCCTGAAACTCTAAAAGGTCCACGAGCTTTTTGTTTATAAATTTTATCTAGATCGGTCTACGATTTAAATTTCGTAGGGCTTTCGACGATTTTAAATTGGTAGGACCAACTTTGAACGAACGGAATGCAAACGATGATACATACGTAACTTGATGGAATGCCTTCAGCTGTTCGAAAGCGCAACTTTTATGAATTTAACTCGTCGAATTGTAAAGATGATTGCTGTAACCATGGAGGGACCGTACTGTCGTAACATGAGCAGCTAAATTCGAGACACAGTTCTTAAGATTTAAGGGAAACTTTCTCAAAAAATGATCGTGAAAATATATGTTCTGGAAGTCAGAGATATTTTTTACGAACACGCGTGATCGAATTTATATCAGGCAATATTTCCTTGCGATATCACTGCGAGAACTTTGAACGAGGAATCGCTGGAGGATGCTGTACGCGCGAAAGTGATTCGAGCGGAAAATAAAAAGCATTTGTTCGATGTTCAACGTGACGAGGGTGAGACATTGCTATGTTTATAGGGGAGCTGTGATGTTTCAAAGGAAACCGACTGTTAGAAACATCACGTATATAGGATGGATCTTCAAACGTTGCGATAAGTTACGAATAACCGAAGCGCCTGATTTAATGACGAGTTTACGGCCTGGAATATATAACGGGCTTAGTCAGCTTAGAGCTCGGTTAAACGTAACTTCGCAAAATGAACCACACCCCTTGCTCTCCACTCGTATTATCTACAACCACAAATTATGCTCTGCATATTGGCTGAACAGATTTTATCTTAATCCTGCTGTTCTTCCGGTCATTTTGCTTTTATATTGAAATATCTCTTAACGATAAAGAAACTATACACGGATCGTTGTGAACACGTACGATTTCTCATACATTTAAATTTCTCTCAAATATTGAACGCTTTTTGCTCGTTAGAATAAAAATGAATAATATATAAAAATCCGAGATCACGTGGTAGATGAAAAATCATTAAAGATGGAAATAATTCTCTATTATTAAAAGCATTTCTTCGTTTTACATCTGTTCTGATTATTCGAAACGGCATCTAACAATTTACTCTGGAACGAAACGGAATTAATGGAAATAGAAATGGAGGATTGAGCCGGGTGAATATGTATTCATTTACCGGGCAATATAGTCCTTGTGGAGTATTTTGTTACACAGAACTCTGGTATTTTTTCGTTATTGGAACGGGCATCGGGAAACGAGGAGGAAAAGGGGAAAAAGAAATTGAATAATTTAATAACACGGAGGGAAAACAACGAAAATAAAAACTCTTCCTTTAGAGGGAATCGTGCTCGCGGAGTAGGTGCATGATTTTTTTCTTTGATTTTTTCCGTCCTCTCCTTTCGATCGGTGCGCGCGTTCCTTTCGCGCATCCGCTTATGGAGAGCTGCACTCGAATAGCGGGAACAAGGCAATAAGAGTCGAACGAGTTAGAAGAAGCAAATTGAAAAATTTAATGGCGTATCGAGAACGACGCAACGGATGATACGGGACGATCTGGAATGCTACGCGAAATATTCCGCCACGTTTGTCTCTTTCTGTTCGCGCGGAACGTCGTTATAGAAACGGAAAAAACGATAATCGTGAGAAATTGAAAAATAGAGAGCCAGCACGGTGCATACGCTGGTTGAATGGAAGAGAATATTGTTATATTAAAAATCTAGAGGTACGTATATTCCACGGCACTGCAACAAATAGAAAAACACGAAACAAAAAATATACAAATATTCTACAACGTTTATCTTTCTATTGCTCTGGCTGCAGATATTACAACGATAATATCCGATATTACAATATGTATCTATCTATTAAGAAGAACGAAAATTAGAAATAATTTCGTAATATGAAACTGTACAAGTTCTGCATTCTCTGTTGGCGATATTTCAATCGTTATTAAAGGACTACAAGAAAAATTGTATAGACATGGCAGAAAGATGGAAACTTATCAACGTTCTATTTTATTTCCCCCGATCTCACACCGATCCGCGATAATGAAACGCTTGGAGAACAAAATTCATCGAAGAATCATGTACACAGGAATATCATAAAATTAGATCACCGATTGTCAGGTAAAATACGCTTACAAATCGCACGAAAGCCAAATCAATTAATTACACCGAACTTAAATCGTTTAGTTTCTGAAAACATGAACGCTAATCGTACATTCTAATATTAAAACTAAGAATTATTAACACAGTTAGACCTCTAAATGGATCGTACATACGTACGATGATACACGCAAGTACGTGCATTATCAAACCGTTAAAATCCCCTCGTAAACGAGAAAGTATCAAATGAAGAACTCCGTCGACAGCACCTGTCCACCATTTCCGGATCAACAGCGTCCATTTCAGTGGACAGAGTCGCCAAGTTGCCTCTAGCCAACGGTGGTCGACGACGTTTTGACGAGCGTTTACCGTTCCAGGTTAAAACCTCGCGCTTTGACCCTGGGCTTGAGGACGGGTCACCGAGGAAGCAGACCGTAGACAATGAGAAGAAGCGAGTTGCTGGCCCGGTGGTTGGTGGAGAAGGGACGAAGAAACGGAAGGAGGACAGAGGTGGAACGCTGAGAAAGAGAAAGCAGAGAAACCACACGGGTCGCGGGTAAGCGGTAAGTTTCTAACGAGAAGCATTAGCGGAGTGGACGAGGCGACATCAAATATGTAGATAGCGCTACGGGGAATTTCTCCGGAGAACAAAGTTGCTACAACGTAGCTCCGGACTCGGAAACAGAAGGAGGTGAATCTAAAGGGGGAACAAGGGGGAGGGAGAGTGAAGCCAACACGCAGAGAAGGGAAACAGGAGGCACACAGAGAGAGAGGGACGGTCTTGCCTCATCCTTGGAAGGCAGCTCGCGGCATCAGACTCCCTTGTGGTGCGCTTCCAACCCTCCGTACGTCGGATAATAATGGGAAAAGCTGGCGAGCTACGGCCCCCTGCACCGTAGCACGAATTAAGTCTGCGGAAACGCCGCCGCGTCTGGAATTGATTAACCTTCGTAGTTCACGAGACCAGCGAAACCCTCGTGCGTGCTGCACGAGGCAGTTTGGATGCCCATAGCCTTGAAGAAACGATGGATTTCATAGCTATTGCGATGTTTCGCTGATGTTCGGGGGATTCGAGGTTTTAGGAGTATGATAGGGGTCGTGATATAGCGAGGTCGTAAGATTAAAGTCAGTAGTCGAAGCACAGTGGAACTTTGCTTATATAGGGTTACTAGGATTTGGCGTGGATGGTTCTGGATTTGTAATTATGTTTAAGGTTGTACGGGATCGAAAAGTCTGAGAATATGTTGTTTAATTGCGTAGAAACAAGAAGAAGATACGTACGAATATTTTTCTGCGTAGTAACGTTTGTTCGTCATACAGGTGTGTGTAACTTGAAGCTAAAGAAAACTGTTAAGGGACAAACATAGTTCGTTTAATTAGAATTTTCTGATTTATATAATAGCCTGATTCTTAGATGATGGGTTCAATTAACGGGAGGTTACTTAATCGGGAGTTAATTGAAACGAAGTTAGAACTTGACGATAGATCGTAACTATGTCGGGGCAGAGAAATTGTTAAAGGAACTGAAGAAATTTTTTATACGCAGCCAATGTAATTTATTGTTACGATTTGAGTCTTCCGGATCCTCTAGAAATCGTATCTGATCTTTCGCCAGAATAGCTTCTCCGTGGGTTGAATGACACATTGATATTGGTCTATATCTGCTGGTTCTCGATATTTATATATTTATATACTGTGCTCATATCATGGAACATTGATCACTAGAACGTGGATATTTATGGGAAATTTATACGTGCAGAAATATACAGAATACACAAATGCAAAGATATACGAAATATCCAACATAAAAACATTCGTTACAATATTTAGTGCATAAAAAAAGTTTCTATTCAGATTTTATATTTTTACTAGTGTCCATAAAAATATGAATATGCGTAAACATCCGCAGTTTATCGATCACCAATCAGATTTTAAATTGGCCAGCAGAATAATTTAAAAAAACAACGGTTAACCTACATTGTGCAATACATTGCCATCAAAGATCGTTACATTGCAATTTTGCTTTTTTCGTTTACGAATTTCTTGAAACATTAGTCGCAAGTAAAGTGCAACATTATCAATCACGTGTCGTTTAAAGCTCACAGTCCCAAGATACGATCGACACTGCTACTCGATAATTCAATTTATAACCTTAATATATCGTGGCCCATACTACGGAATAGTCCATTTGATATTGGATAAATTTCGGGATTCAATCGTATCGAACAAAATCGGGTCTTCTAGCTTTTGATTTTT
The DNA here is from genome assembly GCA_014737475.1 of Bombus confusus. Lineage (NCBI taxonomy): Eukaryota > Metazoa > Arthropoda > Insecta > Hymenoptera > Apidae > Bombus > Bombus confusus. The sequence continues at coordinate 110,171 of JACXIV010000080.1, read as the reverse complement.
CGGCGGACATTGTTTCGGCGATTCAAACGACGAGGCTTCCTGCAGTCGTTATCGTGGCAATTTTCAATTCTACCCTTTTTCGTCGCTGCCCCCCGATGACTTCATCAGAGCGTGGAACGTAACGAGATGATGCGCCGGCACAAAAATGATCCATGTAACGTTATTCGCGTGCACGGCCACGTAAAAAGCACGGGACCATTTCGATTTCGTTCAATCGTTCATAAAGCGGACCAGTTTACCGTATCACACTCAACGCGCAAATGATTTTCCCCTGTATTTAGGAAAAATATTGTCGCCCTGCATCGATGTTTCACTATTTTTCAACGCGGATATTCCCAATATCAGCGTCCTTTACCTTTTTTTCTTTTTTTGTTTTTCGTTTAAAATAATTTACAAAAGTCCTTAATTCCCTCGCAATGGATTGAAATTTCGTTTCGTTCCGAAACTTGATTGACGGTAATGGATTTCGAATTAAAACAAAGGATACCTATATCGAATGTTCTGTGACGAGAGGGGAATCCGTAAAACTCGGTGGAAACGAATGATACGACGTGCAAAATTTAGAAACTTTTTCAGGAGAGACAGACAAAACTACGGGAACGGAGTAGTTTTTACATTAGCGCTAACCAACCGGTTAGCGAATGATAATGACAATTTCCATGAGAGAACTTACAATCAACCTCGAACATTGCATCGCATTATGCGGTATTGCTAACTAGGGAATCGTCTAATCCAAAGTTGCCAGGCCAGATAGCGGAATTAGTTAATATGTAAAGCAGCCGTGGCTGTTGGAAATTCCAGAAATTCCGTGTCGTCCCGGAGTTTCGCTTTTCGCTTCAAACCGGACCCCCTCCCCTCCCCTCCTCGCGGCCTCTTTTCTCCGTGATTTTGTTTGCATTTCAACGTTATTCCCGTTTACGAAAGCGGCGACGAGCCGTTAAAAATGAAACCCGGTTACCCAGGCAAACGTTACACCTGAGTATTTAACTATACATTAAACCGCGAGCACGCTGAATGTTTTCCACTCTCTCGAAATCAGCTGCCAGTTTCGTTTATCTGGTTTTTCGGCAACAGAAAAATAATAAAAGTAATTCTTCCCGAGAGGTAGTTAAAAATTCCTTTTGATTAATAATGGAAAATGGTAGAAGTTGGAACAAGTACACGGTCAGAAATTAACATAAACTTTTGCCGCGTAACGTAGAGGTACGTTTGGTGGCAGCGGTTATAGTTTCGTCCCGGTAAATGAATATTAGATTTGTGACGGGGATTAGCTCGAATTTGAACTTCAGCTTCAGTTCTTTTAACTAAAGAAGGATTTATACGCGATTTAACAAAACGTACGTGATATTTGGATATAAGGTACTCGTTCAACGTTATTTCACGTTAAAACTGACAGAATTATTGAACTCACCAATTTCTGCTCTTTTTATAGAAATTTTACTTTTAAGAATAAGAATGTTTTTTAAAGCCTCGTTTCTCTCCTTGCATTATCGATTATTCGTTTCTATTCCCTTGGTGTAAATTTTGTGCTTCAATCGCCAGTAAATCCCGAGGCAGCTGTTTAAGAAATTTATCTAAAAAAGAAAGAAATTATCGCAAACGCCGATATTCTGTGTCAATCCAATTAACCTTTGCTCGCGAAAAATCACCAACAGCAGCTAATAATCATCGAGATTCCGCTAGTGTATCTCCACCCTAAGAAATATCCTCTCCCTAAACATCAACTCTCTCTCAAACGATCCATCCCGAAAGAAAAACTCGGTCGATCGCCTCGATTACGGATCGTCATGCAATTAGCGCGCGAATTCGCACCGGCGGACGTGAAAAGTATTCGCATCGTGAGGGTGTCGAAAGCGGGCAAAGGGAGAGCGTAGAATATTGAGGGGTGGAACGTGGCGAAGGGTAGGAGACAGAAAGAGGAGAGAAAAGAGTGGAAGAGATAGGGCAAGTGGCTGGTACCACGTGCTGAATCAAACTAAGCGTAACGTTTTGGGGTTGCACGAGGGCCGAAGTGTAACGAGAGCAAAGCTACGCGGCAGAAAGGGGCAGGCGAAAGGTGAAGAGAGGAGTCGGGACACGGGATCGGTGAAGTATGGGGGCCAGAAAGGGGATGCTCCTCTCAGCAGCTTTCCCAGTAAGACGGGGCAAAGCGAGGGGTGAGAAAGGGCTGGCAGAAGGTGGTTACTCGCACAGGGAAAAGACGGCGGGGCACACAGAGAAGGAAGAAAACGATGGTGGCCGGGACGGAGAAAGTTTCGGTGTATCTCTCCGCGTCGTCAAGCTACTCCCCGGCTGAATAGAACGGAGGAACGAGAACGAAACCCGACACGTCAGCCGCGCCTCCACTTAAGGGAATGGAATTTGTCAACGGGTTCCTCGAGACCCGTCGTATAAAATTCAAATGGGCAGGGAAGGGTCAGCGAATCGACCACTGGCTTCTAGTCTTCTTACGTTCATCTTCGAAAGTTTTAGGGCTCTCGTAATGGTTGACGCTTAATTTCGATCGACTTCGGCCGAGAGGATGGACGATGGTTGGTACAGGGGAAGAAGAGTTATGTAGAATGGTGAGAATGGTGATGAAAGGAGGGTGGATGTTTAAGATTGTTTTAAGAGATGTAAGAGGACTATTCTTTTTTAGTACTTGTACCTGATTAAGGTTACAGACAGTTAGGGTGAGAGGATCTTTCTTCAGATTATATCTGAGAATACTCGGGAGAAAATTGTAAGATATTCTATTATGGTCGTACTTTTGCATAATTCTAGAGAGGGAGAAGCGAAGTTGAGGAATATTTGATTTTCGTGATGTAAGAGAATTGTTGGTTGTCTTGAAGAAGCGTAAAGTTATTTATATATTAATAATGTATAATATGTTATATCGTGTATTAGTTGGAGAAAAAACGAATAACTGATACAATCGAATCGCGCAGAATGTTTCTGATCTTCGCGGCGAGAATCAGTCACAATTAACAACGTTAACCGTGAAAGAACTTTCCCAACGAGGAAGAAGAAAATGGGAAACGTTAATGTGAAAATCGCCAAGAATTTCTACACAAAGTTTCCTTTTAAGCGAAAAAATCATTTTTCAAGTGAGTATTATTTTTTATAATTAAATGTCCAGCTTCATGCTGGATTAAAGGCTTCTTCTTCTTTGTGAGATAATCACTTTGAAAAGATACGTGAAGCTTTCCAGTTATCTACAGTCTTCTGCTGTCGGTTCATCCGGGAACAGAGATTTTAATTAGTAGGTGGACGTCTTTACATCCAAGCAACCAGCCGGACTATTAATTTCCTTCTCGTATCCGTTATTCGCAATTAGACATTTAACCTTCCGTTTTCGATAAACAAATTGTCTCTCTATCGATTCTGTTGTCCCCTTTCTTCTCGCCCTACTAATCCGACATAATTTATGAATATGTTCGTAACACCCTCGATGGGATTCATGACACGTATACTACCAATAATAGACATAGAACTTTCACACGGTAGAATATTAAATTTGTGAACGATAGAGTTTTCTATTTGTGATCCAATATTACAGAAATTTGCATTACAGTATTTTTGGTATTGCTAGGACAGTTCTAAAATCTAAAATGTACAATATACATATACACGATATACATTAGATACGATAGAAAACAACGCAATGCGATTCAACTCGACGATCATTAATTAAAAATATTCTAAAATCCAATTAAAGCTTCGAATCTCTATGCATCTTTCTCTCGCATCTCTGACACAGGAAATCCAATCACCTGCAATAACCAATCAACGAAATTTTTAGAATATTCGATAATTGCGATAGTCGCGATAGTTGTTACCGATTCGATATCAAACCACTTCAAACAAAATTCACCAACTCCTCGAATATTTAAATAACGATCCGGTTGACTCCCTGTGACCTCCGTACACGCATTTTAAAAGTGGATCGAAAGAAATATACAAAGTTCTCGTTCTCAATGCAGTTAAAGTTCCTCCATTGAAAGTGCCAGAATAATTGTCGGTTAAAGAGCCTGAGGCGATTATTAATGCGGAAACTAATACCTCAGCGTTGTTAATTACCCCGGCGGGTCGTCGGAAGAAAGATGGAAAGTCGGTCAACGGGGTTGGACGTCGATGAACAATATTTTTCGGATCATTTTCGGCTTCCTTCGTCTCCCTTAGTCCCTCGTCGTCTTTCTCAATGGCCAAACAGAGAGACCGTTCCCTTCCCTGCGGGAGAGATCGATCCGAATATTCCATAGAATCCTCTATATCCGCAGACGGTAAACTACTTTCGACTCTTTTTGCCCGGACTGAAAGAAGAAGAAGCTGGGGGAGTTGAGAGGCGGTCGGGACCAGGTCCAGGAAGCTGCATTCAAACTCTGGAATATATATATCCCCCCCCCCCTCCATCTCTTTGGCATCGGGAAAACTAACGAGAGGGCATTCCAGGACTTGGCTTAAGGAAGTTTATTTTCTTAATACTGGGGAGACAGGGGGGAAGGCGTGCATCAGTCTTCCGGTTAGAGTCGCAAACCCGGCATTCAGAAGCTTCATTAGGAGGAGCGCGCATTCAGAGGCCATTTGATTCCTCCGTTGGTGAACTCGCGTGACCCCCCGGCCATTCTAAAGGTTTAAGAGTATCGGTGTCTTTTTAGAATTTCCTTCTCCTATTTTTTTTTCTTCTGCTCCACCCTGGTCTTCCTCTTCTTCGTCTTATTTTAGTTCCTTTTTCGTTCGCCAAGACCACGTAACTTTTTCGAGGTAATTTTATACGGGGATGAAAGACGCATTGGAAGACGCTCTCGTAAAATTAGTTTCTAGAGGCAGAAATTGTTATCAGAAAAGTCTTACTGCTCCAATAAACCTTCACTGAAATTCACTCTTTTTTATCGCACTTTGAAAATCTTTGGAAATTGATACGACGCTGGAAAGCTCGATTAGATGAATAAGTAGATTGCTCTTCGCGTTATCGTATCAAACGTTTCACCTTTAAAATTAAATAAAAGACCAGGCATATCGTTTTGATTCACTAACGCATTGGCGAAGGTTATTGTTTTCACCAATGAATACAATTTTACATGAGCCTTTAATCATACAGAAAGACAGGGTGTTATTTTCCGATAATTTGTTTAAAATAATAGCCTAAAATTACTCTTCAGTAACTCTTTCTAAAGTATTCTCTTCAGAGAAATATCGAAAAAAAGGGGAAACTCCGATGTTTCTAGTATTAACTTCCAGAGAAGCACCAGAAAAACATCACAGAAAATAATTCTACGCAAGCAAACATCAAGAAGGGTAACCATCGGTAACCGGGATCATTATTTAATCCCATAAAGCAACCAGGCTTTTCTCGGCGACTGAACCTACACGAAGGCTTTAGTTTTATCACGGCGAGTGCGTTGGAGGCGGTCGCGAAGCGCTAGTCAAAGCGACGTCCGCTCCATTTAACGCTCACCTTATTGACCTTATGCTTAATATTAACGAGGCGACGCGACCAGCCTGCTGGACACACATGTAGTTACGTGTACACGAGGCATACAGAGAAACGTAACTAGCCTGAAGGCCGTTAACCTCCTCATTTGCACCGCTTTGATCCAACCCTACTTTCCAGCGTTTCCCCTCTCATGACCCACCGATCCGGCCGATCGATTCTCGAAATCGTCCTACCATCGCATCGTCCGATTTCATGCTAACTAATGTTCCTGACCCCGGCCAGACGCGATATAAAATCGAATCGGCTAAACCGGATTGATTTGCATAAATAATTGCGCACATATCATCAAGACACGATCGAAACTGGCTAATTAGTAGAGCGTTCCGGTGTAACGAGGCCGCGTCAAGGTGATTACCAACGACGTTACACGAGTTAAGCCGGACACACCAACAAGATCGGCCTTTCTCTCGCCAGTGGAAATGGAATTACGGTCAGACACAGGTATTACCAGTCGAAACTTTGAAGTTCCGCTGCAGCTGGGGATCCGCGCTGGCTGCCTTCAAAGTTTTCTGTTTTATTAATACAGAAAATGAAGAGTATCGTTGTCGATTCTGAAACTCGGTACAGTCGCGTAGCAACAATCGGGAATATAAGATTTCGGTAAGTAATTGCGATCGGAAGAAGAAAGAAATATCTGGCAATAACGACGTTACAACCGGAAGAAATACGTAAAACGGGAGAAGCTAGGAAGCCCCGCATAAACCGAGGGAATCTCGAAGTTAGCCTTGGTTGCCTTTACATCAAACTGAAAGGGCGAAGGGCTAGAAGCAGTTTCAGGTCGACCGCGTTCCACACGGTAACTCCGGTAACGGGAACGAGATTACACCGGTCCAGTTTGTTTCCAGTCGAACTTAAATCTCGATCCGAACGAACTGCAGGTATTACTAGAGTTTCGCCAGGAAATTCCTGCGCGAAGACTCGGTATCGGCAACGTCACCCGGCGACCTAGAAACAGTTTCGCATGGTAACGATCACGGAATTCTTTCGTGCAATCGAGCGTCAATTTTCTACCCGTAATCGATCCTCGCGAACGGCAAACGGGAAATAATCGCGACGATCCAGGCCAAACGTGATAAAAGAACGTGGAGAAGAATATCGGGCGAAAGAGGAAGAGACAGTTTCATTACGCGCGGCGCGGTTCCGCGGCCACCCCGTCAGGGACCGGATGACTATGCGAACTGAACGCGCAAATCACCCCCGTGGAATAGAGAACGGCCCGATTCGTTTTAACGACCGTTAACCGGACGAATGGAGAATGCGATGTTACACTTGGCGATCGTTAAAACTTAACGAAATCCAGCCCTCCCATCGCCGTATCCGCGGCAGTAGAATGGGCCAGTGTGCTGTCAGCCTGGAAATCGGGGTCAGCCATGCAGGGGAAAAAGATATAATTGCGCTCTTACTCGACGAGACTGAGTTACAGCTGGATAACCCGTGCTAGTTTTGTAAGTGGAAACTCTAAAGTCTAAAGCGAGGTGCCCGATAGAGATTGAACTGATAGTTGTAGCTATCGATAGAGTAACGGTGCATGGTATTGTATAGTCGATGAGAAATATAGCGGGATGGTAAAGCGGATTAGAAGTTAAATATAGACTTTCGAGGGGTTGAAATAAGGAATTTGAGACGTTTTAGGGGATATAAGAAACTTGAATCTCGTTCAAAGGATCGATACGTCTGAGATATGGTCTTCTTTTAGATTTAACCAAATCTGTTAGAATGACGAGTTCCGCAACTGATATAAATGTATAGGTGTTTTGCGAAAATAATGTTCGTTTTTCTTGACATAGAAGCGTGGTTATACGTACTTATCCATTCCCATTATCCAATTTAATTATGATCGTCTACATGTAAATTCGATATAAATTATATTTGATCAGAAATAAGAAAGAATAAACGTGTTCGAATATTTCCGCGTTCTATCTACGTTTTCTATCGTTCGTCGTCATAAAAGAAGCAATCTCGCGATATGAATCGTATTATCGTAAGTTTGCATAAACATGGAATCATAAGTTGGAGTTCCATTTGTCGCCATTAAATTGGTCCACGTTCGTTCGACTTAGTAACTTTCTAGGAAAACAAACGTCGTTCCTCGTTTTTCGTTTAATTAACTCGCAGTCGAGTACAGCTGCGAAAAAAAGAATCTGTCGTTTACTAAAAATCGAAAGAACGTAACTAAACACGAGGTAAAAGAAACAAACGCCCGCTTTTCTTCCCCCATATGCTATCAAGCTATTTCAGAAACCGTTCACAAGTTGGTGTTATATTTAGCAACGAAGAAACCAGGAAACATGTTCTTTCGTAAAATGGTTAGAATACACTGATTTTGCTTGTACCAAGAACAAGATCTAATGAAAAAAGAACCGACGTACCAACTCTGTTCCATTTTCATTTCAGAGTTGCAGAGCTTTCCGTATAATTAAGGTAGCGCGCGGATGCAAAGTTTTCGCGACTGTAAATTGAATACGTCACCTGTGTGCTCTGGAGTTGCAAATCAGAAGTTTGAAGAAGCCACGCGAAACGATACGAGCTCGTTGCTGTAACGAAATTGTAGCGCGTGCAATATGTAATAAATCGGATGTAGTTGCGCGAGTTGGAAAGTATCGTGACAAAGATTCGCGTGGTTAGACCCAGTTTGGATCGAAGGACATTTCCCCTGGTGAGAATGTCTGTTGGTCTAACCCCCTGGAATTAAGCCTTTGGGGCTGAAACTACGAAGGGTTGATACATGGAGAGCTGGAAGGTTTTTATTGCCTGGGTCGTGAATTGCGGCCAGTGTATCATGAGGGTGACAATGGGAACCTCGATGAGTATGTCTTTTTAAATTAAACCGCTTTAGCGGTGCATTTATATTAGGCTCGTTCGGTATGATTAATAAAGATCAGACGACTTGGTATTTTTATTAAGTAAACTTAGTATTAGAGATTTGTAAGCAACGTTATTTTCGTCATGTGTAATATGGAATTAAACCTTCAAGATCATTGTGGATGAAATTTTACACATCTGAGTTCTCTACTTTCCTACTTTTCGTTTAATGTTAAATTGCGTTTATTCGCCTTGTCCTATTTCTAAAATAAAAATAAAATATAGCGAAGTAAAATTTCATCCATGAAGGCATTAAGATTATAGATTTTCTCCTGGTTGATCGACATTTTCCATAAATAAGTATTGGCAGAAAAAAATTTTTCAGAAGGAAAGAAAGAAAACTTTCTCTCCCTTTCTCTCCCGTTATATACACAACGATATCGATCGTGCGCCGTTAATAGTAACGCAATAAGATAGAAATTAACTTTAATGCATAGAAAAAATATCTAAAAGAGTAGTGTACTATATAAAAGTATTCGAATTCTCGGATGACCGTCATTCGATGGAGATTCTTCTCCTATTTGAGGGTCTGTTGTCAGTGTGAACAGCTAAAACTCCCGATAAATCCCATAATCCGGCATGTCACATTAGAAATACGAATTTCTCGTGTTGGCGTCGCAACGGCATACACTTTGCCGAGAGGAATATTGCACTTTTTTTATATTAGAGGGGCCGTTGGAATCCCGGAGCTTTCGAGTAACGTAACGCAGACAAATTACACGTGGCAAACCATCCCTTGGCCCGTTCTTTGTGTGCGCACGTGTACAGACCGCTATATAATTGGCGATACGTGTGCCGCTCACGATGGGGTGATTCCTCGACGGAGCGGAGGAGCAAAACGAACAGCGTTTAGCTTATTTATGACGCCATTTTTGGGATTGCCCGCTTAAACGCGCGGTCTATGATCTCCAACGCGTGCTGGAAAACGCTGGAGGGTCCCTTGAATCCAACGAAACATTTCTGTTGGTATTACTTGATATTCAAATAACGATGGGGATTTTTGTTTATGCTGTGATTAATCTTAATGCACTGTCAGTGGCACGAGTTTAAATTAAAATCCATTACGACATTCCCGTGCATTACGAAAATTAATGGTAAGATGTTTAAATCTAAAATATAGGGTGACTCGCAAAAATATTTGCTGTAAGACACTAGTGTTTACACATATTTAAAATGAATTTCATACTGTATCAAGTAATGTTGTGATTTCTAAAAAGTACATCTTGTCAGTAAATATGTTTTAATTTCTACAGGAACGCAGAGTTGTCTCAAACCTCTCTAACATAATTATTACATATTATACATATAAAATAATAGTGGAGTTTCAATGTACAACAAATATAACAAACCACAAAAGGTTTCTATATTAACCATTCAAATAATAATACTATACTTTCGTGAGTCATCATGCGATGATAGAGCAGAAATTGTTAGACTGAGATATAAAAATTACCATTTTGCTCGGTAAAACAGAAAGTCTGGAATGAAAAATCTCTCTGATTAATAATATTCAGAATAGAAAACTATAAATCAGCTTCACTTCACATAATTCTATCTGAAAACTTTATTTCTCTCGCAGTATCCCTAAAAAATTGAACTTTACGACCCTTGTTGCGAGTCAGACGGAAAGCAGACCAGCCAAATTTCAAAACCACTCTCATCCTCGTAAACGGTAAAACGTAACAGTAAAACGATGCGAAGGGAAAACATAAATTATAGATGGTACCAAGCAACGTGTTCGCGTTTATTTGCCCGTCAGGTCAGGGATCAGTTGCCTTTCGCTCGCTATCCACTAATTATGAAGCGACCTGTACGTATATGCACATACGTGAACGTATCACGAGAATTTCGCCGCTTTCCCTCGCGACGCCTCTTCCTTCACGCGACATGTAATACACTTTTATGTCGCGTGCAAAAGGGTCCGCAACCCCCTTGGATCCCTATATTCCCCATACGATTCCGCCGGTTTGATACGCTTCAACCTTCGGAATCGTCGGGGTCGTTGCTTTTTCCTGGCCCTGCCAGATTTCCCCAGCCAGAAATCTCTTCTCGCGGGAAAGGAAAATTTCTCTTTCCACCCCGTGACGGACTGGCGATTTTACGGGGCTCAAGAATTTACTATGAAGGGAATTTACTGCGGACGATTCTCTTATCCTGGTTCCTTCTCTTGTTTCTTTCGATTTATTTTCTTTGTACTCGGTGATGGTGACATCTCATTTTCTCTAAATGTAACTCTGGTAATTGACGTTAGAAGTGCAGACGACTAAAAAAGTACAAAGTACGGAGATTTTGCATCGATTATCTATATATTAGATTGTCCGGAAAGTTTCTTTCGTTTTATAAGGAAACAATAGACGCACGACATTTTTCGTTTTGTATTATTTTACTGAATCACGTATGATCCATTTTGTTCCGTTTTTATTATTACGATAATACGTAATTCGATAAAATAATGTGAAACAAAAAATATCGTGCATCCGTTATTTCTTTATAAAACGAAAAAAACTTTCCGGACAACCTAATATCTTGTAAAAAATTTTTATATAAAATTATATACCGGTTATTTTGACTATTCTGTTCTAGTATTAATATATACGTATGTATATATTAATTAAGTATTTAATGATGTACATATTGTATATTGGTTATAGGTGATATTACATTTTTTATTTCATGACTAAAAGATGATTTATATTTGAATTAATAATAATAAATTATACTCTTGAAATTCTTATTCATACTTTAATTACGGGTGCTTGTTATTTTCTACTTTATAATTTCCATAAAATTACCAGACGTGAATGCGTTAAATAATTAAACATGAATTATAATTTTTGTAACCGTACCAAGCATCAAAATGTGTATCCAGATATATTCTTTATGAATGACTATAATTACCGCGATACGATAATGACAAGTAGGTATCTGTAATCAGTGATTATTAATCACATTTCTGTCTCCATAGAAGTCAATATTAATTCTACCAATATGCTATCCGTGTAATTCTAATAATTGTAAATAACCTGCAATCTGTCATTTTGATGACTTTAATTTCTAAATTATAATGTTAAGTTCTATTGTTAGATATAATTAATTAATTAAAAAATATAAATTCCAGCGTTAAAAGCTCCAAAATTTCGACTAAAACTTATCGCTGCTGACTCAATTGTACTCTTTAAATGGATAAAACTCTCGAAAAGTTGTCGAGTCTCGACGTCCTCGCCATTATCTTCTGGTCATCCTCGAGAACGTCGAGAACCTCGAATGTCGGATGGTGCGATCTTCGCCAGTCCAAATAAACAATATCGAGGCTGCTCATTAGCATGATGTCTACTTAACGAAAGTTTGGAATTTAACGTAGTTGAAGGTAATCCCGGGGATGCCGACGCAATGACCCAATTACTGCACTCGTAAAGTGCAACGGAGTGAGACGTGAGCCACATGAAAGCACCGAACAGCCGGAAACTTTGTTAGTCTCGTAGTCTTTCGACACGTTAAGAGGCAATACTCGGAGCGCGCACGTGGGTTCCCAATGCTTTTGTTCTTAATTAGTTAAGCTACCCATTAACAAACGACAGAGGCAACGATACTTGTGACGCGGTGACGTGTGATTATTTTTCGCGAGAGTACAGGATCACGTGAGATCCGGACCGAAACGTTTATCGCCAAGCCACGAAAAAAAGGGGGGTTGTGTGCGGAGGAGGATGGAATCACGGTGAAACGAAAACGTCGGACGTGTACACCGAACGAAAATTTAATTAAATCCAGCGTAAGGTTCCGGCGTTTCGGTATTCGAATCCGATCGCATTAATCCGATCGAGCAAGCAAATCGGTTCCCTAAGTAATTTCATCGATATCGGAACGGACGTTTAATGGCCTCAATGAATTTCCAACTATTTCTCTTTTTTCCACCTCCCTTGCCGTTTTGTTTCCTTCTTTGAATTATCGCACCGTACGCAATTCTGTTTCACGCTTTAAGCGATTTTCAACATTTTCATTTCCCACGTTAATTCGTTCTATTTATTTGCACGGAATTCGCCGCCTAAAAGTTCCTCTCTGAAAGTACGAAATCAGTATGAAGCGCGGTAAGAAAAATCCATTCGCCACGGTGCTATTAACCGCCATCCCTATCGACGTTTCTGTTGTCGTCCCCTATATTTTTGTCGACGAAACCGCCCCCTTGGTCTATAGCACGACAACTTCCGGACAGAGAGTTCCTCGACGACGAACGTACGAGGACGAAACGTCAAGCTGGTTCACACGGCTTGCCAACAACACGAGCTATCCCAGCCAGCCAGGCGCCGTTTTCCGAAATTACGCCAATAACCTGTCCGATATAATGTCCGACTTCAGCGTATTAATTAGCCGGAGCAACAACGCCTGGGAACCATAACTCGGCCACGAAGGTACATAGATCCACGATCGAATTAGCAACACCAATACTGGTGCGCCCGTTGAATAATGCACGAGCTGACATTTCGTCCAATAACAAACGCCCCGTTATTCCAGCATGGTTATTCTTGCCGGCTCGCTGCCTGGTCATTTAATCGGAACTACCTTTTCGGTTGCGGTATCTAGCCACTCTCGTGGGATAGATGATAGATATATACAGCCCCTTAGTTGCGTCTTCTATAATCAAATTCAAATTGACGGATCGTAGACAAGCCCGGCGCGCAGCAACCCTGTTGACGCATTGTTACGTATTATCCAATGAAATTTATGTTTTCGCGAGGCATAGGGGGCTGATAACTTTCTTGAACGCGTTAGACGTATTCCTGGGCTTATCATATTTGTACGAATCCCTGGTGTTAAGCCTGACAAACGAGGCAACCAGGCTTTTCGTTATGAGGGCGACGAAACTCCCTTTTTATCGACGCGTCGTGTTCTCTACATGGGGATGAACGAGTGGAAGTTTGATGAGAATTTGACTAAATACTATATAGGGAGGCTCGAGAATCGTATCCGTTCATTTTTCTTTCTGATCTGTTGAGAAGTTTTTCGATAGAAGAGAAATATTTCTTAAAGAATTCCCTCATAAAAGACGAAACATCCAATTTAGCACATTTCTCCCCTCGTGATCTTCGTATCGTCGGTTTGCTAGGAGAGTGACACGATTAGAAGCAAATTATTAATTACGGAATTGCACGTATAACGATATTTTTCTTTTTACAATTTAGCTAATATTTTCTGGGTTTCGATGCTCTCTAATTGCTTACTGTAAGAGGAAAGTTAAAAGTTAAAGGTTAAAACTTCGAATTGTAGTATTGTCCCTGTTACGTAATATAATTTTATTGATATTCCTGTTCTAGTACTATAGCACACTCTAAAAAATTACTTTTTTTTTCAAATATTTGAAAATGGACGATTACGGCCGTCGAATGGACGATCGTACCAACTCTAAACGAATACAAATGATCGATAACAATGGTATTATGAAACCTAAAAGCCATATTGATTGAATTATTCTATGAAAGAAACGCCCCCCTGTATATCAACTGGAATTGTTAGAGAGCCCTATGTTTCGATATTAATAGCGACGCGTGTGCCGGTTCGTTTAGTAAATTGTAAATAGAGGCCGGTAACGCGAGTATCATCGAAATTTTCGCCGCAGCGGGTACCAGTAATAAGATAGATCGACATTATGTAACCCCATAATGAACCGACGTGTTGTTAATTACAGCTCGGTGCGCGGTGAACGCAAAACGCACCGGTATTCGCACGACGATTTCATTTTGCCCATTCATGACGTGTTGCATCGACTGAATGGCTGGCGCTATTTTCCACGATGGAAACGCTCTCGTTTCAAAAATCACGAGATCGACGTTGATACGGATTCTCCCGGGTGGATTTTTGTGCGGAATTTTCCCATCCTGTTTATTTTTCCTCGAAGATCATACGGCATTGCGTTCGTAATCGTCCGAGTGGCTTCCACCGGGCAATTTATTGATTCGCTGACGCGAAGAAACTCGTAACGATGTCCACGCTAATTACAACAGAACAGGCTGCTAACTTATTTAGCTTACACGTGCCGGCTGGGCCAGCCGCCTGCTCGTCCGCTGGGATAAACTCGAATAAAGATAGATCCTGGTAGTTAGTAAGTACACTCCGGTAAATTTCAGGAATCAGGATGCTAGGAGTAGCACTTATGCCTCGAAATGGTTTATTGGATCTTGAAACGAATATTAGAAAATGAATGAGTTCTTTGCGCCGTTAGAAAATTAGAGTTTCGATAGAATTTTCCGGAATTTATATAATTGGATTGGAATATTTAATTATAAAATTCTTTGTACTTTGACGCTCCGCGTGTTTAACATTCTCGTTAATAATATGACGGTACGTGATATTTAATTACAAAAAGGAATATTTAATGACGAAATTCCCCAAACATTTTAATGCCCCATAAATGTCTAGTAGAGTTTCAATGGAATTTTGAATTTTCATGAGTCATACAAGATCATAAAATTGCACTCGAACGTTTAATCATAGAATTCTTAACTGCCTGACGAAAACCTCCTTCCTCGGCTATTTTCTATTTTTAAACCTTTAAGGAACATCGCAGAGAAATATTGCAAAAATCCACGACACTGTAGCGGCACAATTTCTACTTAAACGAACAAAGTCAAGACAAACTAGTCTACAGAGTCAAGAGACAAAATTGCCGGCCATAAGACCGTTGGAAATGCGGTAGTGGAGCCGCAATGGAAACTGCAAATCCCGTTCTTTCATGAAACTCAGGCTGGCAACGATGTTGCCCGATGACATCCGCCAAATACCTGAACGCCAAAAGTGCTCCGTAGAACCTACGGACCTCGAAATTAGCTACTTTCAGCCATCTTCCAGCCGAGACGAATGGCTGGCCGTAGAAGGCTAGACAAGCGGACTAATACCGTGCGTTTCGCCGTCTCGCTGGAACTGGTCCTAATGGACGCCTAGAATAGTCAGAATCCCAGCTTCTGCTAATTTATTTGTCGATAGTCCGGTGACTGTATCTACGCCCAAGTGGCTATTGCTCCAGACGAACGAGGAAACTGCTTATAGGAAAACAAAGAAGTTGCTTCTTCGTCGTCACGTTCCGAGTCAACTCAGGGATATTTGCTTGAACCTTCAAATTAATCGAGTTATCTTAATTCGAACGACTACTCTTCTTATTTGTATAAAATGGAATAAACGTATACGCTTCTCCTTATCAGTGAAGTTAGTTTACTTGAAGTCGTTTACGTTCAAGCAACTTGATACCGTGTTATAGAATCTAGCGAGACTCTTATTTCATTTAATTTGAAATATGCTTTCAGGTTTCAAGCTGAAATTCTTCCAATTGTTATCTTAAAGGGAATAACAATTATTAAATTCAATTTTCCGCTTGCCAATTAGTTTCCTAACCAAGTTGCCAGTAACCATAACCCATATTGTCGTATTGCCAAGTTTCCCTAACCATTTACCAAGTATACTTTGTCCATCTTACATTTAACAATTGGTTACTCGTATCCAGATGATTTCAAGTCAAGTGAGAACATAAACTTGAAATCAATCTACTTTAATATTATTGAGACCTTTGATCTAAAACGACTCGAGTTTAACTCGATTGATCCGAAGGAGACTTGCGTAACTGACCCAACCAGAATATAAATACATCTTAAACAGTTTCAAGGAAAACGTAAAAGCGATACATACGTCCTTCTCCATGGGATTATCGATTTATGACTCGGGGCAATTAATCGCTTAATAGCTCATATGGAATCCGTTTTGTATCACTTAACGATCTACGTATCGTAAGCTGATTTCCAACCAAGCGAAAAGACTCGTTGGCATCGTCTGAATCTCTGCCGCCGTTTCCATCTGTTTCTACGACTTCCCGTGCAATCGTGCAGTTCCCAGAGGTAGTCAGGGAAAAATCGACGATCCATTTGGCCTGGCCTGGCGGAATCGGTCCCACGGGCGAACCGATACGCCAATCATTTCGTTCCGCAGCGTCACCGTCAGCTGCCCCCTCGTTGCTCCGCGTCAATTCTGGATACTGGCTGATTTACTCCGCGTAGATACCCTCGATTCCCTTAACGCGGTCACAGTAGATAGAGCAAGTTCCTGTTCCTCCTTCCCTGGCAGCCACAATGACGTCGAACAGATCATTCGCGGCTAACGTGATTGATAAGCGGTCAGTTTGATAAACAGGAACGTTAAGCGTGCGTGGCAACGACCCTGATAAATCAGAAATATTTTCATGACACGGTATTATGTACGCCGGAAATCAACGTTTCTCGCCTGTTCTCTTTATTTCGCACGTTTTCACATAATCGCTGAGAAACAAGAGGATATCGCCGGGTTCTTTATACTTCTGTTGTAAACGTTGGTATAACGAGACGAACAAATCCCGAAGCGCAACAAGCCACGAGGATTCTCGCTTGTGCACGATATTTAATCCCTTACGTGACCAGCCTGTGACTGTCGTTTGATATACCGGTTGCACCGTGTCACTGATGTTACGTGCTCCAAAAAAATATTTAATATATACCGTATATAGTATAAATTACATTTTAAGAAATGAAAATTACTAAATAATTGGGAAATTGTGATTTTTGGATTATTTATTCCTGACGTTGAAATCTATCAGATGCGATTAAGTCAGTTAGGTACGTTGTAATTGAATGTTATAGTCTCTTCATCTTCTTCGAAAATTATTTACTACCACATTATTGCTTCCTTTATCCCAAAATGAATTACCTAAGTGATATACGAATAAAAGACGACAGGCATTCTTTGGACTAGATCTTTTCTGATTTATTGCGATTAATAAGTGCTTTACGATTACAGTAAAGTAAGTTATTTAAACTCTGAAATCCTCATGCGTTTAACTTCACAGAGGTTCTGATATACTGTTTTATCCGAAAATCTGTCTTCCTGTTGTCAAGCTTGTTTCTTATCCAATTCGTTTGGATCGTAATGAAAGCGTGACACACGTTCGGCAGGTGACAGTGGAATTGTTCTTGGTGGAAGGTTTTTTTCCATGGAAATACGATCGCCAGTGTTTTCATTAAATCGTCGCCTGTTCCGGCGCGACAAAAATTGAACTCTTCGGCCAGCTGTTCCGCGCCGTGTAACAACGCGAAACGATACGCGGACCACGGCGTTAATCGCGCGAACTCCGGCAAAAAAGTGTGCCACCGTGCGAGAAACAAAATCGCTTCCATTTCACGCGCTAATAAAATCCGTATCATATTTTCGTGTTAACGAATCGACCTGCCGTCTGCAGGAAATTGCTATCAACCGTTTAATCGATACTTCGCTCGCGGGCAATGCTTTCGTGAAAACTGACCGCCGTAGTTTTAACTTCGTATGTTAGCGCCGCGAATATTAGACATCTTGAAAATAATGTAAAACGATTTAACTTGGCTCTCTCTGGAAGCTACAGAATTCATTTAAAGACTTAGAGGCAACTTAGAGACACCCTATATGCTACATACATTGCGAATTCAGAGACGGATATTAAATTTCTAGATGAAAAACCGAAGAAAACTTTTTGTGAAATTCTGCAATCTGTGTAATCTGATGTCGTAAATTTGGTATTTTTCGAGATTTAATTTATTTAAGCGATACACAATAACGATTCGTCCTATACTTCACATCGTCAAAGGCGGACTTTAAAAGAAGCTCTTAAATCAACTAATTTCCAAATGCAGAGGAAAGTTTTTGAAAAATCCTTTAACGTGAAACATCGTAACATAGAATTCTCTGAAAGCTCCGAAATCCACTTAATCGAGAGCTACATCGCGAAAGTTCAAAGGCAAACGCCAAATTTCCAAATGCAAAGTCGAAAGAGAATTTTTCAAAAATCCTTTGAAAGCTTCGAATTCACTTAAATGTCGCGCTGTGTACGTTACGCGAATTGAAACGCCAAACGAAGGGCAAAGTCAAGAGAAAGAGCAGAAAGGAAAGTCGACTTTCATTTCTCTGGGATGAATAGCCGCGTATCTCCATTATCTCCTTCCGGCAACAGCATCGATAACAGCATCTCGGCAGGCAGGGAGCAGTAACTCAAACGAGGATAGCAACCGCGGCAGCGTACTCGGAAACCCTCGAACAAAGAGCGCGGCGTATATCGACGAGCTTATCGATGCACCTTTTCCTTTTCCGCAGGATTATTCGCGTCTGGAATCGTCCTCATTTTTTTCTTCTTCCTTCCCGGTCGTCGATAAACGGACGCGTACCGCGCCAGATCGAAAGCATGCCATCCGCCAACACACCTCGACGACCCCATCGGGCATGTAGATAATCCAGGATAAAGGTGGCACATAGGTGCATCGAGCATGATACGCGTTCGAAGATGCATCCGATGCACGAATCCGCGTATTCCCCGCATTTATACAGGCTGAACGGCGAAGCATTCATCTCGTTCGATCGGCTGAGAGATCGATGTTAAGGGAGACTACGGATCTGCGTGCATTATATTAATTAAATTCCCCGTTTCAAAACGGTTTTGTCAAACCACGTGTATCTCCAGCCAAGCGTTATCCTCGTTGCGCGAATCGGCGAACTTCTTTCGCGTTCTCGTTCGAACCTAACGATACCATCGAATTTCCATTATGGATTATTATGGAAACGTCACAATGCTGTTCGCTGATTTTGTTCTCGCTCGATGTTGTTTTCAAAGACGATCAACGCCTCCGATAACGCATCAGAGTGCATATCGTGGATTGTTTTTACTCTCGATTCGCATTCGTATTAGAATTTATGTTCGTGGAAATTCCGCGGCGAGTATTGTACAGAGTCGGTGTGATAAAACATGATTAGTCGCACGATTAATTATTTCCTCGTTTCTTTTCTTCCTTTACGTATAACTGGGGATAACAGCGTTACATGTGTTCGTCGAGCGTTATCTTTCTCGTTGAAATCGGCACGAATCGGAGATACACGCGTATCGGCGACGTTATTGAGATTTTCGTAATGCGAAGACCCAATGGTGCAAAGGACGATACGTAAAAGAAGAGGACGTCCGGCGCAGTTTCATGAATACGAAAAAAGAAACAAGGACGAATGCGAAGCCGCGAAGATTTGTAGGCCGGACAACAATATTTATTGCGGGACGTCGAGTCATCTGTAAACATAAAATAACCAGCCGCATCGCGTGCAGCATACGCGGCCCTATTGCAGACCGTTGGCTAGCCTGGCGCTCGCTTCAATTTCCTTTGAGCGGCGTTGAGGAGACCGAGAATTTGTCAGAATGAAATATCTAAATCCCCGTGTATATTAAAATATCCCGACGAAAATGGTAGTGGCTTTACGCGGCATTAGTCCTTTGACATTGTGCGCCGTATGCCGGATCACATCAAACTCTTTTATGCTTCACAAAAGCTAACTTTGCCCCCCATTTTCTCCAGATGACAGCAGATAATGAATACGGCGTGGTTTTATTTAAAAACCCGGGTGGAGGAACACATGCCAACATGGAATATTCAATAACGTAAACGTTCTCGACCCGCGTATTATGCGAAGATTAACGTATTCGTGGTTTTTAAGCTCCTTCTATCAGATTTTATCGATCGTGCCGTTCTATTTTGCTGTTGAAAAGAAAGACATCGGGTGTTTTTTAACTGGAACTACCATACGATTTGTACGATAACCATTAATGTTTCCATCTTCTCTTGTAGCTTCTACGTATATTTCAAATACGCAGGATTTACTAAAGTCCCCAAATAAACAGAATTGTAAAGGTACAAAGAAAATGTAGCACGATTATAATTGAAAGAGCCAGGTGCTGAAGATCGTTCGAATTTGAATGAAACGCCAGTCAGATACTACAGCGTGCTACGTTTAAGTATTTAAGCAGAAGTTTCCTAAGCTATTGTTTCAAAGTATGCCAAGGGAACTCTTGCAAACGTCAAAGGTAAAATCAACGACAACCAAAGGATTTCGTAAATGCTTATGTATCATCAGAATTACGTTTACTTGTTACATTAATGTCTAGTAGACGTATGGTGTGTTGCTATGTATGAATATTCTTAACTCCGTCTTAACAAATACGATTGCCTGTGAAGCGTCGTTAAATTCCGCTACTCGTGACACGATGGAAATATCTTCTAGCGACATCAACAATTCTATATACAGGTTATGAGTTATCGTTGATGAAAACACGTTGCAGAGGAACTACCATGGTCGAGGATATTTACATTAATATTTCAGTTAATACTACGTGGCAACGAAATTAATAATACTCTCACGAAAGATTCAGTATCATAAGAACTATTGCAAATAGCGTGACAAAATATTCCCATCGTCACGAGCATCGTTCGTAATACAATTGCTCTTCGTAATTCTCTAAAACAGCACCGTGGCCTATCCACCGTGTGCTTCTATGTAATTTCCATGAAACAATTGTACTACTACGGTTTGTACACGGCTACGTAAGTATCCACCGGCGGAATACTCGTTTAGAATAATAATATCCTCGCGTAAACATATACATACATACACACACACACACACACATATATGTATATTTATACATGAAATTAAATTACCGCTATTATCTCGTCCTTCTGAACGATGCACTACTATCATGGCACGATGCTCTACACATCTTAAAATACAACGACGATGACCGATATACATTTCTAAAATGCTTGACTCGGAAACACAGACAAGGGCCTGACGTAATTACTAATACGTGTTTATGAACATGATGCAGCAATATTGTACAAATACCTGAGTATATTTATGTTTTCTCTCCTAAATGGAAGAAGCATCGTGAGACAATGCACGCACGATGCGTGTGTATTTAATAAAACTCATCGTATATGTAGACGTCTAAACGACAGATACACCAACATGTCGAACGATAGCCTTAACTGGCAACAACGAGGCATAATTAAGCACGTTAAAAATTAAACGGACGTTGCACGAACGGGAGTGGAACGATCTGGCGCTCCTTATCTATCGGCTGTGCATGCGAAAAAGGAACAAACGAGCCGGCGAATTATCGACTAGGTCTGATAGGTTGTTGCCAATCCTCCCCGGAGACTATCTTTCTCCCTTGACTATTTCATCTATAATCAACGACTCGTCAACTCGTTTCGCGACCAGTCAATTTTATGGCAAATTGATCACGACCGAACTCTGTTGATTTCGACGCATTGAAAACGAGGGTGCTGCGTAACAGCGCGCGTTTAAGCTCCCTTCGTTTCAGGAGTTTCCTCGCGCGTTTCACTCGTGAGCTTTCAAGCCATGAATCGGATAGTCATGGCCGATATTCTTCGCACCAGGGGGAGAAAAACTTCTGAAAGCCATTGCTGCTGCACGTTTCTCACCGCCACCTTGTCCTTTTTTTTCAATTCAGTTTCGTGTTTTATTCGTTTTTTCCCTGTCTCGTTGATTTTCACACTTTTTTCTTTTTTGTTTCCTTTCTCCCTACTCTACTCCATTTCTCTCTTGCGTTTTGTTCTTTTCCGGATTTATAACGCGCCGCGTTGCATCCGACCGCCCTTAAGACGGCGAATCCTGCAGCTCCTGCTTCTGCTGCACTTTACCGATATTCTCCGCCTCCCACACCGTGTCCGGAAGTTTCGTTCCCAACGTTTCCGGGAAGAACAGAGACAGCAGCCCCGCGGACAGCGCCATGCATCCAAACAGAATCAACGGTAGCTCCGGCATGATTTGTGCCTGTATCATAGAAGGATACGTAAAAACGCGAGAAGACGAAGTACATTATATCTATACACTGCGTGTGCTTCTTCCGTGGAAAATTCGTTTCGCGAAGATTCATACATTGGTCTTCTTGCACACTATATCAATTAATGATATTATTGAATTGACAAGTGACTATGTAGTTCTAAGTTGTAGGTCACTATCGCAATTCACTTCGAGCAAGAACTTTACTTGTTTCGTTACTAAATCTATTACTCTCGAATAAAAGAATTTATTAACGTATCGTGTAGTCATAATATTAATTTAATTGTACTAATCTACGGAAACGAAGAACAAACGTGCACAACTGTGTAGAAATAGCTACAATATAAAATTTCGCGTCTGCAAAGGCCACAAAGCCCTTTCTAATTATTTTGTGCAGTCTTTAATCCTTCCTTAATCCGCGAGCTTAACATATCGATAAATCAGAATCTTTGTTCCGCTTGTATTGTTCGAAAATAAAGCGCAAGCATGCAACAAGCGGCTCGTATCGGTATCGTTCTACGATGTACATTCTTGCGGTGGTAGACTCACCAAAAGAGGAGTTTGCGGTGACAATATTGACCCCATGCGGCCAGTCATGCTGCAAATTCCAAGAAGGGAGTGTCTCAAGTTCGTAGGAAACAGCTCCGTCGTGTAAATGTAAATCGTCGAGAAGGACATCGTAATACACCATTTCCCGCCCATGTACAAGATCAGTGGTAGGAAGCTCAGCGAACCTGCAATAGATTCCTTGTCTATCGATACTTGACGTTCCCTTTGTAAATTAATCTGTCATCCCTCGAACATTTTCAAACAAATAATACAAAACGGATGTAAGGCAAAATGCTGTAAATTGCAGAGGGAATTTCAAAGAAAATCCAGGTTACCTGTCGGTACGAATTGTATAGCCAGACAGAACGCTCCGCTCAGTAAGAAAGACGAGGAAAGGGTAGCTTTACGACCAACGTAATCGGTCAGGAACCAGGTCAGAAAGTAAGCCGGGATTTCGACGATGGCCACTAGTATGAAATTAACGTATTTGTCACCGGCGAAAGCCACCGAGTTTAAGGATAATCCATAATAGACGAAAGTGTTCGTCAGCCAGCAAAACGAGCAGGCCAGCAACCGAGTGAGCATCACGGAACTATTTAAAACTTGCATCGCTGGTGACTTCTTTTCGGCTTGTACCAATTGTTCCGTCTAAAAAATACCATACCAGATATCGTTTCGAACTCGAGTATTTTCCCTTGGACTTCCTTGAAAATTAATCCTACCTTCTCTGTCTTCACCATGTTCAAATCTTTGAACGCTCCAATGGCTTCCTCGGAGATTTGTAGTCCGTTAATACGCGCCATTTTCCGATAAATACTTTCCACCTTTTCGTGTTTTCCATTCGCCAATAACCACCTTGAAAATGGGCATCATTGTGTGTGTTTTTTCTTTTTTTTTTTTTTTTTTTTTTTTTTTTTTTCTTTTTTTTTTCTACAGTAATTTTCGAACAGGGAAACGATTGAGTGTATCTTTGTATAGGACACGCTTTATCGATAACCTATGGCGTAGATAGAAAAAAAGGAACGATGAGAAAAGTAATCTGGTAGAACACGGTTACAGCTTGAACCAAAGATTAAAAGCAGCCTACACATCCTCGACGATCCCTCGGTATCGTGATCCGCGTTAATTAATTATAGAAGTCCAATCAAGGGCGCAGTGACGTGAAAAGTTCACCGGTTAATTATTCGGATGTCGTGGAGCGCGTTTAAGGGAGTTCATTTGGAGATCGTTAACGAGGCGCCGGGACAATGCGAATGAAACATTCGCCAGAGAAAATTACCTGACTGATTCCGGGATCAGGACGGGCAATAAGATGGCGAGCAATGCCGGTCCGTAAACCATTCGAAGGACCATCCGCCATGATCTAAGCCACATCGCGATCAACCCGAGTAACATCTCGCCCACAGCGAACATGCAGCAGATAATCGTACTGGCTAGCACTCTGCCTTTTACTCCTGCCATTTCCATCCCTGAAAATAATCAGACGTTGCTTATACGGTGAATTGGTGCGATTATTCGCTACCAATTTAGACTATGGTTACAGCGAATGCATTCTCTGACGACCTTATGCTATTATAAGAGTTCAAATTCGACGTTGTTCAGATGTTTAATTTGTCAGAATGACACTTCAAAAGAACAGACATCTAAGTATGTTCTCAATGAATCTTCGCTTCGATCAGTTACATTTTCGTTGAGACGATGGCTATCAACTAATAGATCAAGGTTTGATATTGCTTCTGTGAACTTCTGTGAGTTAAATTAAAAAAGCAGAAGAAGGCCACCGACTTTTTTGTTAATAAGAATGTCCAGTAATGTGAAGAATATTACAAATGTCTATATCAATAAATGATAATCGATGTTTTGTTGGCACTGATTCTGAGATCCGTAAGAGATCAGAGTCACTTAATCCGATAAATCGTGATAGATGATTGAAAGGCTTTTCTGATGAATTATTGGAGCTTGCATCATTGAAACGTGCATTATATTATAATAAACACTCTATGGATGTTGTATGTACGTATAAATGAAATATTGGTGAAATTATAAGCGTGGCAATGGCAAACTGGAGGGCAGCAATGGTTACCTTCGGTTACGTTTTTCGATATCGAAGGGTTCCTGCATCGAGTGGCCAGTGGCATGTGAAACATGGCCGTTATTTATATCAGCATTATTCACGTCGACCATCTTCCCTTACTTTGCCTCGTTATTAACTCACCTAAAATAAATCCAGCGCTGTAGATACCGGCCGCGACAGTCGCGTCGATAAATTCGAACGCGAGAAACATCCAATAATTCACGGAGAAGGAATGTATCAGGCCGCTGATTCCGCTTAGGAATGTGGTGAGCGTCAGTATCGTGCGCCTTCCGTATCTGAAAGTAGCAAAACGAAATATAAGCGGTCGCTGAGGATTTGGCGACTAGACAGCGCTTTCCTATTTTTCGATGACTTCCATAAAAACCTCAACGAGCTATATTCTCGATATAACTCCAGAAAGCTTTTGATAAGAACGAGAGGAATGAGAAGGTTCATATCGAAAACTATCCTTGTCAATTTTCATATTTTTTCAGAAAAACAAGAAAATAATTCAACGTCGTTTGTTTTCGTTCGATAGATTTCTATTTTTTAGAAAAAATATTCATCATATACATCATATGCAATTACCAAGAAGAGCTATATCGATATAATCACGAAGTTTCGTAATTTGGAATAGTACGATGAACAATGTACTCTCTTTATGAAATAA
The DNA here is from genome assembly GCA_014737475.1 of Bombus confusus. Classification (NCBI taxonomy): domain Eukaryota; kingdom Metazoa; phylum Arthropoda; class Insecta; order Hymenoptera; family Apidae; genus Bombus; species Bombus confusus. The sequence continues at coordinate 84,881 of JACXIV010000080.1, read as the reverse complement.
GAATAACAAACAATGGAATAGTTAGAACATCAGTATTTTTGCTCTTCGCGACTGTTATCAAACTGAATTATGTTGATATGTGAGTCATCGTTTAAGAAAGCAACGATTGTGGTAGTCCAAAATACATAACTGTCTCACTAAAAATAATAGCCTTGGTAACTTGGCAAGAATTATTCTGGTGAAAAACGCATTTGGCAAAAGTTATTCTTGTAGAAAAAATTAATTTCCACGCGACGATAGATCATTTATGAATTTTTCTTCTAACAGTTAAAATACGCTGTTATCTCAAATATTAAAAAAGTCGACAAGAATAATTCTCGTTACGAGTTCCTCGGCCGTCCAAAAAGGGGAATCTCGAAAAACAACCTGCAAGTTCGAATCATTGTCATAGATCTTCAAAGTTGGTCCAAAGTACAGTTTCATTTAAATACAATTTCCCCTTTGGACAATCTCAAGTATTCCCCGACTTCGAATTAGGATTTACAAACCACCAACTCGCGAAAGTCGTGTGTCTGAATACCGGAGTTCCGGTTCCCCAAGGATACTCTAGCACGTGTCATAAAACGCTCTAAAAACCTCGAAGATCGTCGAGTTCAAACTGCAGGAAATAGTCTGGAGAAAAACTTCATAGATATGAGTATAAATCCGTCACGGTTCGATTTCTCTATGTTATCAAGCATCTTAATTATCTCTCACACGTTTTTCCACATTTCATGAGATGATTTCGATAAGCGAACACTAACGACCTGTTGATTTCGATCGAATCTCAGTTAAAGTGTTACATCCACCCTCTTCGATCGAACGTCATTAGATGTCCGGTTCGAACTCAACAGACTCCATTATCTAGACTTGAGATTCGAACCGATAGGGACTAATTGATAGATTGCGGACTTTTGTAGGTTTAATGGAAATTTGAAAATACTGAAATACATGGAACGCTTATAACATTAAAAAATACATACAGCATCCAAAAGTACTCGTAATCGTATTACATCGCGTAGAACAATTCTCCGCTTAGGTTCCATTTGTTTAATTATATTTGTAAAAAATTTGTAAAAAAAAACGTCCACAATCTTCTAATCAATTTTTCTACGTATTTTTCTATCGTTAGAAAATTTCCTGAATTTGAAGACAATGCGAAAAAATCGCTATTGATACGCGCGATTTCTAGTGTCAATTTCGTACCAAAGATTTCTTTGGAACATTCAAACGAAAACGAGATTGTAACATAAAAAATTCGAGAGTCGCAGGAGTCACAAATTCTAATGATTATTTCTCACTTGTCCGATATATATCCAGCGAAGATCAGTCCAACGAATTGGCCTACATTATTTATCGTGCCCACAAGCGTAAGTTTCCATCGATTGGTGTCGCAGGTGAGGTCCCACTGTATCGAGAAAACGATAGGATAAACGTGAGTCATCTAACCATGATTAGCTGCGATCTATCGGTGGCTCGGTCGGTTTTACCTCGCTGAGCACTGTGTTCTCCGACGGATCGTAGATCCACGAGTCACATTTCTGGGTAGAGTTAGTGAAAGTCTGATTTGTGCACGCCCCCGTGTGATTCTGAACGACGTAACGGATGCACTTGGACATCTCCGACACGTCCGGCACGGAGTCCGGTACCCAGAACTCGTTGAACTTCGTATTCAATGGATTCTCGCATTCTGGTACCGCGCATCTATTTTTTGAATAATCGTTCATTTATCAAAATGAGAATTTTTTGACGAATATCGAAATATTAAGGAGATATCTTTCGAGCAATTCTTTGAGTAAGTGAATTTTTCTATTCTATAAAAATATCGCGGAATAATTTCGACGATAGAACTGATAGTCTTTAATGTGGTAAAATATATGTATCTTACAATTAATCCTAATATGGGAAATTGACCTCCTTAAATAATTTTTTATTTTCGTTCCTGTTTTACTTCAAAATGTTCAACGATTGTAAGAACGAAAGGCGTAACTGTACTGTTAACGCAACACCTAAATAATCATTAAAGTAAATCTGGCTCAACGATCCATCTCAATAATGTTGCGTTTTATAATAATTATTCGAAGTATGCGGCAGACGTCTATAGAACGTTATTCGAAGAAATTTCCTGTTGCAATAACGTTAAACTTGAGTTGCTTCAATAGAATACAGTTAGCTGCGTAAAATTGGTCGCCATACGCGTCTAAAGCTCGTCTACCGCGAAAAAGTTAACAGGATGGCTAATAAAGTAATCGATTATCCGTCGCATCGATTACATAATTCGATGTTCGATCACTCATGTAGTCGCGGAGCATTAGGTGCTCCTCGTTGATTGCACTTGACCGGCGCGCATTATTCAAGCCTGCTCGCCAGAGTTTACTCGTCCGAGCACGAACCATGAACGACACTGATTCGCTGTAGGCGACTAGCCCCGAGTAGCTCGAACAACAAAGGAGGCGCTGATACACGCGATAAATTACACAGAGATAGGAAAAAAAGAATGAAAAACACGAAAAGAAAAATAAAATCACTGCTCGAATCGCTGGTTGCATCACGTGGTAACGTACCTGTATTTAACTTCGCCGGCTGTGAACACGTAGGCAAGCGTGAATCCTGCTGACAAGAACAGAGGCAGGCTGATTATCGCAAACATGATCATTTGATAGTATCCGAAGCGATCCACTTCCTGCTTCCTGTCCGATCCTCTCTTTCCCTCTGCGAAAAACACGGTTTTCCAAACGATCAAACGATATCGTTCGATTCGCCTGGCCTCTAAAAATTCTATCATTCGGTGGGAAAAGCATGGAAAAAGGAGGAAATCGAGTCGATCGTGAAACTCTTGAACCTTAGAGCCAGCAGATTCTCCGGCGAAAATCGGCGCCTGCCGTTGACACGCGATATTTCTTCCACGAGCTTACGAGAAAGGAAAAAAGACGAAGAAAACGTGACTTTACGTTCCCCCGTCTCCTCTGGTACGCGTAATCGCGATCATGATCATTTCCTTCTAAATTGTATATCGAACGTCTCGTTTCATTACTATTAGTCAAGCAATCACAGCGCTGCGGCCCGGCGGCCATTGATTTATTCGTCATCGTTAAAACCAACTTTTTTTGTCTCTCTCTTATTTTCTTGTCAGCTAAACGGACGTTGTTATTGTTGTGATTGAGTTGACGCTAACTTAGACCAGAACGGCTCTCTAATTGATTTAGCCGGCGTTGTTAATGAGTCGCGTAACTAAACAATACAAACCGCCTATTGATTTTCTTTCGAGTACGATCTTCGCGTAGATCTCTTTGTAATTCCAGCAATAGGCGACACACAATAGTAAACGATTAACTCGAGTTACGACTAATCAAAACGAATAGACGCGTCAAGCAAATCGCGCCGGTAGGTTGCAAACGGGCACGCGACTAATCGACGCGGTAATTATATAATACCATGACCTATTTACGATATACGATATGCAAAAGTGGACTTTTTAACGATACAAATATATTATTTGTTATTCAATAAAGTAGATATACGAGGAGATGAAAGTGTTAAGAATGAAATCACTATTGTAAGTAGATCATTCGAATGTAGAGTACCGTCATATTTACATTTTTAATTAAAGAAATCAATAGAAAAGTGATAGAGCTACATCTTTTCTCTAAATATATACGATTTTTATTTATATAGAAGATTTCTTCGTGAATTTCAAAGTCTTTATACGAAAATACAATAAACTGTTTTGCTGCCTGCAAGCATACAGATTTTTTCACTAACTTCTTAACGCGTCGTATAACATATGCGTTTAGGCATACGTTGCATACCAGATAACTGTTTTCTAATAGGAGCACTGCATTCGTAACATAATATGCTTATACATCACCTACGAGAAATTATGTAAATATCTATTGTACCACTTTTCCTCTAGTCCCTTCAATTTCTTTTTCTTAGGACGCAGATTATACGATTGAATTTTCGTTATCTGCGTTATATTTCAACAAATAAATTCCATATGCTAGCAAAATTTTTCATGCACATGCAAATCGGCATCATATCGTGCTAAATGCCTGCCGATTCAGATCCAAGACATAAACCTACGTACAATACATACGTACAATATTAACGAAACAAGCGATTACCTGTTCCATCTTTGGTGGTCGAGGATTCGCCATTCTGCGAGGAAAAGAGCTTCATGCTGTCCTCCTCGTCGCCTCTCAGGCTGCAAACATACAGAGATTCGAGAATTATGCCTGATCCGCGGGAAACGCTTCTCCATTGACCCTGCGTCGAAGATCAAATTGTTGTTCGATCGTCGACTGCTCGAAAAAAATCGCGCGGGAACGACGCAATTCAACACGGACATTACATAAAATCAACGAGATCGCGCTGAGGTGCTTCTAGCAGACGCTCGGCAAGGGGAGAGAACGTAAAAAGACAAAAAAAAACGCTAAGGAAACAGTCGCGAACGGGACTTTCACGTCTGGCGTCTGTCATAAGATTAGTCTTAACGCCGCGGAGAAACGAACGAGTTATCATCGCCGCTGCAGATTGTCGTAACCGACGTAGAAGCGAAATCGTCGATGTAAAACTAACTGTTGGCAGAGAAGTTGGATGGAGCTGGATGGAACCGTAATCGTTGACACAAGGTCCAGCCGATAAACGCCCGATAAAAGGGAAACGAGCTGCACGCGTGTTCGCGCGAACTCGACGCGCGATCGCAACCAACTGCTCGCGGCGAATCCCGATTTTCTACTGGCGCGAATCGAAGCGAGTGGACACTAAAAGAGGGACATGGGAAAAACCAGTGCAAACAGAGGCGTTCACATCGTCCCATACATATATACATGAAAATCAGCGCGTCATCGAGCCATGCTCTCGAACCCTAGCTGACCGATTTCTAACCGGAACTGCACGCTCCCATTCGTTTTCGTCGAAACTTCAATCTTTTCAAGGATTTCATTGTATAAATAAACTATAAAATGGCCTGTATAAGAAAAGAGGAATCTTGATAGACTAGTCGGACATCAGAGCCATCGGTATGATCATCGTTTAGCGACGGCCTTTCTGTCACGGGAATACCATTGACTTTCTAATACGAAAGAGCGCGTCTGAAACTATTGCACGTCCCGATACTCGGTATTTATATGCGGTTCGTGGCAAACCGTCTCCTTGACGATCCTCCCGTAACCAACTGCACGATGCCGATTTAACGTTTCAAGGAGGAAACGATCCGTCGTTGCCCTTCAATCTCGCTGGATAAATATGAACATGGAAGCTGGACATGCCACGGAAAATGAGCACGTTCCGCATTGTCCTCGTAAATCATCGGTTTATTGTTATTTATCGCCGACATGTAACTACTATGTAATTCTTCTTTGGTCTTTTCCTTTTTCTTTTTTTTTTTTCCGTTCCAAACGCGCGTTCCCGGATAGATAAATTGTGATTATTACAACATGATGTCACACGCGGAGGATTTGGAACAGCGAGAAAACGACGGAACTTGAGACTGTATCTTTTACATTTGTTAATCGTCAAGATTCCTCGTTTCCTGTATTATACTTTGCCCTTATTAACTAAAACGTCCTTCTGGAATTTTACTATATTATTTGTGCGATTCTTTTTCGTTCAATTTAAAATACATAACTAGTCATTATTTCGTATGTCTGTGTAATATAAGTGTATTTAAAAGGCGAAATATTCGAGGAAGATATTTCCACAGGTCTTGAAAAAAGGAAAAATGTTAAACGTTTTAACTAAGGAGGATAATAGCGCTCGTCTGTGACGTTCTTCCGTGTTTCGATTTTTACGTCATGCAAAAAATTCGCCACACGATAGCTCGCACAGATACGGGATGTTATGTGGCATTGTTGCACGCGTGACGAACTACCTAAACGCGAATCCAAGGAGAAGACGCAGCGACATTCGTTGAATTGACCGTAAAGATTGGATCGCAGATGGATCCAGGTCATTTGTCCTTCGCACGTAATTCCACGATGCCTGCTACTCATTCAGACACTCGGCGGGATTAACATATATTTAACGATATAAACGACCTGTCATAAAGAATCCTAATTCTTCAATAAAGACGCCGATGTGCGCGGTTCGTATCGCGTTACTTCGGCTGCTATATCTTTTCTACGTCCTCGAATTTTTCCTTCTTCGCTTTGCGTTCCGACCAGTTTTAACAACTCGGCTGATTAGCAGCTGGTTTTATAACTAGTTCTGTTGCGCATGGTTAGGGAAAAACAAGTTACTCAAAAACGTAATGAAGTTTTTGCAAACCTTATAGAAATTACTAACTCATGCATGACTGAATGTTTGTCGAGCTGTGTGAAAAGGTTCTCTTGACTACTGGTAAGAGAAACGCGTTATTGCGAGAAAGACATAATGTGCTAAAATTAGGAACAGTTTTACTGAAAATTTACATTTATCGTTTGATTGATTTTAGATTAAATTTAATCGAGTCTCGATACGAAGATCAAAGACATTTCTAAAAATCATGTCGAAAGAAATCCTAGATTATCTAAAACGTAGCAATTGTATGCATTTCTTCTTACCACTATTTTACTCGAATCTCGAACGGTTCTTACAATTAAAACTTTCACTGAAATTTTCTGCTCAATAGCTCATGATCCGGATAGGTCGCCGAGTCAACTGAATTAAAGCCTAACTCGACTCGCCAATTACAGTATCGCGAGTCGATCAACTGAAACGAGACGGAACTAAACAAACGCAACAAGAGGAACAAACAAACAATATCGAGTATATCGTCTACCTTGAAACGCAGTCTTGTTACTCGATCAATTGTAACCATCAACTTAAACGCTTTCATCTGATCGCTATTCTTCTTAACTTGACATGCAATTGGACCTAAGTCTTCAACGAACACGGAACAATTTCCAGCTACCATCTAAACGAAAAGAATAATTGCACCTATTCGATGGTACTCTAAATCAAGAACCTATCTCGATCAAGAGACAAACGACCCCAGATTGAATTCCATGTACTTGTGTAATTACGATCGCGTATCTTAGATCGTTCCATTCATTCTGGTGATTCTTGTTCTATGAGAACACAAAAGTTCCCAGGATTAACAGTGGACGAAGAAAATATGATGCGGTTCGGGATCTAATGTGAGCCGACGAAAATATCAATATTCGTTGGAACAAACCTATTTCTATTCCGACATGAAATATTTGACTAGATTTAATATAACATGCTTGTAACTTGTTAGCTGGATCATCCTTTAACCAGATACTTCTATACTCGCAGAATCAGATATTAATAAATGCAAATTAAATTCCATTAAGTTGGTTTTAGTCCGTGTAAATTTTAATATAATACACTGTACAACTCCATTTATATGAACGGTATTTATTCAAACAAAATTTTAATCAATCATTGATAAACTCTGATTAAACGAACTCTTGCTATACGGGTCAAAAAATCCTGCATAGTTGAGAAAATCCGTGAACTCCAAATTTTATGAATTTCAATTGTGTTGAACTATCTATAGACTACACCCAACAACTTCGTGTAACTGAAGTTTCACTGTAATTTATTTCCATGAAAAATGATGCAACATACAAGAAAGAAACAGTAAACCCCTGTATAAAGAAATGACCATGTTCAAAAAACTGCTATTCCAAGCAACGAGATAACTCTTTCTTATTTAACAGATTGAGAGAAACTACACTCACAACTAGAACCAATTCACGTTCCTATCCGCAACGTGTTGTCGCTCGAAACAGTGTATGTAACACGTGTGAAAACAGGTGTCCAGCTGCTTTTCGTTTTCTTGCGCGAACACGCCTATACCATCGTCGGCGTGTCCATCGGTTGCGTGTGACTCGTTAACTTCGCGACACGGAGAACACCGTTAAGTGAAAAAAATCACGAATCGACGCGTGCCAAGAACACTATATCGGTCTAGTGACCACGGCCGCCTTGTTGCTGCAGCAACTGTCTTTGAAGGTAAACGTATGCCCCGACTCTGTTCTGTTCCCAATGATCACCCGTGTGGACAGTGGGAGAAGTGAAACAGAAGGAGAGGGGAAGAATCGGTCCTTCTTAAGTTCTAGCCTTTCCGATCGGTAGGTCACTCGCTCTATCAGGGGCCAGGTACCATGCAGCTTTCACGTGAATCGCGTACGCCATAAAATGATCCGATGACTATTTTGAAAAGTTAGTGCGCACGCAGCTTGGTGGTTCGGATAGACGAGCGATAAAAATGTTTGAAAAATGATAAAATGTCCGAAAAACATCGTCGAAATGAGAATATACTTACGGTCATAAGTATTAGGACATCTATCGATATCTAGTTGAAATTGAACGCTATTTATGATGCTATTGTACTGCTCTTGTTCTCTAGCTATTTTATTGTGAATCAGTTATTTCATTCGCAACGTATGTATCTTATAATGTAAAATAAAGCAAAATCTGTGAAAGTTTCCCGATGAACGTAAAGAATGAATGTGCTAATTATTTATAGCCGACAGTGTAGCTTTGGCTTAACGAATATTGAGCAACTTTGTCGAGTCGCGATAAATCCTGATGTTAGAATAGAAGGAATGATAGATGAATAGAATGTCGCGTAAATTCACTTTGCCCGGAGTCGTTTGACAAAAAGGACAGAAAACTAATTACAAATCTCCATAGCCTGCAGGCGTTGTGATTAATGTGCGACGAACAACGCTTAAGTGGCACTTACAACGCAGAAATTGTATTGCCACCGAACGATTATGTTAGGTAAAATATTGGGACATATAGTTTCCTCACGGTTTAGTAATTATCAGTTATTTACTAAAATTTCGCGGTTCGACGCCAGTATGCGTAAAGTATCTAACGGTCGATCGTATTTGACAATTGCACGGTCCTTGACGAAAGACATTATGTCGCTCCTTGAGCTTGTCGCCACCATTGAATAGTAATTACGTTGCCATTTTTTCGAAGCCTGTAGCTTGTTAAAACCTAAACTTCGAAACGTTTTAGATATCAAAGAACCATCCAGAAGCTTTCTTTTAACGTTTTAAAAATTATCTTATCATAGAATTGAAAGAAACAGATAGGCGTGTTAACAACGTTCATTTCACGCGAATCTCTATCTTAGAAAATCTTTTAACGCTGGAGGAACACGGTTGAGTCAGAAAGGATCTAAAGAACACAGCAGAGTTAATTGCCACCCTGCTAAAGAACTATGTAAACGAAAGTAATCGCAGTTACCAAAACCACAATCTTAAAATGGCCTAAACGCTCTAAACGCTCTAAACGATGGAATCATCGTTTCCTCAGAAAAACACCAGCCCCGTGGCGAAAACTGTCACTTTCTCGCTCCAGGAAATATCGAAGCTCCAGACTAGGGAAATCCCCGGATTAAACGTGCCGCGTGCGCTATTATTTTGTTTACGCTGCCACCGTTGCGTTGAAAAGTGACGGGTTTTTGCTTGATCGAGCAGCGCTGGATCCACATGAGCGGAGAAAACCGTGCGTGCGATTTCCCGCGGTCGACACACCGACAGATAACGCGACAGATAAGAAGGAACGAACGAGCACGCGCGCTCGCGCTCGCTTTCTCGTGTGCACGTATTTTTGTCTTATTCAGTTCATCGAAAACAACCGGAGAAAAATCAAATAAAACTGGTTTACGCCGGCTTAGACCGGATGCGACAGCTTAGTTGCAACTAACGTGCGACGGTTTATTGTTACATCGACCGTTATATGCAACGGGTCTATGGAAAAATCGGTTTTCCCCGTCGTCCGATCGTCGAACAAAATTGAAAACCGATATCGGTGGCCCGTTTTCGCTGCTCTCTCGCGATCTGTCTAGCCCGATTCCGCGTTTTATCCACCATGTTCCGACCGGATGAACGGAACACGGAATAATGAAGGATTAGATAAAATTGTATTTGTGGTAGTTGAATTTTTGCTACGCAACTATAGGAGTAATTCTGACTATGAACCACGCAGAAGGCAAACTAAGGCAGTCCAAGTCCGAGCTAAATCATTCGATCTCTGCGAAATCGAACGCTAATTGCGTAGATTTTGCTATGAAAATGTGAAAATTTTCGGGAAATGGGGCTGATTACTTTCACTTCCAGGGAACTAGAGCTCGTTCGTATATAGTGCCAGACTTGTTCGACGTGGCGTGTATTTATGCGAAAGTGAAATTTTAAAAACTCGAGGCTGAAATTTTTAAGAAGTTCAAGAAACAAAGTCGACAACTTTGCTTCCTAGAGAGATGATAGAGCTCGTATAGGTATAACGAAATTGTATCGGATGTGCTGGTCCGATGAGACGAACCTGAGAATCGTAAAACAGCCGTATTTGCAGTAACGAACGCCGTCAAATTGGCGACTATGAAAAATATTACAGAAGAAAATATTACAAAGGAAAATGCGCAGCAAATTTCAAACTAATTTACGTATTTCTCAGTGGATTTTGTTATTAGTGTTCATGTCTCTCTCGATGCGCGATGCTACTATGATTCAATTGGATAGGTGTAATCTACTACATATATCATTCCGACTGCATCGTTGATATCGACATACTATTGCGTTCGCACGATTCTCAAATCAGAGCGTTTGAAATTAATCCATGGATCTCGTGACCGAAGGATAAATCCGGTATAAAGAATCGCAGAAAGTATTAAATATCTCATAATGCGAATAACGTAACGAGATTTCTTTACTCGAGGGAATGTAAACTAGGAAATTTGAATTATTTATCACGACTGACGAGACAAGAAACAAAATATAAATAACTTCATAAAGGATGTCTTGAATGTTTTTCTTAATACCAGTTCAGAGGAATTTGAAATCTAACAAACACGATATGGCGTTATATAAATGTCTTAATTGGAAAATGATAAGTATGAATTACTGAAACACGGTTTATCGGCTCGTATCGAAACAAATTCGCATCTCATTAAGGATTAGTCAAAATATCGATAAAATGTTTTCATCGTGATCGAAACAATATCGAATGTCGTTATTAGAAATTTCTTCTATATAACGTTATATTTATATCGATTATTTATCCGATAAGTACTTTCGATTAAATATTTTCGATCAACAGCTTGCAACGATAATAAAAAACAAATAAGAGAAGAGAGATTACAATGGAAAGGAAAGCGTAAGAAGATCAATAATTGTTCGCTGTGCAAATATTTGCGAACTACTGCAGTTTATCGAATTAAATAACGTTCCATGACCTAGTTGTCCTAGTTAAAAAGCGGACGAAAAGAGAAGCGGTATCGACGAGGATAAAAGAAAAATAAAATAGATGATAATGGTCGTTTATCTTGACCGTCGAAGAAAGGCTGCATTCATCGAACGAATGACGATTGATTCAGAATTTGTTTAAAATTTGTTTGTTCAAGATTTTCCGTGATCTCGTTGATGCAAATAATATTCTCTGATAATAGTCGATCGTTAAGGAAATCTCCGATGAATCTTTGACAAATAAATCTATCTCGATCTTTAAAACTTCCATAGAAGATAATTTTCGCCTTCTTAAGAAATCAGTTTTGAACGAACTATGAAAACCCATGGTGATCCATAGTTTGCCTTTCCAAAAATTCGCACTGAGTTATCGCCGAATCTTCATTGAAATATTTATCGCGCACTCGTTACTCGTCAACAACTTTTTTCCTCGATCATACGATGCATTATCGTGGACTACATTCATCATTAAATATCTCCAACTGACAGAAAAATCTTATCTACAGGTTGTTCAATAAAAGAAACGAAGGAAAACGGGGTCGCATAATTATTCGTATTCGAGAAATCACGCGTTTAAAAGCTTGGCGAAGGAAAAAATTGTTTGCTCGTAGAAATAACGCTATTTAACGCTTCTGCTAAATCCTCCGAGCTGCACGTCCAGTCATCTTGTTCGATCGCAAAATAAATGAAACGAAAAGATTGGAAAAAAGGTGAGAAAAGGAGGGCATAAATTGGCCACGTGAATTGACATTGATTACGAGAATCGCACAGCTTCTAAGCGTTCCCGTAAATAGGAGTTAAATTCTGCAAACATTTCGAAGGTCGATTTCGACGCGACACTAATGATTCCCCGCGCGAATTAGTCAGCGAAGCATAATGGCAAGGTAAATGAGCCCAGGCCGTGCGTCGCGGCAGTCCCGAGTAATTTCCATTCAATTTCAGTGTGTTCGACCGGATGGTTGACGAACCCTGGTCTATACGAGCTGCCTCCGTTACATTGTTGCGCGATAACCGACGATAATCGAATGCCGAAAGAAAAAAATCGGCGCGTTTAAAAAAAATGCAAATCGCGAAACAAAACGTTCGAGTACGCCGGGTCACCTTGTGGAAGTCTGACTAATTTTCCATCGGATCAGAGTCTGGCCTAACGCTTACAGGAAACCTTAAACGATTTCTAAAAGCGTACCAGCTTATTGCTAGCGCGAAGCTTCTCTTTGCGGCTGACATACAATCCGCTCTTATTTTTTTATTTGCGCATTTGGTGTTCCACTCATCTACTACTACTAATCGTATTTCAAGGAAAGTACCTACATGTAGATATCGTGATAAGAATATGGCAAGAGCATGTGACAAGACGGAACTCGAATATTCGCTGATGTGAAATAAATTATGTTTGAAGATACGAGTTGCTCAGAAGCCGTGTTTATGAAATGTTGATCAGTTCTATGAATAGAAGAATGACGATTATAAATATACCTTCTTAATATTTACGTTCGAATTTATTGTCTTTTTGTGATAAACAAATTAAGAATAGTTTGTTTGCCTTTTATACTAATTATATACAGGACTACTCAAATTGTTTAAACTAGCATTCGAATGACTCGTGTAAGAGTTAGTTTCTCAACATATTTTCCTATTTATCCTTGCGCCAAATACACGCAACAAAGACGCGCTGTAATTACTAATTTAGCACAGCACATTCGTCGGATGTAACGAATCATTTCCAAGCGGTCATCGCGGATCGTAGTTCGCGATAATCATCGCAATGACGTTCCTTTTCCTCTTTTTTTTTTTTTTTTTTTTTTTTTGAGAAAATTATCAACCACGGTAAGATGCACGACGCCGCTTCGTTCTGTTTACTCCGCGGAATTATCAAAATGCTTTATTAAATACGCTGGTCGATCAAACAAACGAATATGATGGTGTATCGCAAACAAGAAAATCGACAAGAAAACATAAAACCACAGCCGCGAGTCGTGCTGTCCGTTGATCCATTCCGAGTGTAAGTCGCAAAGTGTAACGACCGCATTATCTTTAGACGATTGATGACTGAAAATTTTTCCGCATCTCCAGATACGACTGTTCCAGTGTAACGTAAGAGATTCGTCTATAAATACGAGAAAAATTGTAATCATCGACGAAAGAAGAAAAATAAAAATCGAATACAAAAACTCGAGATTCTTCGAGTGTATTCAAAGCCTGGAGCGTGGTTTCGCGCACGATCATTCATACAACCAGTCGATCGCTGGCCTCTCACGCTTGTTACACGTGAAACAACGCGCCGCGATCAACGAATGACCAAAGAGAAGGGTAAAAGTTCGTAAATATACACGCGTCCTTATGAATTACTTACATTCTAGAGCCCATCCTGGACCCCATGATCTCGACTCGAGTCGTGAGAAGCGTGGCTGCTGTTAAAGCGGAAAAATGTTTTCCTCTCCGCGGATGCGCGACGAGGAAATTGTCGAAACCGCTCGACTTGACGCCTCTCTCGCGCGGCACTCTCCTTTGTCCTATATTCTCGCAACTCGCGAAGCTTCAGAGACACTCGAAAGTTTGTTGGTGCTTAGTCATACAGTAGCGGCAGAAGTTTGTACCCAGTACTAAGTAGGAGGTGGACTGATGCACAGTGGCCGACGAATGTGACGAAAAGTCGGGAGAGAGACGCGAGGCCTTCGTGGCCAGAAACCGCGACATTTTTTTCACTCTGGTGTCACACTTTCTTATCTGGATTATTATAAAAGTTAGATCAACGATTCTCGATGATCCTAGGAATATGAGACGCGTTCTATGAGACCGATTGGACTACCGGGCGTATCTCCATGATTTCTTACATAAGGTCATACGTTCGCTTTCGTCGTTCCTTTTTTCTTTTTTTTTTTTTTTTTTTTTTTAACGTCATTTCTTTCACTGATACGTCAAAGAAAAGGAAAGTAGCACTTCGTTATTTACTCCGTATCATTATGGAGTACTGGTCATGGCCGTGTAGTATCATCTTCAAAATTTTGTAAGATCACCAGAGATAACAGAAGACATGAACTTAATAGACCGCGTTCCAGATGCAACTGATAAACGATTGCTACATCTCCGATCGCGCTTAAACATCTCCGATTCCGTCGCGTTTCCCCGATGGACCGTCATAAAGAAACCTTTTCAGAGAGATACGCAACATGTAGTAGGTATATGTTATACTCGATATGTAATTTCAGCATACGAGGTATAGTAGACATTTGTGCAGATATAATATAGATTATATATTCGAGATGCTAATAGTCTAAATCGATATATACGATTTTGATTCGCAGGGAAACTTTATTAAAATCGCAAATAGAATTATGTCGTTTTGTCGACATTCATATAACTAAAACGTGTAAATATTACGAGATTACATTTGCGATCATACTCCTTAAGTGATTTTTAATTGAATATTGATTCTAGTCAGCAATAGAGATTATCTCAAGTATAGCACTTGGAGTAAAATTAATTTATCAAAATACGATCATAGCTGATAATTTTTAATCATCGTTCGTATCTTAAACTTAGACATACTTTCATATACGATTTCCATAAGTTATCCTTATCAGATTACATAGAAGCGTTCTTGGATCTATCTATCTGACATGATACCACTTCAAAACGAACCGCTCTTTTTTAGTTCGTCGATATATCGCTATATGGCGCGCGCATTCGACTGCATCTTGAAATTTGTTGTTTCTGATCTATCAAGAGAAACCTGTCATTGTAATTTATGGTATGAATTATATTCATTGTGTTGAATGTCAACGAAATTAGTTAATTCTCGAAAACATATAATTGCAAGTCCGACAATTTCATTCGTTTCTCAATGAAAGTTCTGTGCATGTAGTATTCCTATAATTCTATCTTAAATATCTCGCCCGTAATGCCTTGACAAAAGGAATTTGGCTTCTGAACTCGCTGCATTTATTTGATAAACAAGCTATCTTTCGTTTGACAGGCTTGTCTAAACAAAAGTATCGGGAAGCATTTAACAATGTCAGCCACCGAAACTACGGTCATTTTCGCAAAACTGGAAGCACTGAAAGACATCAAGTACATATACGAATTTGCATATATAAAGTCTTTTTTTTAAACACGATGAAATGTTTTGAATAATCCGAAAAGTTTAACGTGCCTTTGTGCAATGTCACTATAGTGAACTGTAATACGATTTAATTTATTTTTTTCTAAAACAAACTTTTAAATATTTTGTGTATTTTGTTAGGTCGAAAACACTTCAATTGGAAAAGATGAAGCAGAGAATCTTGCAAGAAGTAGAACAAACTGAACAAGAAGAAAAATGTTTGCTGGAGTATAAACAGGAAATGGATCTTCTTATGCAAGAAAAAATGGCACATGTCGAAGAATTACGTCAAATACATGCAGATATAAATGCGGTATGATGAAACATAGATCTAATATCTTGGTTCTAGATTATAGGTGTAATTATTTATATAACTATGTTAGATGGAAGCTGTTATTAAACAAGCAGAAGAAGCTAGAAATAAAGCAAGAGAAACAGCAAAATTAATCCATAATAATGATTATCAACCTCTAAAACATGATATTGATCGTATGCGTAGGGAATTTTTAGGATTAGAAAGATTACCAGAATTATATGAAACAGAATCTGATCTCATTTCACCAGAGTAAGTTGAAATGTGAAATAAATATAAGCTGTCTTGAATTGAATTATTAAACTATTATAATTATTGTAACAAAGATTATTTGTTCACAGCTACTTTGACCGTCCAATGCAAAAGGCAGAATGGAGAGTCGAAGTAAGGGGAGAAGATTTATTACCCCCTCTTACTCTACACCATCCTGGTCACCCAGGTGGTTCGACACCTTTCCTTGCTCCTCAACCTCTTCAAGGTCCAAGTAAGCCAGAACCAAGACCATTGCCACCAGCCCCAGGCCCACCTGCTCCAACATTCAGGTACCACTGGTATATCGCAATTTTATATTATATTTCTATATAAGTATATTATATATAAGTCACATTAGACAACTAAGTTAGTTGTACCCAATATATTTAATTTTATAAAAATTTTATTGACAGTGACAAATAACAAAAATGCTCTATAACTACGATACATTAAAATATACTATATATAGTAGTATATTAGCTTTTATGTTTTGTGTCTTTGCTTTTAGGCAACAACCACCCCCTATGAAATCATGTTTATCATGTCACCAACAAATTCATAGAAATGCACCAATCTGTCCCCTTTGTAAAGCTAAATCGCGATCACGTAATCCCAAGAAGCCAAAGAAAAAAGACTAATTATATTTATAAGTGTTATTTATATTATGAAACATCAAGCATTTCTATCACATAATTCTAAGGATATGCGTTAATGTCTTTTTTATTACTTAAAATAGTTCGATTACTGTAAAAACATGCATTCGTGCAAAGTGTATAAAAGTGTTTGCAAAATGTATGTATTTATAGTAATGTTTTTAACTTTTCTTAGAAATTTATCCTTGATTTTTATAATACTTGTATCAACCAGTTGTAAGACACTGAATTGTCGCGATGATAATTAAATAATTTTTATCATTAATAAGATATACAAATAAATCTACACATTTCTTAAGATTTTAATTAGTTTTTTATATTCACTTTATAAAATAGGAATTGATGCAAAGATAATTTCTTCAAATACAAACACATATTCCTTTAGGCGCATCCTTTATTGCACACGTCGTTTTATATAATTATTTTAACAAATATATATACATTTTAGTAAAATGTACTTCGCTAACTAAAATTATTTTAATGCAAAAATTTATAATTTTTTTTTAATTTGTAACCTTATCTGACTTTCTTCATTCACAATACTCATTGAGTTTATTTGACTATAGTATAAAACATCATTCAATTATTTATGGTAAGTACTTACAAATCCAGATTATTCTATGAAAAACATTTGTAATTATTAAATTTAATTGCACCCTTATTTTTATATAAATTGAGCTAAATATCAGTCTTTCTATGTTATTATGACAGGTATATTCATATAAATTTAAAAACTATACACAACATTTTTAAACAAATTTTTCTATAAAAAGTATACTTGCGTGTGTATACTTGTATAATTTTCATGTATTGAATCATATCATAAATTCGTAATAAATGTAGATTTTTTTGTTTTCATATCGTATTATATATCATTTTCATTCATAATTTTACTTTATAAGATTGACTCTAAAACTGAACAAATTCATTACTTATATTACATTATTCTAAAAACTACATGACCCTGGTTATATTCTTCCATTGTTACCTACATATTTATATATGTAAAATATGTATTTTAAAAAACCTGTAAATATCCATAAAAAATATACTTGCATTTCGTAATATCATAATTGCATTTATATCAAACTCTTAATGGCAGCCATATGTTATGTATATAAGCTCAAAAAAAATAAAATCGAACTTAGAGTGTAGTACTCGCTACACTTTATCACATCCCTCACTTTTGTTATTTTTATGTGAATTATTTGATCCTTGAGCATCATTAGATTTGAAGTGAACTAATGGAATTTCCGCATCTTTTGATGGAATTGTTATTTTTGGCGGAACCAGTCGTTCATTTACAATTTGTAGCCATATCATACATACTATCAATGTTAAACCAGTAACACTAAATGTATGATATGTTCCAAAACGAGTATAAATTACACTAACAAATATTGGACCTAACACACGAGAAGCACATCCAGCACCTGTCATAAATCCCATCCAAACTCCTTGAGGACGAGGTCCTAATACTTTACTGAAGATAGTTTGTATTAAAGTGACACCTAATGGATATCCTATAGTAGTGAATCCATACCCAATGAAAAACTGTGTGACGGTAAGTTGCGGTGTATAAGTACACCATTCTTGAGTACGTGGACATCCTACGATGTCTATACCATCGGTATCTTTTGTAATGTTATTAAATGCTATAAAATTAAATAATTTTAATGTCCCTAGATTTAAATATTATATACGGTATAAATGAGATGCTCTGTTTATTTCTGTACATACGTCCATAATCAGCAATTTTCGGAGGGTCTGGCCCCCATGGAATATATAAAATTCTTCCTATTACCATAAACAAAAATCCACCCCATAACATTACCTTACGTTCATTAAATCTGAAAAAATTTAAGAAATAAATAAGGAGTCATTTTCGACATATCTCTAAAAGAAGTTGATACTTTTTGCATAATGGTTCGATCATAACAAATGTGATGCATGACATAATAGCCCCAATACTCATTAGTAGACCCATATAATATAAAGATTCCGTTTTCGACCATGCAAATTGATCCATAGTTAAAGAAGTACCAAGTCTATAAAGAAATAAAAGAATATAAAATATGACATAAAAAGATTTTATATTTTGAAATTATACTTACGTTTCAAGGAGAACAAAATTAAATACTAAAACAAAAAAAGCACATATTAATGTCACTGCTGCTAGAATGTCTGGTTTTATAGATTTCAGTGTTTCTTCCTCTGTAATTAATAGATAAATTTTTCAATAAAATTTTTTTAACATATCTATTTAATTAGAGTATTATTTAATGTAAATATATTTACCAGTTTGTTTTCCTTCATTTCTCATTGCTTCGCGAATAGCAATTCGATGTTCTGTGAAATTCCATGGAAGGAATAAAGCAAAATTAAGGATTCCCATTATAACATTTATCCAACCAGTCATAGTATACATATTAATAGGTACATTTATAAAATATACGCCCTTTTCTCCAAGAGGTGTAACTGCAGCTTGCAAACCAGGACCTACTACAAATCCTAACACCTAACACATTTTAAAACAAGCTGTATATAAAATTCTATTAACACATATGAGAAGATGTTAAATCACATTACCTGAGCTAGAGATACCATTGAAACAGCATGTGTTCTTTCTACAAATTTTGTAGCTGCTGAGAGATAAGATCGAGCTACTGCAATATTAGCTAAATATACCATATTATATAAATAAATATCAACAATTCTTTTTTAACTGGTGATATTAAAATTAAATAAAATGCTAACCAGAGCTAACTCCAACCAAGAATCTAGCAGCTATCATGTACATTTTTTGATCACCTGGTACAATCTCAAGGACACTATATAATCCTGATGCAAATGTAAATAGAGCTAATGTTGATAAAAGTGGAAGTCTTATAGATCCCCTTCTATCTCCCCACCATCCTACTAAAGGAGAGAATAACATTTGTCCCAAAGGATTTGCTGCAACTACATATCCCATGAATTCTTTACCAGCATCTTTATCCAACTACAACATTAACCCATAATAATATTTTAAATATCAAACTTCACCTTTATTATATCTTTATTATATTTACTTTATCAAGATATGGCCATACTCCTGTGAGTATAATACTAAATCCAAGCGACATAAGAAACATGGTAAAATAAATTGCATAGATGCTTCTCCATCGTTCTTTTCTTTCGTCAACAGTTTCCAACTCATCATCCACAGGAATAATATTTCTGCCAAAATAAAATATTAATATATCAATATATCAAAGTAATTAAATATTTCAGAATTTTAATATATTATTGTATAGTACCTTTTGTGAAGTAATTTCCTACACCACTCCATTAAAAGTCATATAAAATTTACATAAAACAATGAAGCACACTCTCTTTTTACAATTATAAATTTAGCATAAATATAAATGTTAATCTCTCACAATTTTTTTAATGTTAGCTGACTTCAATAATAATGTTACAAACCTGAGAAATGATAATATATAATTTTAAATAAATATTTATTGTTAAAAATAATACATATGTCCTGTCTCATATCATTAATTTTTTGTTAAAAACAAATAAATCACATTTATATCATTTATATTTATATTAGAAAATACTTGTTATAAAAAAAAAAGTATTGTGACACTTTTTTTAAACATTCCAATTTCATCTTGTCAAAAAGGTATTTAAAAATATTTTATGGATATAAAATGATTTACAATCTCAAAAATACATAAAGAACAAGAAATGTTACTTACTCTCTTCAATGAATGACTGAACTACTAAATTATCCTTTTATTATCGCATTTTAAATGAACATTTTCGATATATCAAAAATAAAAGATAGTAGAACACAGGATTTTGCGCGTGCTACTTTCTTTTAAAAATTTGCGCACACGCATGTCACTTGAGAATATTACAACCAGGCTAAATTCATCACTGTAAGCTTAAAAAAAGTTTGTCCTACGTCATCGCAAGTGTTTGTCGAATTTATTCATGTCCTCTCTCATATACCAAACAATGTACTGCTACAACAAGTTAGATTAATGCATAGACGAATGCTTAACGGACGCTCAATCAATTCACTTATTATTATGGATTATGAAGCATACGCTTTTCATTTACATATGAATATTAATCACTAATCATGCTTCGAAGCGACTACTTTCTAACTATCAACCTTTACTTCCTTTTGCTTCCTTTATATATCTCTAAAAATGGATAGTTAACTCGTGACATATCTACATGTCTCTCTTCTTTGTTCAATTACGTTTAATGATATCTGTCGAAGACAAAAAAGAACACGTGTTTCAAACCTACTAATATAACAGCTGATTGTCTCGCTTAATACATATATACATATATGCACATGTAGATATGTATGTATATATATAAATTTATATTGCTACATAAGTGCTACATTCTTAACTGTATAATATTTCATCTTCATTTTGTAAATATATACCTATGTTTGTATGTACGTGTTATGCAAATATATATTTTGTAGTCTCATTGCATTAGTCTCTGCGTTATATGTATATACGTTAGATGTTTTGTCATTTTACAATAGAAAAATTGATGATTGGATAATTAAAATTATTTATTGAATTAGATTATATATCATGAGAAATTTCTAACAATTTTACATCTATCTCGTGACTTTTATGACAAATAAATTTTTAAATTATATCTCAAATAGGTTATTTTTTAAAAAGAAATAGTTAATTTCTATTTTTCTTTTATTTCACTATTCATTAAAATCAGGTCATCATGATTATATGATGTCAAATTTAATTTAACTTCATCAAAGACAGCATTTAAATTAAAAAATAAAATTTAATATAAAAGTGCGCAGTATATGTAACTGTAATAAAATGTTCATTTGGTTCAACTATAAACTACCTAATTTTATTTGGGATTATTTTAAACAATATGCATTAAGTTAGTTTCTCCTAAAAATCAAAAAGTACAATAATTAATAAAAATTATATTACAATTTACAAAAAGTACTAATGTTTTTATGAAGGAATTATATACAAACTTACATTATTTATATTATTAACCTTATATTGTTATATTATTATAAACAATTATGTGTTTAAATATTTTATTATACAATAAATGGTTACAGTCAGTTGTAGAAATTTATTTATAACTTCAATAATCATGATTTGTGATAAGATTTATAACGATGATTAGAATAATATCTACCACGATGTCGATATCTTTCATCCCTATCATTGTTATAACCCTTATTTCTAGGATACCAAGGGTCAGCAATTGGTGGCTTTTTTAATTCCATATTCTTAATTTTCATAAATTCGGTATCTTTCTCAGTGTATCGATCTTTAAATTCCTCTTCACATTCTTCTAAAAATTTTTTTTGTTCGTCAATTACGTTTTTTTCTCCCATAGCATCTCTTTTTGTTTACGTAAACTTGATAACAATAATAGTATACAGCTGTAAAATAATTAAACAGTTTTAAGATATACAAAAATGTCAATAAAAAAATATTAATCAATAACATTATCATAATTTTGAAAATAAAAGTAAATTTGGTTTATCTAAAATTCTTTATTGCTTGGTGTCTATAAAAAGCTTACAATATAATAATACGTAAATTTTTTTGTTCTGTTTATGCAATGGAAATACTAATTTGTTTTCAATATATGTTTTTTAAAACTTTTCTATGTTATGCAATTCTACGTATTTATTATTATTATTATTATTACCTTTATTATGATTATTTAACTTAAAATTTTGACTGCATACTCGTCGCTTCGTACAGATTCAAAATGTCAAGATCTAATGTAGTTTTATAGGTTATATTTATAATTATAGAGAGAAATTACAATTTTACATCGATCATATCATCTGTGAGACACGTTTTTATAAATAACATTTATATTTTTTAGTAATTATAATTATTTCTAAAATTTGAGTATGTTTGCCATTTTTACGTACAAAAAAAATATATTGAATTATATAATGAACCAATCATGTTTCAAAACATAATGCGGCTTTTAAATAAGTAAAGGATAATATTTGAATTAACAATTTTTTGAAACTAAATGTGAAATATGAATATTAAAACATATTAATAAAAATAATGAAACACAAGATAAATTTATAGATTACAGAAACAAATAATAAATACATAAAACAAATGAAAATAAAGCGTTTCTATGTATATACCTATTAATATGGCATCAAACATGGTATTCTCATGTGAACTAGGTTTAAAAGATTTTGGCGGTATAACCGTTGGCGTATGTGCCCTAACTTACAGTTATATGTATGCTATTCAGCTGAAATTTGTAGTACGCTATTCATTGAAAGAACGAGAAAACGTGTTCAGTTACAATTATTTTTTAAGGTACAAATACATTCCTAGTGCGTTTATTTCGACGCAAATATAAGAATAATAACTTTTGTAGAAAAATTCGATAAAAATAATCGATTTTATACAATATGATATCCACTATCGTACCAAAGGCAGAAAGTTACGAGGTAGAGAAACAAATAGAGGATGAAAATGAAGGGGGAGAAATACCCTTAAATAGTCGAGTTAACGAAGAAAATAAGGGCACAGGTAAGAAATAAAAATAATTTACAAAGATACATAGTTCGTAGTTTAAACAATAAGGGTTAAATTTAATTTATATATATCAGTGACTGACGCTACGATGATTCAAGAAAATAGTAACGATAGGAAAAAGCTACGTAGTGGGAAGTATATTAATATAGGTTCCACATCTAATTTGAAAATTAATGCAAATGTGACTAAACATCGATCACCACAACGAAGGACTAAGTCAAAGAGATCTGTTAAAAGAAAGAATAATGGAAGTGAAGAGTTAGAAGCAAAATCTCCGATGTTAATACAAAAAGAAGAAATAATATGCGATAATAACGCTGATTTGGTAGTAAAGCAAAAACAATCAGATTCAAGTGATGAACCTGAGAATGTCCTAAAGAAAACTAAAACTGGAAATAACGATACAATGAATATAGAAGAATCCAGAATATTGCCCCAGAAATCTGCCAATGTACATCAAAAATGTGATTATTGTTGTCAAAAGTTAACAAGCATAGATATAAAAATATATCCAGGGCATCCTAATGGTGCAGTAGAAGAAATGATTGCATTAACAGACCCTAGATTATCTCTATTCACAGGAGAAGAAGAGATGATCCATGAAAGTGATGAAAGACCACAAAATAAATTGACTCACTTCTGGTAGATATTCCTTATAATAGAAAAATTATATAAATCTATTTTCTTTTAATTAAATTTCATTTTATGTATGTTGTTTTCTTTTTTCTTTTTACAGTGTATATGATAAGAATGGGCATTTGTGTCCTTTTGATACTGGTCTAATTGAAAAGAATGTCGTACTTTATTTTTCTGGTTATATGAAACCTATTTATGAAGAAAACTCATGTCCAGAAGGAGGCGTACCTACAAAAGACATGGGACCAATAAATGAATGGTGGGTGTCAGGATTTGATGGTGGTGAATTAGCGATTGTGGGATTCACCACAGCATTTGCAGAATATATACTGATGGAACCTGCTGAAGCATATGTGCCATTTATGGATTCTGTAAAAGAAAAAATTTACATGAGCAAAATAGTTATAGAGTTTTTATTAGATGAGATCAATCCTACATATGAAGATTTATTAAATAAACTGCAGGTAAAAATTTTTTCTTTTTTTTTTTAACATAAGATATTTCACATTTTGGTGTATTAACTGTTATCAAAACATATTTTTTAGACAATAGTTCCACCAAAAGGATTGGCTAGATTTACAGAAGATTCTTTGTTACGGTATGCACAATTCATTTGTGATCAAGTTATTTCTTTTGATGCATCAGCAAGACCAGAAGATGCTTTATTGATTACAAGTCCGTGTATGCGTGCATTAGTAACTCTTGCCGGTGTAACATTAAATAAGAGGATTGCACTACGCAGAACGCAATCTAGAGATCCAAAAAATAAAAAGGTCACTTGGACGAAAGCTACGACTACAAAATTAGTCAATAATATGTTTGAGACATTTTTCTCTGATCAAATAGCTACAAATAATGATAAAGAAGTATCGGTATGTAATCAAGATTCTTATAATAAATAATGTTATATGTATACATACTATGTATAATATATTATTATAGGGACCTAAAAGACAAAGATGTGGGGTATGTGAAACTTGCCAGCAGCCAGATTGTGGGATTTGTACAGCTTGCAAAGATATGATTAAATTTGGTGGATCTGGAAGAAGTAAGCAAGCTTGCAACAGAAGAAGATGTCCAAATATGGCTATACAGGTAAAATATTTTAACAATAATTGGCATTAATATAGAGCATTTTCTTTTGTAAAATATATGTATTAATTAATTATAGGAAGCAAATGATTCAGATCAAGAAGATGACGATTTTAATGATACATTAGTAGAAAATGTAAAGATTACTCAAAAAATGATTTTGAAAGAATTTAAACACGTAGAGAAAGAAATTACATGGGTGGGAGAGCCAATTATAGACGACGGACGAAGAACATTTTATAAGTCTGTCATCGTTGTTGATGAAGAAATAAAAGGAAATGATTACGTTTTAATTGAATCAAATGATCCTACTGTACCATTACAAATAGCTAAAGTCATTTATATGTGGGAAGATAAAAATGGTTCAAAACTGTGTCATGCTAACTGGTTCAGAAGAGGTAGTGACACTGTACTTGGTGAAACATCAGATCCTTTAGAATTATTTTTACTTGATGAATGTGACAATGTTCCATTCACTTCAGTTAAATCCAAAGCTACTGTCATTTATAAAACTTGCCCAAAAAATTGGAATGAATTAGGTATGTGTATTATCTGCTCTTAAGGAAGATATAATGATAAATTTTAGACATTAGTTAATTATATTTCAGGAAATGTATTACCAGAAGATGAAATACAAAATAAAGATGGGAAGACATTCTTTTATCAAAAAAAATATACTCCAGAAACAGCTCGTTTTGAAGATTGTGCTTCAGATCCCGAATGCCCACGGAAAGAAATCAGTCATCGTTTTTGTCCTGCCTGTGTACGTTTTACTGCATTGCAATGTTATTACACACCAAAAGTCTTTGATAAGGAAGAAGAGAAGAGCAGCAAGGAAGTGACATACAGTATGGCAAAGTACAAGGGTGAAGAATTTAGAGTTGGTACTACTGTATTTTTAATGCCAGCGGCTATAAAGTATAAATTTACATCGACGTATCACATTTCTCCAAAAGTAAAAAAAGGAAGAGTAGATGAAGATATGTATCCTGAATATTATCGCAAATCATCAGATCATGTGAAAGGATCTAATTATGATACACCAGAACCATTTCATATTGGATACATAAATTCAATCTATGCAACCACTAATAATAAATTAGTTGCATCATCTGATATATGGATTAAAATAAATAAGTTGTATCGACCAGAAAACACACACAAAGGACTCACATTAATGCAACAAGTTGATCTCAATATGGTATATTGGAGTGAAGAAGGTAAAATATTACTTAAAAAATTCAGAAATTAGATAAGTTAATATAAGTCGATTAATATATCTTTTAACTAAAAAATTTCAGTTTGTGATGTTAAATTTTCGGATGTGGCCGGAAAATGTTATCTGGCTTATTCAGAAAATTTAGATCAGTCTGTAGAAGAATGGACTGCTGCTGGTCCTAACCGCTTTTATTTTTCTCAAGCATATAACGCTTTAGAAAAGACGTTTGTTGATCCACCATACTATGCTATGAATATTGGAAAGTCTGTGATTGGGAAAGGGAAAGGAAAAGCGAAGTGCAAAAGTAAAAAATTGGGGAACAGTGATAAGAAAGTAGTTGATAAACCTATAGGTTATTGTAAGGTGATAAAAAAATTGAAGACGTTGGATGTTTTTGCTGGTTGTGGTGGTTAGTATAACACTTAAAATTTAAATGCATGAGGTACTGAAAATTTTTTAAAATTGAAATCGCGTTATAGGATTATCTGAAGGCTTACGACAAGCTGGTATTGTTGATAACCAATGGGCAATTGAAAGAGACGAACCAGCTGCATGTGCATATCGACTCAATAATCCTAATACAACAGTATTTTGTGAAGATTGCAATGTACTTTTACGGAAAGTTATGAAAGTAAGTTTAGCTAACAATGCAAAATTACAAAATGAATACGATATATATAATATAAAATATATTTTTATCTTTTGTAGGGTGATCTTTGCGATAATAATGGACAACGTTTACCTCAAAAAGGGGAAGTAGAGCTATTATGTGGTGGTCCACCTTGCCAAGGTTTTAGTGGCATGAATCGTTTTAATTCACGGCAATATTCGTTATTTAAAAATTCTTTAGTTGCATCGTGTTTGTCTTATTGTGATTACTATAGACCAAAATTCTTTATTATGGAAAATGTTAGAAACTTTGTATCTTTTAAAAGAAGTATGGTACTCAAATTAACATTAAGATGCCTTGTACGAATGGGTTACCAATGTACATTTGGTATTCTGCAAGCTGGAAACTATGGTATTCCGCAAACAAGAAGAAGGTATATAATATTTAAGTTACATCAATTAATTGTTTTGGCATATATGTTCTTTATTCATTTGTTTCTAGATTAATAATACTAGCTGCTGCGCCTGGAGAGGTACTTCCAAAATACCCTGAACCAACCCATGTATTTAGCAAACGAGCTTGCCAACTAAGCGTCATTGTTGATAATAAAAAGGTAATTGATTTAATTAATTAAATTTGTGTAACCGTTAATATTAATTTGTCTACCTAATGTATTTATTACTACATTTGTATAAGTTCGATAACATATTTTATGTATTTTTTAATAGTATTCATCAAATTGTGATTGGATAGAGTCAGCACCATATAGAACGATTAGTGTTCGTGATGCAATGTCTGATTTACCCAATATCCGAAATGGATGGAATACGGAAGAAATGGCTTATAGCGATGAACCAATATCTCACTTTCAAAGAAAAGTAAACAAAATAGCAGTAACTGCTAACATAACATTATTAATATTAACATAACTTTTCTTATGTATTTATATGTTTGTTTACAGGTAAGACCTAAAGAACCGGATGCAATATTGAGAGACCATATTTGCAAAGATATGGCTCCACTAGTTGAAGCGCGCATAGCACATATTCCGACTGCGAGTGGATCAGATTGGCGAGATTTGCCAAATATCGCAGTGCGTTTAAGTGATGGAACATACTCAAAAAAACTGTAAATGACTTTTATTTATAATTTTTTAGATATTAGAACAGAACGATTAATTTAAAGAATAAATAACTTATTCTTTCTTTGTTATATATTGCAGAGAATATCTGTATCATGATAAGAAAGCAGGTAAGAGTTCTACTGGAGCACATCGTGGCGTATGTAGTTGTTGTGCGGGCAAGTCATGTGACCCAATGGCTAGACAGTATAATACTTTGATCCCGTGGTGTTTACCTCATACTGGAAGACGTCATAATCATTGGGCGGGCTTATATGGTAGATTAGAATGGGATGGATTTTTCGGTACTACCATCACTAATCCTGAACCTATGGGCAAACAGGTACGTATTATGTTACTTTTGAAATTTTATTCACAAATATTTAATTCTATCGTTTATTCATAGGGCCGTGTCCTACATCCGGAACAAACCAGAGTTGTCAGTGTAAGAGAGTGTGCTAGATCACAAGGTTTCCCGGACTCTTTTCGCTTTTACGGAAATATACTTGATAAACATCGTCAAATTGGTAATGCAGTTCCACCACCATTAGGTGCAGCTTTGGGTTTTGAAATTAGGAAATGCTTAGAAGATGACAATGCTGATCACATAGAAAAGAAAATGGAAGATTTTCAGAATTGATAAGGATATTATAAATATAATCTTTACAAAAAATACTTTATACATTATCTGAAATAACATAGCATACTAAGTTACAAGTTTTCTTTTTTCTATATAAATTTATCCATATGCGAGCAGTAAAAATATGTGGATATTTTTACTAGTTACGTAACCAAAAGTATTATGTGATGCATATTTATTATGCATATTACTACTAAAATATATAACATTCATTTCTATATACGTAATAATTTTCAAGAATAGATAATAGTATCTTAAGTTAACTTATAGAAATATTTCTCAATATGTTTAAGACTTTGTATGTATTAAGAATCATTTTATACAAAAACTTTATATAAAAACTTTATTATGTCATATGTATATATTTTATCTTTTTAGTTATGTGTTAAAATTATTGTTTATCAATATAATTTTAGCAAAAGGATAACTAAGGATAAATAAAGTTTGAGTAATACAAAAACTATTTATTATAAAATAAAAGTTTTATAATAAAAACATGTGTCCTTAATTTTTAAGTTTATGTACATTATTTTTATACCAATAAAAAATATTTCTCTTTAAATTTTCATAGCAAGCACAAATGCGCATATAGTAAAAGATGATGAAGACTAGTTTCTCTCCCATTCACAACTGTTCATGTTTGTTTGAGAATAGGCATGGTGTTTTCAATATACACATTGTATGTTCGAATAGTTTAAACGTTTAAACAATATTTCACGAATTTTTTCTATTATCATGTGGGCTGATACTATTTTAATCGTATTTATTAGTATTTGTACAGCTTTATTAGGAGAAGGTAATGACACTTTTTTAAGATATTGTTTTAAGTTTAAGGTTATATTTATTTCTATATTATACTTTCTCAGTTAACTTTGATATTATTGGTAGGTTTAACATGGTTAATGGTTTATAGAACAGAAAAATACCAAAAATTAAAAGCTGAAGTAGAAAAACAAAGTAAAAAACGTAAGTTTTTAATCACAATTATATACGAAGGAACATTGATTATTTAAATATGCATGAAGAAAACTGATCATAATTTTAATAAATTAAATTCATTTTAGTGGAAAAAAGAAAAGAAGCACATGGAGATTCATTAGATAAACAGCAGAAAAAGAAGATTGAACGGGAAGAAGAAAGATTAAAAAACAATAACAGAGATTTGTCTCTTGTAAAAATGAAATCAATGTTTGCAATTGGATTTGCATTCACAGCTCTCCTAAGTATGTTTAACAGCATTTTTGATGGCAGAGTTGTGGCAAGGTTGCCTTTTATACCCATTAGTTGGATACAAGGTTTATCACATAGAAACCTTCCAGGAGATGATTATACAGAATGTTCATTTATTTTTTTATATATATTGTGCACCATGAGTATTAGACAGGTAAATTCATATATTTCATGTTTGATATGATTTTGTTATTATTAACTTTATTTACAAGAAGTACTGCTGGTTGCAGAATATTCAAAAAATGCTTGGATTTGCACCCTCTAGAACTGCAAGTAAACAGAGTGGAAGTATTTTTGGTCCTCCACCTCAACAATTTAAATGAACTTAAATCAATATTATATTGCAAATTCAATATTTTATGTTTCATTGTGTAATTATTATTTAAATTTTGGTACCATACTTGGTAAATGTTTAAATGTTTATGAGTGACCAATATATGATAAATATAAACCTAATGCATATGTTATATTTGTTAAGTGTATTTAATTACATATATAATGAATATATATTCAATACTGATGCTTCTTCTTTAATTAAACTTTATAGGATATATTGTATCAATAAACATTATAACATTATTAACGTTTCAGACAAATATGTAATATTAACGAAATAGACAATTATAAACGCAAAAACGATATTTTGAGGTAACAGTAAAAAGGTAAATTAGAAATATTTAAAAATAAATGGAGAAAATAATATATACATGTTATAAAGATGTTATAAAGGAAGTCTTTCAATTTAATAATGCAGCATATTTTAGAAAATAGGTGTAACTCATGTATTCCATCAAGCAGCTCTTATACAACAATCAATGTTATATACAAACAGAACGATCAATCATATACAAAAAAATAACCACTACCTTTAATTCGTAAAAAATATTTAATACAATAATAGTATATCAATGATCTATTTCATGGGGCACACGACCAAATTTATAAGTGGAAATGTACTCTATGAGTATTAGATCTCTTTGAATTTAACTACTTTAAATCATACGTACACATTTTTACTAAAAATTGTTGCTTTATAATATTATTACATACCATTTAAGCCTAAAACAGTCTCTTGTTATTAGAACTAGCGACATTTTATACAAAATGATACAATTATGATATTTACAATCAATCTACATATACGATTAAATGTAAGATATCTTAATTTAATAAAAAGTTATTTAAACCGTTATTTGAACTTTTGGTGTTATAATGTTCCGTTGTATATTACGTTTAATTCGTTTTAACAGCAGTTTAATTACACATATTCATTAGTAGAAAGCGATTAAACACCCAGCTGGCAATCGTGAAAGACAAATGCTTCTCAAATTGGAATTTGCACTTCCTGCTTACTAGCGTCATACTTTGAAATCACTATTCGTCATGCCAATAAGATTAAAACTCGCAAAATCCCATTTCTTTGATTATACCAATCATTCTTTCGGCAGTGGCTATCTGTAAACCGTAAACATAAAGGGAAGACATAATCGAGATTTCATTTTACAGAACATGTTCCAATTTTCATTACATTCTGGAAATAGACCAATAAAAATAGTTCTGACGTATTTTCAGACTTTTTTAAAAACTTCTATCCGAAATCATAATAAAAATTGATATATAGGAACCTCTTGCTGTCCAGCAGCTGATGAACCTATTGTTCTCTTTTTTATTGTCATTTTAAATTTAAAATGACAGTTTTCATACTTGAAATTCTGCGGGAATAATTCACGAAAAGTAAATTTATCATGTATTCTTTTTATAATATTTATCTTTAGCATTATGTGATGCAAATAAATTAAAAATTATCGAATATCATTTATATCTTGTGAAAATATAAGTGTATAAATATTACGTGCTTAATTCCCTCATATCGTTAATAAAAAATTGCACATTATTATTCATCTTTGTAGCTAACGTGAGTTGGTATTTAGTATGATTTAAAAATTTCAGGATCGTTCAGTTCCATTGATTCATTTCAAATAGAATGAACGTTTATATTGTGCTACTGCAGAAATTTCAAATAAATTATTATGTTAATTTCCTTCAAAATGGTGGACAGTTCACTCCGGGATGTAGATATTGGCATTTGTCACCGACACGACAATAACCGTTTTTTGAAAATTGTCTGCATACGGGTGGTTGTTTCCCGTTTCCCCTCCATCCGCCACCGCCACCCCTCCAACCGCCTCTTCCTGGCGGCCCCCCACCACCTCTGTACCAACCAGGTCCAGGAACGCCTCTACCCCTACCGTGCATTGGACCAGCGCCTCTAGGACCTTGAAAGTTAGGCCCAGGGCCGTATAAAGGAGTAGGAGGGCCTTGGAAGTTGTTTGGATTCATATTATTGAATCCCATATCTTCTGGACCCATCATACTATAACCTTCTTGTTGTTGATTATACATAGGTGGTGGGCCCATCATTCCAGGTGGTACCATTGGACCACCTTCCATACCTGGTGGAAATGTATTTGGCATATTTCCCATTGCATTCATTCCCATTCCATCAGGTACAACGACCTTTCCGTCTCCAGTTCTCCAGCCGCCTCCTCCTCCAGCAGTCATTGGACTTCCCATTTCGGGACCTATTGGACCCATATGAGAAGGTCCCATCATTTGTTGAGACATTTGTGGCATTGGACCCATTGAGGTTTGAGGGCCCATAGGTGCCATTACCGGCTGTTGATTATGTGGAAATGTAGGATAATGGAAATTCGAAACTGCCGGTGTTTGAGGTTGCAACTGAGGTTTTGGTTCTGGCCAAGGCAGGGACGTGAAATCTTTCTCGCTTTCCTTATTTCCCGTAAGATCATCCAAAGGAATGATTTTAGGCTCATTATATACATGATGCCGTTCTTCATCGGGTTCTGCCGCAGAGTCTGGAATCCTAAAATTAAAAATATACATACATACAATAAAATGCTTTTCTAGCAAATGAATTATAGCAAAATATTTTTTAAACAAATATATTTTGTAGAACTCGTATCAGTGAGTACAGTTTATATGTTAAACTGTCCAATGGTTCAGTGTTCCTATGCTTTTAATATAGCATGCGTATCATTTTTGCACGAATATGTAAATTATTAATAATCGTGTATTTTAACATGCAGTACTGAATTTTATTTTAATAAATGAAACTCTATTTTGATAAATAAACTTTATTATAATAAAAAAACAATCGATTAAAATATACACATACATGCTTCGGTTGAAGTATAATGCTTGTAAAATTCCTTTCTCTCTGGCATATTGAATATCTTTTTCTCTACTGTCTTTTCCAGGCTCTACTAAAGGTGGCGGTAAATCAATTGGAATCAAAGGCTTCCATCTTGTTCTTTCTTCCATTAAGTCTTCATTACCTACAAGATTAGTTTATATCAATCATTTATTAAGTTAAAATAGTTGTTTGATGTTTAAAATAACAGGAATATTATTGTTAGCAACAAAAAGTTATATTTTTGCTACTTACTCAATTTTCTGGCCATTTGGAATGCTTCTCTTTCATTTTGTTTTTCCATTTGTTTCATATCGGTAAACGTTTTTGTAACGTTTACCCTTTCCGTTTCATCCAACTCGAAATAACGCACCGATTCTAGATCTGTTTTCCATTTTAATGTTTTCTTCGGTCCTTTGCGTTTTTGAAGCAACAAAACGCTTCTCAGACCATCAACGTATCGTATTTCTGGATAAGAACCGATATTTTCCTTTCTTATCGATTCAGATAGGGAAGATGTATCTTCCGGAGAATCGGATGTCTTCTCTTCCGCGTCATCATCCGGTGTTGGAGCTAAAAAGCAACAGAATATTTACCAATGTTCTTTCTTTTTTTAAGTAATATATTTATATATAAGAATATATGATTATAAACAGACATTGGTAAATAAGAGTAAAATAACTTACTGCTACTTCTAGCGTCATCATCAACCTCCGATTTGAATATTTTGTTTTCTTTCTGATCGTCCACCACCTCTTCTTTATCTTTCTTCACATCTTCGTCTGAATTCTCCCTTTCTTTTTGTTCTTTATCTTCGTCTGTCTCTAACGTATCTTGATAAAACTATAAAATAAATATTTTTATGTGTAATAAATGTATAAATAAACGAAGAATGTATTAATTTCTAGCGGCGATGAAATTTCGTAATTATGTATACCTTAAAGTTAGGCTTGACAACTACGGGTGATTTTTCATCAGCACTTGGTGGTGAGGTGGGTGGAGGTGTAACATCACGATTATCATTACTGGCAGTTTCTTGTTTCTTAGCTTCTGTGGGACCATCTTTCGTGATAGATGTTCTTCGCTTCCTCTTCCTTGGTTCTTTACTCTTCGTCGACGCGGTTAAAGCATCCATAAACATATCGCTTTCTTGTAAAACCATTGCTATAAGTAAGAAAAATAACAATTATTTATAGATAAAATAAAATGCGAGAATATGAATCAAAACATATTACTTTGAATTGAGAGAAAGATTTAACACTGTCTTAATAATTACATGGAATAAAACATTTGCGTTAAATGACTGATTTACAAAAATCATAACTTCAAATTAGACTAAAAATTATAATAAAATATTTTGTTGAGTAACTCCAGGTACTACGCTGTGGAAAGAAAACATTTATAATGTTGCTCCTCACCAGCTCGAATTAATGATAATGATCTTATAAAGATTAAAAATATTTCCATGATAAAATCCTATAGAGCAAACATTAGTTTTATTCGATTGTATAAAATTTTATCACATATAATCTGCATCAACCTGCAAAGAAAAAGAATGTATACCGTACGAAGACAGAAATTAAATTTATTCCTTGGTAGAGCTGAAACCAGATAACGTTCTAACAAATATTAGGTGAAGAAGGAATGAGAAAGACATCCGTAATGAATCTGCAACAAAAATACAATTATTGACTTTTAATAACACGAAATATTTTATTTTAAAAACATGTCTTTAGTCATTGCGATTTATTAGTAAAGAGAATTTTTTATAAGAATGTTATATGTACAATGAGGCAATTTCGCATTTAATGTTGAGAAAAGAAATAAAATTTTATTATGCATTTATAAATATAACTATAAAAAGCATTTACATCATTACATGTTTTCTAAGACAGATTGATCAATAAATTTATCAATCGATCATGATCAATTAGATTTGATCCACTGGATTATTTTATTTATTCGAAATTTCAAATGAAATTTAAAATGGAGACTAAATGCGTGCATATTAGAACCAGTATCGAGTACTTCAACGTCGTAAAAGTGCAAGGAATTAGAAAAGTAAACGTTAATTTAGGTGAAGCCTTTTATATAATATAGATGTAGGATTGTATTTTTTGCTATCAAGATATAAAACCTTTTTCTTTACGATTAATTAAATACTAATTCAAAATCTTTTAAGTGAACAAGATATTTTATTTAAATTAAAAGTTTGTCTTTTTTACGTTATAATAGATGCGTTTGATTTATTATCTTTTGATAATGTTAATGGAAGATAATATAATATTGTGTCAAATACAGATTGTTCATAAATGCATTTCAATAACGCACAAAAAACGAAGACTTTGTACATCTGTTTGGCATTTAATACAATATGTCTTGAATTTTGTAAAAATTGATAATTATTCGTTAGATGATACCTAACTGCTGTAAAAAAATACGAATTTTATTCAAAAATTGCTTGTTATCAGACTGCGTTCATATATAGTAAATGTCGAATTCAATAAATATACAATAACAACAAAAGTCATTATAGATGTAGGAAGAAAATATAAGATATATCAAATCGATAATAAGTCGCATTGATAAACATATAAATATTTTTGGAATGTATTCGATAAAAGTGATAATAGTAAACTGGGGAATAATATGCGGGTTTTAATTATACGGCTCCAATTTTATTTCCATAAACCTTTGATTTATCCTCAAGAGTCGTTTACTTCGTTTTAAAATGTTTCAAATCGTAATAGTACTCCTCTTAACGTATTATCTTATACGTAACAATCAAGACGCATTTTTTATGTTAACATTTCGTTTCATTTGTAAAAAAGATCTTTCCGATCGAATAGTACACATTAATATATTGACTAAGATTATTATTAAACTTTTGCGCAATGTATTAACAGCGATGGTTTTCTATTCCTTGTGCGAATGCTCAAATAAATTAAAATCTATTATTATTAATTATATAATTTTCATCTTCTTTACATAAGGAACATGATTCTATATGTTTTGTTTTATATAAAAGTGAATATATAATCATTAACGATATGCAATCAAAGGTAAAATATTTATAACAATATAATTGTAATTACAAATAGCAATTTAAAATTGAGCAAACTATAAACAAAAGATAATTAATGATTAAAATTAGTGCAACTATTTTCTTTCTATCTTATATTTCATGAGAAGCATAAAAATTATTATAGATAAAAAAAACAACTTTTTTTTTCTTTAAAGTAATGCCTCGTATATCATAAATTGTAATATGTATATCTCTTCTAGAACGAACAAAAATGATTATTCTCAAAGTAAAAGAGCATTTCTGATAGACAGAAGGTGAACTAATTTGATAATATTAGTTTAAATAATGTGTAACTATTGTAAATTTTATTTTTCCATTCTATCGATTTTTCAAATTCAAATATAAGTGAGGTAAATATCACATGACAAGCATTGTCCACGAATAGCGCGGACCTAAATACGTTGAATGGTTAATATACTATGTGAGCGTAATGTAACTACTACGAGAAACAGAATCTGACCCCATACACGAGTGTCGACATAAGACTATCGCAAAAACATCAGCCTCGGTATTCCACCGAGCACACTAAGAAGTGCGCTGTTGCGCAACTCCGTCGTTAACTCCCACTTATCTTCTTTTACGCGTCTAATTCAAATAAACGATTTCCAAATGCTATCTTTTCCATGGTATTTAGTAATTTAAATTATTGAATTTTTTAATGCATAAATATCATATAAAATTTTTTGCTTTTTTCTTTCAAATGAATGACTAGATAAGAAATTAATTGTGCTCTGTTTTATTTTAAACTTTTAAGGAGAAAAATTTTTATGTTTGAGTAAAGATATTCTTGCAAACTAAAGCGAACTATTCTTATTTACGAAAGTTCAGGCATACGAAGATACACCTATCTCGGAATTACTTTTTAACTCAATAAAACCTATATTATTTAAAAGAATATAGTAAGCTCGAGAGAACACTTTAAATAAATAATAATTTCCTTCAATTAATGATGAGCACAACATAATCATTCTCGTTTCGTTTTTCCTGTCTTCTTCTTTATATTTTTCTCTTGTTCCAGTAACGTTTTTTCACTCGATTGTTAATCCGCGACTACTGGCAAGGAAGAAGACTTCTTCGCCATGTCGACGTTGTCATTGCAACTAGACGATTATCTGTCGTAAGAAGAGGCCCGCTGATCCTAATGGGCGGCTTGCTCGAAGACGTCGAGTCGATATGCAGCGTCGTATTTCATGCATTTTCGAAAGTGCTTTCGTTCCACGAAATTCTGCATTCTTTTTTTAACAAACTTTTTTCAAACGTCGTGCCATATTTTTCTCGCTTTTCCATATACTCGTTCATACATACTATTACTCGCTCCCTTTCTCACTTTCGTTCACGCGTTCTTTTCCTCTTTCTCTCACGCGTTCTTTTCGTCTTTCTCTCACGCGTTCTTTTCCTCTTTCTCTCACGCGTTCTTTTTCTCTTTCTCTCGCGCTCTCTTTTATTCTTTCTCACTTTTATAAGGATATCTTGGGACTATGTGCCCGCAAATTTCAATTCTCTCTGATGAACGCACGAACGTATTCGAATCATTCTGCGAATCCACTGTGAACTAAACAATGATACAAGATTGAGAAATAACATATCGATTACAAGAATTTGTTCCCTTGTGCAGTGACACTCAAAATGGTGTTATCATGTTAAGTATTATATAATAATTTTAATATAACTATTCAAGCAATACAAATATGTGCAGAAGGAATTACTAAATAAAAATGTGATTTCACTACGAATAAGGTTAAATGTTATAATTTCGTAAGAACGAACTCACAATTGATTGAAAATTAGCAACGACTAATTTTTTTAAGCGTTATATCTATATTATTATTATTGTCTAGAAATTCAATGTATAATACCATTTTGAGAGTCTTAATTTTACTTGCACTTTAGATATGTGCGATTAGTCACCGAGAGGATGGAAATCTGGATGGGCTCACGGTATGAGTGTTTGCTTTATCAAGCATTCAGTGAGCAAGATGTATAGCAGAAACCCAAGAGTTAAATATTTCCAGATTTCTGATCAATTTATTTAAATGCTTAATAGGGTGTACATGTACAAGGGAAGAAGTATGGACAGACAAGAGTTGGTTTGTTTCCTTACCTAGGTAGATTAGTAATATCCATAGTGACTTCTATCGGTGTATCGTTCGTCGGAGAACGGTAAAACACACACCCGGCAAATTATATCGATATAAAACACACCTTTTTTCTTTTATCCGAATAATTTTTAGAAGAAACTGCACGATTACTTTCGATGTATTAGTTACCAAAAAATATTCGACTCTATTTTTTACTAAATGGCACTAGTTATCAAACATTTCAACCGTACGATTTAATTAATACTTTATCGAAGATTACCTGCTGAATCTTCTTTATATAGGAAATAAATCGATGCTGAAAGAGCCGATCCTAATGTTCTTCATTCTTCTAATGTGATGTTAATTATAGAGGCAAGCACGAGAAATCCGCTCGATCCACTTCCACGTGGGTCAATCGATACAGGTTTTCTTTTACCTTCTATAATACTCTAATAACTTTTAGGAAAGTAGCATAGGGTTCTAATAAATACTATAAACTAAAATATAATATGCCTGAAAGAAACTGCGAATTAATGAGATAGACAAGAAATCTATGCAAATTTTGTCCAATTCAGTAAAACGTTAACGTTCGCGCAATATGTAAAGTATAGAAGTATATAATTTGCTCGTGTTTCTCCTGGACCCAACCACCTGCAAACTCAATATTAAGAAGTTAGTAATAGCACATACAATAGAAGAAACTAGTGTTCAAAGACCAATTAAAGTTAATAAAGTTAGTAGTATTTTTCCCTAATTTGCTATGCTTTTTATATAAAAAAAATTCATCATAGAATTAATGCTAGAATCTTTAACTAAGATCATTTTATTACGATATTTGATATTATTTTTTATACTTTTTTATATTGTAAAAATTAAAGAAATTAAAAAACAAAAATAATATATAACAAAGCAAATTGAACTAATTTATCACATATAATACATATAATCCTAGACTGAAACTTAATATAATATCATCTCAATTCTAGATTATTCTTATTAAAATACATTTGATAACTGTTAAAATTCATTATAGGAAAGACATATATTTATGTTTATTATATATTTAACATATAATACCCTCGTATATAATATCTTCAATTTCTTTTTTCTAGTCTTTGAACATTAGAATTTTATAAAAATTTAAGACAGTGTGTACTTTTCTCCCTAAAGAATCAAAATTATATTTGTTGAAAAAAAAAATATATATATACATATTTGTGTGCAAAAAGAAATTTTTAAATATAATATTTGAGACACTGTGTAATACTTACGTTTTGGTTTAGGTGGTATTAATTTGATGCCTCCCTTCTTTTCTTCACTTGGGGGTGTAGTTGGTGAATCCAATGATAACTTGGCTCGTTTATCTGTTGATGGAATAGCTTCTCTAAGTGGGGATGGCCTTTTCAAGGCAGGTAATTTCTGTGGTATGACCTTTTTATCAATGACAGATGGTTTCTTTGCTGATCTTGGTGGTGGTGGTTTTACTTCTTCTTCCAAACCTGTTGACCTGAATTTAGAGTTAAATGTTTTCACAGTCTTTGGCCTTGTTGTGGAATCTTGAGAATTCTTTCTATTTTCAATGGAAATAGAAATATTCTTCTTCTCTGGCATTATGATAGCTTTCTTTGAATCAGTCTTATTTTCTTTAGAACTATCTCGAGAGTCTGTTGATGACTTCCTTACAACTACATCCCCAGATTTTTCTTCTTCCAACTTCTTTTTAGGTATTTTTCCGAATTTTGAACTCAGTGCCTGTCCTTGAACCTTTTCTAATGTTGCTTTGTCCTTTTCTGCCTGATCCTTTTTCTGCTTCTCCTTTTCTCGCTCTTTGTCAGATTTACTCTTACTAGAACCATGTTTACTGGATGAATTAGATGAATGATGTTTTTCCTTGTCCTTGGAAGACTTATCCTTGGAACTAGAACTTTTTGAACTACTACTGCTAGAACTAGAGCGATGACTACTAGATTTGTAAGATATGGAACTAGAACGATGTGAACTGGAACTTGAGGTATGTTTAGAAGAACTTTTGGAGGATGAAGATGAGCTATGATGATTCTTCTTATCTGAACTACTAGCCTTTTTCTCATCTTTCTTAGAAGAGTCCCGATTTTCTTTATTACTAGATTTACTACTTTCACTATTACTATTGTCTTTAAAGTCTTTAAGGTCTTTAATGTCTTTGCTTTCTTTATTTTTAACAGCATCCACATCAGGGTTATCTGTGGAATCTACTATAGTTTGTTTCACTTCACTTGAAACTTGGTCTAATTTTTCAGATTGTGCAATGTCCTTTTTACAATCTTGACCACTGACTACACCATCACTAAGTTCTGCAGATACTATTTCCTCAGAAGTTTGTTTCACAGGAAAAGCATCTTCCACAACATCTCCATTAACCTCTACATTTGTACTATTCATATTTAAAACACTATTAATATTTGTAGCATCTGTCTCCACTTTAGTAAGAATCTGTTTGCCTTCACGAATTGTAATTTTATACACAGGAACTGGAGATTGTGAAGATGCAGATACCACAACAAAAGCTGGCTTTTTTGATTGCTGGGTTGACAATTGTTGTTGTATTTGCATTTGCTGCGGTTTACTAACAACTTGCAATTGTAATGGTTGCACGGTTGTCCTCTCCTGGACCTGTTGCTGATCTTGTGATTGTTGTTGCTGTTGTTGCTGCTGCTGATGTTGCTGGTGAATGTGGGATACTGCAATAGTTGATGTGGAATTTGGAATAAATTGCAAATCTTGCACTTGCACTGTTGCATTTTCTGTATCATCCGAGACTTGTTGGATACCACAATGAATGGAATACTGTTGTTGTGTTGCTTGAGGTATCAAAGTTTGCCCTAAAATTCCAGTAGTTTGTACTGGAATAGTCATGATTTGTGCTGGCACAGAATTTGGTGCAGCTTCCCCTTTCACTATTTTTAACCACTGCTCAACCAATCGACTAGCTAACACTCTAACACCTTGATGACTACCTTCTTTTGATAGACCTTTTATTAATTTAGGGCAATTGTTGCTTTTCAATCTTTCTATATCTACTGGGCATAACAACAAAAGTTCTAAGAGTTCTTGAATTAAAGCCCAATTTTTTGCAAGAATACCATCTGTAAGCCACATATGAACGAGATTCCATCCTCCAGCCCCCATAAATCTAAATAAAAAAGAAAACAATAAATTGATCAAACTAGTAACTATTCTGTTATAAATTCATTGCACTTTAAAAATATCTTAAAGGATATCTTATGGGACTCACATCAGTGAGTACAGTTCATTAGTCAAACTGTCCAATGGTTCTGAGTTCCTAATTTTTTACTCTAGCATACATTTTATATTTTACACGATTATACAAATTATAAGTATTCGTGTGTATCAGTATGCAATTTGCATAATTTTACTTTACATATGCATATTTAATTGCTTATTTTACGAAAAATACCCTACATATGATTTAATGAAAGAAGTTTGTACTTACTGGCTAAGTAAATCAGTATTTGTAGTTTTTAATATTTGTATGTAAATGCATTTTGAAACAAGTTTCTTTGAGAACTTTGTCATTAAATTAGCCAAC
Organism: Bombus confusus; assembly: GCA_014737475.1. Lineage (NCBI taxonomy): Eukaryota > Metazoa > Arthropoda > Insecta > Hymenoptera > Apidae > Bombus > Bombus confusus. The sequence goes on along the minus strand of JACXIV010000080.1, from coordinate 43,284 downwards.
CGATGAACTTCTTCTTTACTTTTAATACCTCCAGTTGGCCCCAATAAGACACTAAGGCATTTCAATAAAGATAGAGGATCTATACGTGGCTGAAAAAGCACATGCAAAATATTACAAATTTTTACTTTTTGTTAGGTTATGTATAATAATATAGAAAAATTGAATCTCTATCAATCAAATTGAAATTAGTCCATCTTCGACTAACTTAACAAAATGTAATAGTCTGCTAGATCAAGCAAAAAAATTATAATTGACTGGTATTTATACAGGGTGGTTGGTAACTGGTGATACAAGCGGAAAGGGGGTGATTCTACGCGAAAAAAGAAATAGAAAATATAGAATAAAAATTTTTCGTTTGAGGCTTTGTTTTCGAGAAAATTGACTTTGAATTTTCGCTCGGTACGAGTGCGCTTTATCACGTCTTGTTATAACGGATCTCACTGTAGATCATTTTCTCGATTGACGTTATGTTGATAAACACCCAATGTGACGGAAGTGTTTTCCTACCTATTAACTTACTATCCGACTTTTTTATTCTATATTTTTTTATTCCATATTTTCGACTTCTTTTTTCGCGTAGAATCACCCCCTTTCCGCTTGTACCACCATTTACCAACCACCCTGTAAAATTGTATGTTCAAGTTTTATTAGTGTTTCTTCAGATTTAACCTTTACTGAAGAAACATTTTTAGACATATCGTTTTATACTAGTTTTGCACGTGAATAATTGCCTTCACTAATGATAATAAATTGTACGTTACAGAAAAATATAACTAGAATAATAAATAGAATAAGAATTTAAATATCAAATAAGATAGCATCACAAAGTGTTGTCGCGCAAAAGAGAAAAACGCTTAGATCATTTACTTTGCTCATTCTGCTACTCAATATATATAGTTAGTTTAATATAATAGTTTCACTAATACGTATTAAATTAATTTTAGAAAAACTCTCATTAAACTACATGAGCTTTCGTACTGTACGATCATTAAAAGTTAGCGAAGCCAAAAATAGGATATGAGGTCATACGAGCGAAGGTTATTGATCTTACCGCTTTCCCCTACCATTACATCTTGTTGTAATTTGTCGTATATGGCGCCCTCTCCCAAAAAATTTACGAAGAAAAGGGAAAGTAACTGGATTTTAATAAATAATTTGACTCACCATTTTGATGATATTCTTGATGATTTAACGCATATTGAAGTACAAACATAGGATCATGACGTAAATCTGTAATGAAACACAAAGATATTCGGTTTTTTTCATGGATACAAGTAATGTACTCTTTCAAGGATAAGCATACACGTACACCGCCATATTGTTGAATCTTTTTCACGCACGTAAAATACAGCCAACAGATTTTGCTATCTACGAATACGAAATTATTTTGCCAAAGATTATTACCTATATCTAAATATATCTCCACCAATAATTATTCGCAAAATATAATATTCCTAATTTGCTTTGCTATCCTCTCATTGTCTTTTCATTTCTATAGGAATCATCTATATCACGAAATCGCAAATACCAATTGAAAGGATTTTTATATCAAATCTTTTCTATTTCAATTATGGTTTCAATATTTATATTCATTTCCTAATAAGAGGTAATTTGAAATACAGAAATTAAGCAACAGAAGCTACAAATAGGAAAACTATTAATCTAAAATGTAAGCTTCTTAGTCAACGGCGATCACTCGATGGTCAACTGGCGAATCTTCTCCTGCGCAATACCTTCGCGCATATCCCACCCAAGATGGTTACACAACCAACCAATCACGCGCGCGTTTTGAATTTTCTTTATCGTCGACCAATAACCGAAGCGACCCCACCCCTTTCACTTGACATCACCGAGCAACTATTTATAGCACACCATGATTGTCCATTTGTGCTACGTTAAAAATTTACTGAAATTGCTTCTTTTTTAGGATTATGCAATCACTAACACTTTTAATAATACTTTAAATAATATCCAATTATCACTTGCTCATGTTCAAAATATAGTTTGCATGCAATTTCTATTGTAAAAACCAGACAATCCCAAGAAAATCTCAACTTGTATCACTAATATATTATTTCTTTTCACGTTATTATAACCTTAAATACCTTCGTATTAATCTCTTCTATTTTTTTATTATACCCTCTATGAAATATATGTAAAATTATATAGTAGTAATTTGATAAATGAATAATAGTAACTAATGAACAGACAGTCGTTCTCAATCAGAAATTGTAGAAAAAATATGTATACTTCGGCTTTTTTGAACGACAGAAAAGCCACTCACATTTGATAAATAATTAAATCCTTTTTATGGAAAATATATGTTCACAGGTGTGTATATGAAATTTAACATTTCCTATACACGAAAACGACGTGGCCCTACGCTCTGATGAAAATAGGCTACGCATCGGCAAATGTTACAAGATTGTCCAAAATCTGTAGATATCTTCTTGTTGCTCTGCCATCTGCAATCAAACATTGTTTAAACTTTATTTTTATTACCTTAATGTTGGTTTTCTTGTAATATCTTGTTGAATGATTCCAAAAAATCTATTCTTAACTGAAGTAAAATTATTCTCACCTAACTACGTAGAAGCTGCCGTTACGCCCAAACCGGAAATGCTGTATTTTTTATAAATGAGTCAAGTATAAGTCTATTTCATTTACCAAAATTTATTAAGATTACACACATTTAGATATTAAATATGAAAAATATATAATTTAATTAAAGTTGGAATATAAATTAAATATACAAGTCTCATAAAACATTTAATACATTTTTGTATTATATGTATATATATAAGATACTAACTTGACTAATTCAAAAATTAATCAAATAGTATCTTCTATAAACAAATGTTGATAATAAATAAGAAGTACTACACGTATATATTGTTTATCTCTTCCAAAATAAAAAAATTATTTTTACGTTTATATAAAATTTATATAATTTAATCTTTTGAAATATTTTGTCAGTATTAGCAACTGATATCAAACTATTCTAAATATTGTAAAGAAACTAAGATAAACAAGCATAAGAATACGTAATATGAATTTATTATAATATAAATTTAATAGGTTTGTAAGTATTTAAGTAATTATTATAATGTTTTGTGTTTGAGAGTTTTCAAGTTGAAGAATTCCGGTCGTATATACAAATGTGCATCATACGCCATACCATATAGTTCAGGGATATACTTTATAATATAATTGGGAAATTAGTTTAAAATAAAAACTATGCCATTAATATTGAATAAATTGCAATTTACTGCATCTCTTTTACGAAATAATTTAACTCAAAAAGTAAGAATCACAAAGAAATAGTCATTGTCAAAGGTGATTTAATACTTTAAACGATTTTTTAGGTTATACCCGTGAAATTCATACATCCTACATCTGTAAAATATGACGAAAATATTAGTGATGAAGCAGTTCCTATTTCAAAAGATAGAACTAAAGTTATTCCTGTAGAAATTAGCATGAAATATCTAAAAAGTAGTGGTACGTAATTACGTAACATTAGATTTGCTTCAATATGACTTTAATTACATTTATAATTTCTTCTTTAGCTTATAAGAATACCTACGGAGAATATCCTGTTTGGAAATATTATAGAAGAAATTTCAAAGCTCAAATTCCTCCCCAAAAAACACGAAAGACTTGCATTGTATGTATTTTTAAGAAATGAATAAAAAACCTATTATTTTATTTCTTGAAATAATTCTACAAATTTTTTAGAGAGGTGGTGTAATTTCTACTGGTAGCCCATGTCCCATATGTAGGGATGAATATCTAATTCTTGATTACCGTAATATTGATTTATTAAAACAATTTATTTCTGAACATAGTGGAGAAATTTTAAGTTATAAGTAAGTTTAACTTCTTCTAAGTTATAAGTAAATATAACAATAGAATATCTATATAATTATATTGTTTACTTTGTTTTATTTACAGCTATACTGGTATATGTCAAAAAGCTTATAAAGATCTATGTGTAGCAATAATGAAAGCGAAAGAATATGGTTTACTTTCATATGATGTTCCCTTTAGATATTATGAGTACTCAGAGTGGAAAAACTAATGTATTAATTTTTAACTTGTAATTTTAAGAATTTGCATTTAAAAAATAAAACATGCAAAATGGATAAAGAAGAAATAAACTGTACATTTGCGATAGTGGGTGGAGGTATAGCAGGAGTATCCTGTGCTAAAAGTATAGCCTTTCTTGTTCCGGAGGAAAAGATTATCCTAATTACAGCAAGTCCCTTAATAAAAGCAGTCACAAATATAGTTCCACTTGGTAAAACATTAATGCAGTTTGATATAGAAGAAAAGGACACAGCAGTTTTGATGGAAGCATATGATTCATTAAAAATTATTAATGATTTTGTAATACAAATAAATAGCTTAAATAAACAAGTGGAAACTAGAAATGGAAGAATTATAAACTATAAAATGTTATGTCTTTGTAATGGTGCTAGACCAAAACTGATAGAAGAACATAATAATTTTATACTAGGAATAAGAGATACAGAATCAGTTCTTCAATTTTCTCAAAAAATAAAAAATTCAAGAAGAATTGTAATAGTTGGAAATGGAGGTATTGCTACTGATCTTGTGAATGAAGTAAATGGTGTTGAAATGATATGGGTAATTAAAGATAAACATATTTCTGCAACATTTGTTGATCCTGGGGCTGCAGAATTTTTTATGGACAAAGTATACAAAACTGATCCAATTACAAATACTAATGCTAGTTCATTGACTAAAAGAATGAGGTATACTGTCTCTAATACATCAGTTGTAACAGGTGGACCAGCTTTAGGTCCAGATTGGCATAATAATTTTGATGTAAAAGGTGCTTTCCTTAAATCTGCAAAGGTACAAATAGAATATGAATGTGAGATCATTAAAATTCTTAATAAATCAGAACAAAAGGAAGTTGATCCCATGGAAGAATGGTCCATATATGTTGAATTAACAAATGGAAAAATTATTGGCTGTGATTTTGTTGTATCAGCAACAGGTGTAATACCAAATTCTGACATAGTAGGTTTGGAAGATATAAAAAAAAGTGAAGATGGGGGGCTGCTGGTAGATTGGAAATTGGAAACTTCAAAACAAGATATATATGCCGCTGGAGATGTATGTAGTGCAGGGTGGGAATTAGCAAAACATTGGTTTCAGATGAGGTTGTGGACTCAAGCACATCAAATGGGTCAGTATGCGGCAAAATCAATGGTTTCTAAATTAAAAAATGAAGAATTTTTGCAGGATTTCTGTTTTGAACTTTTCACTCACGTAACTAAGTTTTTTGGTTATAAAGTAGTTTTACTTGGTTTGTATAATGGACAAAAGTTGGATAACAATTATGAGATATTGTTACGAATGACTAAGGGAATAGAATACATAAAACTTATCCTAGAAGATGGTAAAATGCAAGGAGCGGTATTAATCGGAGACACTGATTTAGAAGAAATGTGCGAAAATTTAATACTTAATCAATTGGATTTAAGTATTTATGGAGAAGATTTACTAAATCCTAATATTGATATCGAAGATTATTTTGATTAACTGTACATTTTAGTAGCTTAATATTAACAAAATATACTTTATCTAGAAAATGCTTGGTTAAATTTTGCTTGAGTAATATTATTATAATTTTACAGATTGTATAAAAATTTAATTAATAGTTAAATATCCATATTGTAATATTTTGTGCGGATGTATGTATATAAATATTACATAACGCCTTATGAGTAATAAGAAATAAAATGGTACAGTTACATATAAATGTAGCTAAATATATTTTTTGTTCCAATTAATGTCTTTAAAGTATATATTATATACTACTGTCTATAAAGTATATTACTAATATACGCTTTAAGTCTCTCTTCAAATAGTTATCTTATTTAATTACGTTAAATATTACGTAATGACGTTAACTTTCATTACGTTAATTCTTGTTTTAATTTATCATTAAATCTAACACTTTTCTTATCAAAACCGTTAATACTGCGTAAAGTAGATTTTGTCGGAGAAATAGATTTTATATTGTAATTCTTAGAAACTGCCAAATTTGTGTCAGAATCTTCAATTACACTATTATTGAAACTCTGCATAGGAGTTACACTTTCATTGGAATATTTATTTATATCTTCTATTCCTAAAATTTCACGTAAACTACAAATGATACTTTGCATATTATCAAGTGATTCCGCAACTGACTGAATTCCACCACTTCTACTACATAATTTACGTAAAGTTCTTGTAGCAAGTTCCATTTGAATAAGACACGTATTTATGGTTTCTTGATCTTTGGAAACATCAAACGTTTGGTTAATTAATGTACTTCCAAGTACGGATGTATCTAATGAGAGTTGTTGTAGACTTTCGTTTAAATGTTTTTTTACTGGTGTTATGTTTATTGAAATTCGGCTATTATTTAAGGAGTCCTCAAAAGTTTCTGTATTTTCATAGGACTCCCAAGTTTCTTCTGATGTACATAGCTCCTTTATTGAATCTTCTATATCATAGTCTCGCAAACGATGAACCCAATCTAAAAATCGCATTGGCTGCCAGAATGTCTCTCTCATGCTATCTCTATTACGTATACGAATTACTGGTTTCAGACTCTTATTAACAATTATTTGTTGTTGATCAAACTCCTAAAAATGAATAAAATTATAGAAAAGATATATCTTTTTAACTACTATCTATGCAATAAATACTTACATAATTAAGAGCAACTTCTCTACACCGTTCGGTAGCTTCTTTTACCAATATTTGCATTTCATGCAAGCTAATACCACCGTCACTTATTGCTTCTGTACTAGCTTTCATTTTGAGAGCGAATTCGGCATCTGCTGCCCTTTCATTTAAAATGCTTTCCAGTTCTTGTAAGAAATTAGATTTATATGGCGCAACGCTAACTTTTTTTTGATTTATTTGTATTTGTTTTAATCTATTATTTGTCTCAACTTCGTTTTCAAGTAATTCTTTTTCCAATTCTAATTCTTTCTTCTTTTGATGAATTTGTTCCAATGCGAGCTTCTGCTCTTGGACCGTGGAACCAAGAATTTCGATTTTACGTTCGTACGATAATTTTTGCGATCCCAATTGCATTTCAACTTCTCGTTTAGCATTTTCTAATTCTTTTATTGCTTTCTGTTTACTTTCTTCCAACTCTGCTCTTAATCTATTGAATCAAAAGTAGCATAACGTTAAATACCTTTTAATCACGAACATTTGTTGAATAAAAAGAGCTATTAAAAATTCGTACTTTTCTTCTTGCACTTTTAGAATTTCTTGGTGAGCAAATTCATAGTCTACAGCCTGCGCTGAAATTTGTATATTGCTATGTTTATCATACGGATTTGAGACTTTAAAATAATGATTGCCGCCAATTACTAATCGATCACCATGTTTTAAAATAACTTTGCCAGTTACCACCTACGATATGATAAATAATTTAATAACGATAAAAATAAAATAAGATCATAAATGTAAAATATGTTGTACCTGTCCATTCACGAACGTATCTCCCTCCATTTCTGATGATAATATAAGTTTCCCATTACTGTTTTCAATAGTACTGTTGAATGTATAAAAAATCGATAAAAGAACCATTAAAATTATCAAAATTGGTACATATATAAATAATTTCAATTATATTTGATATATCTTTCCATCAAACGTATATGCTTAGCATTTCATGCTCATAAACACGATGAAAATATATTTGGAATCGTTTCGGGACCATTATACTATACAGTGACAATTAAATAATGAAATACTGCCAAGCAAATGTTTTTAACCAAACAGATTAATTATAATATTATTTTGAACGACGTTAAATAGATCGTGAGAAAAGCCCGTGAAGAACATGCACTCTTGAGAGGCAGATAGAGGAAAGGAACAAAAACAAAGTAAAATAGTTTCCTCCAATACAATTCATAAGCGTCAAGCTGAAAAACGAGGACAGGAGGGAAAAAGAGGAACACAAGTGAAAAACAGAAACAAGACCAACAACCGCATCCTTTCAAGTCATCGAACCAACCAATCCAATAACTAACCAGTGTAAAGGCCTAACCAGTGGTCCATCCAACATGATATCCAAATGTTCGGAAAAGTTCTGACAACCTGAATTTTTTCCGATGCGAACAAGTCCTGGAGGAATAAGGTACAAAAGCGTACCAGATAACATAGGATCGGCCGCGAGATTTATAAGACAAGGTTGCTTATCCTTCTCACGAAAATCGAGTTCAATAGCGATACCACAGCGACGTAAATACTTTATTTCAGAATTTTTCTTTTCCTCGGTATCCCGCAATTTCATTTGCCAAGTCCTGCAATTACATGTAGCTAAATATTCAAATCTTCAATTGGTAAACATCCTCCGATCTGTTTCCGGAGCAATGTGACGAAACATTTATTGTAGGAAATACATTATATTAATAATGATTATAGATAATTAATCATTGAAGCAATTAGATTGTTCCGAATTGTTGTAATTAATTCTCTAAAATAATTATAACAGCTTACGTTGATATTAACTTACATTTCAGTAACTGCAAGTTGTTCTTCGGTCTTCTTTAGCTGGTGCCTTAATGTATCAATTTCCTGTTGTTTCTGCTTAATTTCATCATTATTTTGATTAACCGGTGGGACGGAATCGAGAAGACGACGTGGAAGAATTCCAAGTTGCTTTTCGTATCCTTCACGTACACCGCGCAATCGCAATACTTCCGCTTTCAATTCCCTAAGAGAAAGATCACAATTATATTTAAAATTAAAAACTTTAGGTTAGGCTTATTACAAACTGGAAAAACTGTATCGATAATATTTAATGATATTCTTTTGTTTCTGTCCCGAAATGGAAGACTTATTTTATACATAAACTTTCGATTTACTATATTCATATTGGGAGGAAATCTATTATATTTTATTAAATGTAATAATAAATTATTAGTTGTTCATTCATAAAGAATATATTACCGAATTAACTTCTCATGTGGATCTTCATTGATTCGAACACGATTAACAATGGCTCGAGCTTGACAAGCATATCGGAGTGTTGCAAGCGTCTCTTCTACATGTATATTAGCTGGTGAAACTGTTCCAAGCATTGCTGTTCTTGAATTTCCTCCAAGGCTTTCCTATGTTTAAAAAAAGAATAAAAGTTTACAAAATATGTTTAAAAAAAAAAGAAAACCTAACAGTTTCTAATAAATATAAGGGAATGTAGAAACTCTGAGAAATACAAGTTCCAACGTACATAGAAAACAAAACGAAGTCATTGAACTGCATAAGACTTAATTAAACGAGTTTGAAATCTCAGTTGTATTGATTCGTCGTAATTAAATTGTAGGGCTAAAGAAGTGACATTGTTAGTTTTGCACATCGTGTTTCACTCGTTTCATCTAACTTAATCTCGATTCTTTTGCGCATAAATAATTATTATCAGTATTCTGCATGATAAGACAACGCACGCTCGGTTAAGATAGATTGCGATTTAATCTTTCCTAAGTAATACTTACACTGTTATCGATCACACCTTGACGTTTATGTTTCTCAACGTTATCCTGATACAATTAATAAATGATAAGACATCAGATAGAATATCAAATTCCTCAATGGTATGTATACACAAGGGTGTACTAAGTCATCATTCAACGATTCAACAGTGGAAAAAATTTCATACATCTTTATCTTCAACATTTTTTATATTTAATGAAATCTCTGGCTATCCTTGAGTACAATATAATTTTTGGATTTTATTGCAAGGCTTTATTCATTGTCGATGAAACTTATTGAAACAACATGCATCGTTAACTAATCGACAGATGTTGAGCAGAACCGAATAATTTAAAAAATATGTTAGAGTACTTTTTTGCATATGCCAACATTATCAATTTAGGCACTTGAACCGCACTTGAACTACACTTGAACAAAAGTCTCTAATCAAGATACAATCAAAATATAATTATCAGTTTATAATGATGATAAAACAAACGTATCTATACATAAAATATCTATATGTCACAACCTTTTTTTTTTTTGCGTAATTCATTTCATTTTATTCTTAAGATAACAAAAAGAATCAATATCTTCTACTACGTATCTTTCTTCAAGGTTTGATACAGGAAAAAAATTTTTTATTACACCTTATTCGATGTTATCAGTAAACGAGGCTTCATTTCTGTTCATAGCTGTTATTATTTGAAAAATAACTCACAATATACGATTGTTTGGTAGAGGAATAACATCTATACATTACCAACGTATATATTCCTTTCACTTAATTACATAATAAATCTCGCTATAAAACACATTCTATCCAACAATTATTATTGGATCATATTTAATACTTTGAAAACATCAATGTTTTCATAGGTGATAACTATTTAAATAATTTTGTTTTCACGTTAAAATAAAATTTTACGTAAAACATACTTCAATATTTCCCCCTCCCCTTTTTTTTTAATCGCTAAATACTTGATAATAAACGAGCAAATTGTATTATTATACGAACTTGCATTTATAATATGAAAAATATGCTTATATCATAGGATAATAATTATCGGAAAAGCAGTTCTTTACGCTTTCAACAAAATTCTGGAGATTAGTAAGCATTTACGACGTACTGCATTTTATGATGAGTCACAAAATAAATATTAGCTAATACGGTCGCCATACTATTCTCGCCGAGTACATAGTGAGCGTGAAGTATTATTGAGGTGTTAATGACGGTTTCTAATAATAGCCTTCAAAAATACAATATCAACGTTGTTTCTTATCTCTTATAAAATAACATCCTAAATGTCAAGTATATGTATATATATAATGAACGATAAAAAAACTGCGTAAATAATTGTAACTAGAGAGAAACGTATTTAACGGTCACGCAATACCTTGACCACCATAAGAAATAGACCGTATTGAAGTTGTACAAGATCAAATTAAAAAATTCAAGAGACAATGTCATAGATGAGTAAGCGCGGGAAATGCGTTGAATAATCGTAAAATCCACAAGAAATTCGCAAAGGTGATTGGAGGAAAAGGAGGGGCAAAGCGCTGAGTTGAAGGGCGCGCGGTAACAACGAATAGGAGAGGAGAGGAGGGACAAGATCCGATGGAGAGGGAATAACCGACTCATAAACATTGCATGCTCAGCGTCAGTACTTTAGTTCAAAGTAAAACACCACAGCAATTTGAGCACAACGTTGTCTTGTTTTTTGGCAGTCGCAGCTTTTTCCTCTCTTTCTTTTTCTCAAGTAATATGTAATAACACGAATTCGATAGTCTATCAATAAGTTGTTCTCAACTGATGAAAGAAAGAAAACCGGAAACAACGATACCTAGCAAATTTTACTGGTAAAACGAGTTTTAGCTGCGTTTTAGAAAATCGGTGCAACCTCGCGTCAGCGGGTTTCATTATAAACTGAAAGAATAGAAAAAAAGCGGATTAAGAAATACGTCAAGACTTGATCGAAAGTGTCAAGAAGGAAGAAACATATACACGGAAATTTCTACGAAGAGAGTAAATTTTGAATCTAATTATTCTCGAAAATATCTCGGGTTAGAACGATGGATTTAGTCTACGTTCCCGAAATCTTGACCTACGGTTTCTTCAGAGCTCCTCAGTATCGGGACTACGAGCAGCCGTGGAATAAAGATTATTTTAATTGTGGTACGTATCAATCATATGAAAATGAATCACTTTTTATATACACACATATGACAACTTTCTTACTAAACAGAAAAGAAGGAAAGAAGAGATAACATTGAAAATCTATGGTGATCAGTTTGTTATCGTTCTTCCTGGATTTCTTTAGACACATAATATAATTAAATTTTCATTAATTAACACCACGATAAATATCATTTCTTTATTTACTATACATAACTTCATTTATTTTAATTTCACGCGATCATCATATCAAATATTATCATTGCTATTTGCTATTATTGTTTCCACGGTTCTCAGCATTTGAACAATCAAACTAGTGAAATTAATATTCTTTGCCGACATCTCATGAATGAAGTTTTCCCTTTATGTCCTATTCATATTATATCATACTACGCTAATGATTAATGTTTATGTACGTTATCGTTTTTATCGCTTAATTTTCGTATTTAAAAACTTCAAAATATGCGACAAAAAATACAACCTATCTTTACTAATGAAACTTTAGTTTATGAGTATTGTGAAAGTATTTAAATTGACTCTTGATTTCGAACTATTAATACGTAAAATGTACGTCTATTCATCTATCCTGATCTATGATATATTTCAACAAATGCTTATTTTCCTTCTTAGAGTAAAATAAAGATTCCAACAGAAATGACCAGAACATAAATCAATTAAACAACTCAATAATAACAAATAACCGATTGCATAAAATCGTTACGATTCATCTATCGAATGATTGTCATATTATTCGGTGTTCTAATTAATATGATAATGGGGAATTTCAAGGTTCGATTGAGAAAAATGATTTATATATTTTTAATCGATGCCGGTGCATGCGTGTAAGATAACTCTTAGATATTTCTGTGCAACGTAGTTGCCCCTCCCTTTGCGTTATCGTTGTGGGGAATTGGTTGCCTGAAGGCAGTCCTCCGCATTATTTATCATATATTAGGCTTTGAAATTATCATTATCGCGATTCGAAAATGTCATATAATGCATAACGTAAAATAGTGAGAATAGCACAAAAGAATTGATATCATCGGAAAAGCTTCGTATTCTATTCCATTGCGTCAATTGTCTTCTTAATGAAATTTTGGAAATGCATATAAATTATATATTTCTGAAAGTTATATATGTATGTATGATCAAAAGAAGAACGCAACATCAAAACAAGTTAGATCTTAAACATGAAAAACATATTTGCATCGTTACAATAACAAATACGGTGAAGGCTGTAATATAATATACAGGATCAATTCCATTGTAATAGATATAATAATAGCGTTATAGTTATCATACTTACGATTACTTATATTTTGCTACGGCTTGTTATTGAATAAAATAGTCTATATATTTATATATACATGCAGGTAAAAAGATACATAGATCTAAAAATATTTTTTGAAACCAGCATGACACATTAACGAGAATAAATAGAGATGAACGATCCTTTTATCCTATTTGCAATAACAGATTCTGCATTTGTATGTGCAGGAATGCCTCGCGTTGTGTGTAGAGAAACTCTCGATTATTTATACACTTTTAGATGAAATCTTTATGAAGTTGATTTACGAAACGCTACAATGAACTTACAGGGAGGGGCATCTATTTTGATATGAATTCAATCTAGCAATTTTTCTAGCAATCTATCAATGCAATGAAAAAATATTAGAATCAATAATAGAATCCGAATAAGACTAGGAAGATATATGATGATTCTGCATTACTTTTGTCTTATCAAAGTATCTTTTTTACTGCCCGTCCAAAATATTAAAATCTTGATTATCAAACTTTTATCTGGTTCTTTTATCTTCAATGATTATCTTTTGTCACTGTTATACTTTACTAACATAATTTTCGTCGTAATAATTTTCTTTGAATACATGACGAGTTTCATGCGATACATGTAACACATCACGTTACTTCATTATAACATACCTTTGGGGTTGAGAATGACTCAAGAACCATGAGTTAGGTCAGCAGATTGGCTACGTGCAACAATGCACGGAGTTACCTTTCAAAAACTCGTTGAACTTTAGCCAAGATTAACAATAAAAAAATATTTTAAGGCGAAAAGGCTAATGGCTAAAAAGAAGCCTTAATTTCAAATAAAAAAGATGTTGCGTATTTAACAAATATTTCATTTTTACCGAAATAATAAAATTTAAAATAAAATAATAATAGGAAATAAAGTGATAAAAATATAATAGAATGGAAAAATAAAATTATCTTCCAGGAAAGACAATACAAGTTCATTCTCAACGATTGCCACAACAACACCATGAACAAAAAGCACCTTCAAAAGAAAATTGTTACTTGTGCCGGGAGAACAAGAGAAGAAGTCTCGCGGCTTATATAAGAGAAAAATCGCGAAGGAATTCTTGCCAACAAATTCACGAAGAAGAAGAAGAACATGACTCCACAGACACTAAAGAAGGAATCACGAAAACTGATGAGAAAACGTCAAAGAAAGTTTCAGCAAATAACGAATGTATAAAAATTAATAACATAACAAAAAACGTCAAATAGAAATAGAATATATATAAAACCATGATTCAGCATTTTAATATGGTTTCCAGAGATTGATATCGAAACAGATGTACCTCGTATATAAGGAATGCAGAATTATTGTACCAAATTTCTATGATACATACATTGTATTATGATGTAATGATTTGAAATGTTATTTACTTTCAGATACTTTTTTTTATAGAACGAAAGATTTTAAATTTATATTTGTATTTGTAACAATTTTATATGTTCAAAACCTGTATAATGAATAATTTATGTTATTTTATATCTCCTCTGCTATTTGATATAATGCACAATTTATTGATTTTTTAAAATAATATTAAAAAGAACATTTTCTACATATTCATGAAATTAATAGATTCATGAAATCGAGTACATAAAATATGTATATCCTAATAATTTTTTATAATATGTCATTCTGTACATGAGTAATACGAGGTTATGAAGCAACTGATAATATTATTTCTTTATTTTTTCTTTTTTTTTCAAAATTTAGCATAACTAATAATTGCATTTACAGTTAATATGAACTGCATTAAACTATAAATTGACATATATTTATACTACTTTAGAAATGCTTAATATTTAAAAAATGTAGATTAACTATATATTCAATGAAGAATTGAATAATTTATAAGACTGAATATGTACATAAAGTTATATAAAAAAAATACATCTTCAAAAATAAAGTAAACCTAACTTAAGTTTTTGGTATATTGTATAAGAAAAAAAATCATATACATAAGTAATGATTCACTAATCATTAAAGCCATAACAGCTTTAATGATTGTTACAACAAAGAACTTTGTCATTTAAGATTCAATAAAAAAAAAAAATTATTTACTTATTTCGAATCTTGTGTCAATGACTTAATAACACTTACCTTTAGTAGCCATGTAAGAACAGATTCACGATATGGAACAAAACCTCGTTTATGATTACTTGTATTTTCAGCCAAGGATGCGATTACTTTTCCCAATGTAAGCAATGATTTATTAATAGACACTCCTTCCTTTGGAGTACAATTAATTTTATTATTATACAAATAAAATTATCAGACTATGATCAAGTAGTTAAATGTAATATGATATACCTTTAATCTGTCACCACTTGCACAAGTTTGACTCAGTCTTTCGCTACCTGCTAAATCTACTAAATTAATTTTACTACGGCGACTAGCATCCACAGATTCATTATTTAATTGATTATTTTTTTGGGTTTGTGTTAATATGATACTAAATATACTATGAGATCTTGAACTCTTTTCATTCATTCCAGTTGCTGCTGTAGCTCGTTGTGAATTGCCTACCTTGAGCCAAGTCTAAAAGAAATATATTTATAACAATCTAATAATCAACAAATAATCTTACAACAGACGCAATTACAACTGATATTATAAACATACCTGCAAATCTTTGTAATTTTGCACACAATGTTGACTTAAATCAACAATATATGGTCCAAATACAGGATGTTCTCTTACTTTAAGAGGAGCCCTTTTTACTCCACTATTAACATTTGTTAAAAGATCGTGTATTTTTTCATTATAAATTTCAAAATAACTAATCTCTACTGTAGTTTTAATGTTTGTATTAACAGATATCCTCGTAAATATTTCTTGACAAAATCTTGGAATAATACCAATTGCTTCATCAAGTGATATTGTATTATTCTGTGCAGATTCTTGACCCATCATGCTATAACTTTTACCAGAGCCTGTTTGACCATAAGCAAATAAACAAACATTATACCCTTCAAAAGCATTTTGTACTAGTGGTAAAACCATGTTTTTAAATACAATTTCCTGATTAGGATAACTATGTTCTGATGCATCTATTTGTGACATAAAGCAATGGTCATATGTGAAAGTATGTTGGACAGATTCACAAGTAACAATAATATTTTGACCATTTACTTGTATGACCGATATAATTTTTGAATCATTTAGTTCTCTGAAATAATAAAGAATAAAGAAAACGTTAACTCATAGTACTACCTAAAGAAAAGGTCGTGGTATAAGAATTTAATAACTTACTTTGTATTCAAAGGTCTAACACGTATACCTACAGTCAAATTACTATTTTCTCCTTCATATACAGTTTGATCTTCAATACCAATATCGTTTGATTTACCACATGGTGTTTCAACTTGAACAACATTAAAACAATCAGGAGTAGCTTGTGATAAAATGTTGTCACTAAAATAACGTTTTACAGGTGTTTTATTTGGAGGCAAGATATTTGTTTTTGAATTGCTTGTAGTAGTATGAATTTTATATTGTTTGGGAGTACATGAATGCATGCTTAAAGTCTTTTCATTCAGTGTAGTTGTAGACACTGTTTTCGTAGAGGTTTTATATTTTGAATCAGATAATGTATATTCAGGAAATAAAACTTGTTTTCTTTGAAACGTATTTATAGACTTTGAGTGACATAGATTTGTAGTATTTGTAGTATAAGGTGTATTTGTCAATTTCAAATTTTCAGTATCATTATCAAGTAATATTTTACGTTTTTCAAATTTTAAACATTTATTTTCAGTAATATTTTGGACTCCTCTTTGAGGTGTATCAAGTATATCAGAACATGTTCCTTCCCTACAAAATAATAAAAAAGATTAATATATAATAGCTTCTTAATTTTTTTTAATGAACTAATATTAAAAAAAACTCACTTCTTATTTAAAGAGTTTATATTCTCCTTATCGAAATTAATAGGCGAACTTGAAAAAATGGCATCACAAAATCCATGTCCCATAGATTTTAAAGTATTATGTGACATGATGGTGGAATATATCGAAATTTCTTTAACTAAACACCATCAGAAAGATTTGCTTTCCTCTCAACTAACCTCTTTAAATTCCGTCCTTTGACAGTTCACATGGACTATTTGGGAGGATATCCACCAGTTCGTCACAGTTTGGATCCTTCGTAACGAATTTTTTCGTAACAACAATATAAAAATGACATAAACTTTAAAAATTATATTATGCTTAATGTTTCAATACTAACACCGATTGTTCATACATTAACAACAAACTTTGGGTTTAAAACTGATTGATTTATTATTATTTTAGTTAAGATATAGTATCTTAACTATTGTTGTAACCATTTTTTGAATTTTGAATGTATAAACTACCAGAATAGCCAATATTGACAAATCAATGCTGCCAACGTTACTCTGTTATCTTTTTAAAAGAACAAAAGTGATAACGCATCAACCTCTGACGTGGCCACAATCATGGCACAATTCTTTAATTCTGTTTAACACCATAACTACAATATCAAAATTGTTACACTTTTACACTTCTGCACGGATGTTAAGATTACACCAACAACAATACGTAAACCGGTTGTGTTTTAACAAGTCTGTGCAAAATTATAGAAATGATCACGACGACACAGGATAACCAACGAAGAAGCCATACGAATAAATGGATTTCACGAATAGCACTTGGCACGTTTTTATTACTTATACTTTTAAACTTGCCGACTCTTTGTCAAGCTCATTACCACGATGAGTCACCAAGTTTTAAGTATTCCAAGGAAGCTAATGAAATGTACTTAGAAAAACAACATTCTATATATCATAACGAAATTATACATCAACATAAACATGAAGATGATAACTATGACCATCAACAGAAGTCAGTTTTGTCTGACAGGACTTACAACGAAGTGATTTTCAGAGCTACTGCATCTACCTTAATCATATCAGCAGCACCCTTTCTTATATTGTTCTTTGTACCTCTAGATAATACTAAAGAAAGTGAACCACTGTTAAAGATATTATTAAGTTTTGCATCTGGTGGTTTATTAGGAGATGCATTTTTACATTTAATTCCTCATGCTTTGGTTCCTCATACACATTTATCTTCGGAAGAAGTACATTCGCATTCGCATTCTCATAACCAAGGTGATGGAGAATCAGAACATGGACATGATATGTCTGTTGGTCTATGTGTATTATTAGGTATCATTATGTTTTTAATTGTTGAAAAAGCAGTGAGAATTATTAAAACAGACCATGGTCACATACATGTACATAATGTCACAGAAAACCTGTCCAAAAAAAATAAAGATGATAAGAAATTACAGAAAGGTTTTGATAAATCTGATGTAAACTTTAAAGAAAAAGTAGAAAATTCTGAGAATGAAATAAAAATTGCTGGTTATTTAAATTTAGTTGCTGACTTTTTACACAATTTCACAGATGGTCTTGCTATTGGAGCTAGCTATTTAGCTGGTAAAAATATTGGTTATATTACCACATTTACAATTTTGTTACATGAGGTACCTCATGAAATAGGAGACTTTGCTATTTTAATACAAAGTGGTTACAGTAGAAGAAAAGTAAGATTTAAAAAAAGATGCAGTTAGCAGAATAAATTGTTACGATAAGAATTACATGATGTGACTTTGATTTTAGGCCATGATGCTTCAACTTACAACCGCTATAGGTGCTTTATTAGGAACTTATGTATCGTTACTTGCAGAGGGCATGGGTAAGAGTAAGTTACAATACATCAATTAAATTCAAATAAATGTTATATTTATCCTAAGATCTAATTAAATATTTCAGGTGATCTTGCAACTATGTGGATTCTTCCATTCACAGCTGGTGGATTTATTTATATAGCTACTGTTTCTGTAATACCAGAACTTTTAATAGATACTAATTTTAGACAGTCTGTAAAAGAAATTATTGCGCTTCTCCTAGGTGTATATATGATGGTACTTATAGCAGAGTATGAATAGTTTTATATAACATTTTTTAAACAACATATTGTGATCACTTAATAAGAGTTCATTTAACTACTATAATAAGAATTCAAAATTAGAGTTTATATTTTTACAACATTCTAATTGTATTGTTTAATGAATACTAGTGAGTATTGTTGTATAACATATGTTGTATAACATGAATACCAGTGAAAACAATACTGTATAATTATCATAAACATTAGCATTATGGAAAAAAATTGGTACATTTTAGGTATCATTCACGTCACAAATAAGAATAGAAAGATCGTGAAAAAATGCGTTATTAAAATGTACTGAAACACTGAAATAATTTATTACTAGTTTCATAAGAAATAATAAACATACAATCACGCGTTGCACATTCAATATATTTTTCTCAAATGTATTACATGTTTATTTCTACGAACCATTTTATGTTCAATTACTGGCAACGATGTTTTTTACGAAAATTGTGTTAGAACTTCATTTATATTGTAAAAGAATATATTTTTTACACATTACATTTATTTATTTCGTTATAGATATTGCTTACACATATGTAGACATATAACTACTGTAAATTAAGATAAACATTATATGTTTTCTATATGTATGCATAAAAACATATTCTCTACATAATTACAAGAATCATAATTTCAATTTCAATTGAAGTATTACACTTTCTGTAGTTATATCAGTTTTTGTATATTACAATAAGAATTTTCTAATTTTATCTAAACACAATGTAAAAATTTATAAAATTATATGCAAATTTGTTTTATTAGAGTCAATAATCTTTCATTCTACCAATTAATTTTTAAATAAAACGTGGATATATAACGAAT
The DNA here is from genome assembly GCA_014737475.1 of Bombus confusus. Classification (NCBI taxonomy): domain Eukaryota; kingdom Metazoa; phylum Arthropoda; class Insecta; order Hymenoptera; family Apidae; genus Bombus; species Bombus confusus. Next base: position 23,471 of record JACXIV010000080.1, on the reverse strand, counting down.
ATATTATAAACATGTATAATATGTTTAATAATTTTTTACTGTGTACATTTTCAATTTCAATATACCTATAAGTTAAACAAGTTGAAGTACTGCAATTTGATATTTGCGTTTATATTACAATATTAAACTTTTTATTTGTTCAAGACATTTTTTAGCTTCCACTACAGTTTCATTATCATTTCTAGCTTTCGCTAAACTTTCTCCCTTACTACAATTTTTTTTTGCCTCTTCATAAAGTCCTTTTGAAATAAATGCATTTCCCAAATTGACATGAATGAAACCTAATTCAACCATATCTGGTAACTTGTTTCCTAAAAATATAATAATCTAATTTGGAGCAATTCAAATACAACAATATTTATATTGATATTACCTATTTCTGCAGCTTTAGATAAATATTTAATAGTTTCATCATATTTTTGTAATATATAACAGACACTTGCTAAGTTATTTAATAAAATAACAGTTTGTTCATTCTCTTCACCATTTATTTTTACGGATATATCATAAGCTTTAATAAAGTATTCGAGAGCATTATTATACTGCGATTGTGAGAGAAGCATAGATCCATATTTTTCTAAATTTAAGCCTAATAATTGTAATACATCTAGATTTTCACTGTCTTTAGCTAAATGATTTTGTAAATGTTGTAAACAAAATTTGTAACCATTGTCTGCTTTTCTACATTAACAGAATAAAATATTTTATTATTTTAAATTATCAGATATTATATTTTATAAAAAATTAAGAAATAGATGAAATTTGTTACATGATTGCTTACTGTTTATCTCCTATTTTATCATATGTATCAGCAATCTTAAGACTAATATGAATGATTGCTAAATCATCCTGTGGAACTCCCTTAGCTATTAGTCTCTGTAAAACTGATTTAAATAGCTTTTCTGCTTTTTTATAGTCATTTGTATCATATGCTAGATTTGCCATTACATCATACACATAAGTTATACCATCATAATGTTGCAAAGTTTGTGCTTGGCGCAAAGCAATATGTAGCATTTGCTCTGCTTTTAGAAATTCTTCTTTCTATAAAGTTTAAGAATTATTGCTAAAACTATGTTAAAATAAGAAGTTTATATTCAATATAATAATGCACCATGGTTAACATTTTTATAATAATATAAAAGTGTTATGCCTAACCTGAATTAATAAAATTGATCGTTTAATTGTCAATGTTAATTCCTCAACATCATCTTTTTCTTCTTTAGGAAAAAATAAATTAAATAAAAAGCTACCTGATACAATAAAATGTTTAGTTTGTGGAAAATTTTTCCTTTGTTTAATACTATAACTTTCTTTCATCTTATTAATTTGTTGAGAATATATCATAAACGTATTTCTTTTTTTATTCAATAGACAGAAATTTACAATATCATAGCTAAATCTTGTAACTACTTGAAAATATTTGAATGTATTCACGAATATCTTTTGACAATACATTATATCGAATATGTGATAGTTTTAATATAATTTTGTGATGATGAATTATATATACTTTTCATTACATAATTTTTTGATAACTATATACATCTGCACATACATGGATGAAAGCAAATTCTAATAATGTTTGTGAAAAACAATTGCTTTAAACAAATACTTTATTCTCAGTTCTACGTATATACAAACGTGTATCCAAATTTGTAAGTTACAAAATAGTAGCAACTGTAGCAAGTGAATTGGAAATCAATTTAAATTAATACACATTACGTGTATAAGTAGATGCAAACTCTCTGGTAGATGTATGAGATATATCACGTGTATGAAACTATACCAAAAACGTAGTATGTAATCTTACAAAACAGCGCACATTATTACGTTAATTAATATCTATAATTATTTACTTATGCACTGCTAAGTATTCAAAAACGATATAGAAATAAAGATATATGCACATTTATGACAAATTATTGTACATATAATTATATGTAAGTACGATATTGTACAATGTCGTTATAGTATTCTTCGCCCCACCCTTGTTTTTCGTATAGCAATGCTGCACACCTTGATTTCGTGCATTACGTACCTTTTCACCTCACGGATATGAGATAGGTCATATCACAACAGGTAAGAAAGTTTCAGTTGTATCATTTTTTCATATACAAACATAGCAAACATGAAGTATATATATATCTATATATGATATTATCTCCGTTGACTTCATGATAAGGATTGTATATAAATATTTCTCGAAGTTTGGTTCCCATGCATATTCGTACTTTATATGTGTTTATCACATTTTTTGCTTCATTGAAACTTTATTATCATGTTGATATAGGTATTACTTAACATGATGACTTAACTCTTTTTATTCTAGAGAACCTTATACATATTTCTAGTTCATGTTTATGTTGCAAATTACATGTTCATGGACACTCCCTATTTTTTTTTAAATCACTGTTTAATAACATTTATCACCATATTTAACATATTTTGCAAACATATATATTTTAATGCATTTTAATATAAAAATTAATTTAATGTAATTTATGTGAATTATTTAAATAAAGACATTCCATAAATTAATAAAATATGAAATATAGATATTTAATATTTTTGAATATTCATTACATATATATATATGTATATATATATATGATTTGCTCTATTTTTTATTATTTCTTCAGTGAAAATGAGCTCACAAGATACAACTGACCATGTGTCAGCAGTTAATTCACCTAACATATCTTCAAGAACAAAAAATTGGGTCCAATTTGAAGATGAAGCACCTGTTAAAGATAATAATAGTTTAGAAGAAAAAGCTAAAACAAATGCACCAGCTGTAATAAAGCCGGAATCAGTAACAGTAAATGTCGAGAAAATTGGAAAATCTGTTGATAATTCAGATAATCAACAATCAAAAAATCATGAATATAGAGGTGCTGTGATATCAACTGAATCCGTCCAAATTAATTTAGATAGGTCAGGTTTAAGTCGTTCTATTACATCTGAAAGTCCAGATCTGAATTTACCATCTGATGTAAGAGTTTCTGATCCTAAGAGTGCTTCTCTGAAGACTATTGATCTCCGAGATGTATCTAATGGCAGAAGTACTACTAATAATATTATAAGTACACCTATTGGAAACATTAGACAAGGTTTTGCTAATGGGGATACTATAGTTACTCTTTTACCAGCTAATACTAGATGGCCATGGATTACTCCAGCTAAATTTCGTCCAGAATTAGTACCAGAAGAATTAATGGCTCAAGGTTTAACGGTAATTATTTAATTATATTTTATTTCCTTTACACTGTCTTATAAAAACCAATAATTTTATTTTATATTTTTTTGTATGTAAAGTTATGTATATTTATGTATAAGCTAATGTATTAAATTTTTATAGCTTACAGTAGAGGATTACGTACATATAATGGAGTTGCTTGTGAATGATGTACGTTTCAATATGTACAATGTATGCTACAAGAGGATTCTTGTGCTTTGGATATTTACTGCATTTATTGTATTACTTGGCTTATTGTTTTCTGGAGTAACTGGTCTTACTTTATTTGGGCTTGGCGTCATGTGGTTAGTCCTCAATGCTGCTGCAATATTTTTTTGCATGTTCATCAAGATAAAATTAAATCATAATCTTGAGAAATGTATGGGTCAAGTGAACAAACATTTACTTCGACATAAAATATTGCTTGGATTGGATGATAGAGGAAAGATTTCATGTCACAAAGTCAATCTTTGCTTTATATACTTTGATACTACAGATTGCATCGTAAGTGTTACTGAATATATTTAATTTATATTATTGAGGCTTAATGTGATTGTAATACAAATGTATTATTTTCAATTAGAATTAAAAGTTTTATTCAAAAATTGTTTATATTTTGTTACATATCATTTATATAATATATTCAAGAATCTATTTTATTTTACAATAGAAAAAATTACAAGAAGTTATAGAACGTGAAGAACGCGAAGGAAGAGTAATTGGCGAAGATGGAAATTCTGAAATGCGTCGGAAAAGAGAATTGCAACAGCGAATGGATATAGATGACAGTGATATTGTAATACAAGGCAATACAACCACCAGAATTTCTCGCAAGCAGGTATGTTATTTTCATTTCAAGTACTTGTACTATATAAATTGAATTTATATTCACTTATTTATATTTTCTATAGCATATATAATGTTTTTGTAAAGTATATTTTACAAAAATGAAAGGTATTTTCCTCGATTTTATAATCATTCTTACAATATTTTATGTTTTTATAAAATAAACTAAAAAAATATATCAGGGTAAAAGCGAACAAGTATTCTGCCGCTATGTACAACGTTGGGCAAAGGATTATTTACGTCGCCGATTGGATTGGACAGTAGACGAAGAAGGTGGAAATCCTTCTTCACCTCGTCACTTAGCATCGGCTTTATGTCCGTGTCAATATATAGAAGAATGGTTACGCAATAAGCCTCATGTTCAAGGCAGAGATTTCTGTCCTAGCTGGAGTAGTTTTCTTAAAGATAGAGGCATTTAAAGCAAAATTGTTTGATAGATATAAAAATTGAAAACAGTATTGTTCAAAGCAATTTTGATAGATTTAATAATTTTTACTTTGAACTTATTGAAATTAATTTTAATATCAGCATTACAATTACATACAATTACATACAATTTAGTAAGACATCTACATTAAGTAAAAGATATTTTAAAAGTTAAAGAATTCAAATAGATCTATAGCTATATTAAAGTTTAATAGCTATATTTAAAAAAACTAACTTATACGAAATATGAAAATTACTCATAATTATGTACTTAACTATGTATACAAGATTTTTACTTGTAACAATATTAACTACAATTAAGTTTATATATGATATTAATATGTGAAATATTTTTCTAGAATTATTTTTTGGTGATTTGGATTTTTAATGATACATTTGGTATTGTTTTTCCCAATTATATTTTTTGTTGACTAATATGATATTAAATACGATATTACTATTAAATTTCATATTTGTATAAAACTTGTATAATTACACGTATATGTGTATGCACTACAAGCTTTATTTTTAGTGTTTTATATAATTGTACATAGTATGTAAATTAAAATAATTCAGAATTACAAGCTTAATATACGTGTATGTAGGAAATGTTTCTGTAAAATGGTAAATGGTAAAAAATTTCTTAAAATATATTACAATCTGGTATGCATTTATGTTTGATAATGTACCACTTATGCATAACAGATTTTTCAATTTCATGGGCTGACTATTGATGTATAAGAAACGGATTTACATTATTACTATTATTTTGGCTCTAGGTTTCTGAATGATGATGGTATGTGTTGACAGGAACGGGCGGAGTTGCTGTTGCTGAGGTATGCATCTCGATGGGCACATCACTTTGTGCGCCGCAGACTTGATCTGGTTATAGACTCACAGGAACGTAATAGAGACGTCGCGGGTTTGTCTGTTCCACCACGACATTGTGTCTCCGCCCGTTGTCCTTGTCAATTTATTGAGGACCATCTTAAGTACAAGCCTAGAGGCAAGTTAATATTTCGTTCGTTTTTTTTGATGCCGAACTTTGGTGGTAAATAGCTATAATCAATCATTTCATAATTATAATGTAATCATAATTCGAGATAGTTAGATTTACTTTTTACACATATGAGAAACATATATTCCATTATGTAAAGAAACAGTAAATTGAAATTAATTAATATTATATAATTAATCAACATAGGTAGTTACTATCACTAGTAACTATTAGACATATACACAAAACTACATATTCTATAGTATTATCTTATTTCTTCTAATGATATGAGATTATCAAAAATTTTTGTTTCAGATATTTATATTATATTCTTGTTTAATCTGGCAGTACTTTTAAAATGTGCTAATTTATATAATCAGAATTCATACATTTTATATATGATATCAAATTTTCTAAGCTCATTTGTTTCATTTTGCTTTATTTTTAATTAATCCAAGTAACATTCACCATTTTACAAAATACAGTGACACATTATGTTAAGCACAAAAAAGTGATAAAAGAGATAGATTGTTAACACTTAAAGAAAGGAAGGCTATAACCATTCCATTATTGTTACATTATTCTCTACAAATCAAATTATTTTAAAATTCTTAAGACATTTAATACATGCTTTTATAATTATAATGAATTTTATAGAGAAATTATATATATATATATATTATATATTTGATGCTATATAATTTTCCCATAGTAATATTGGGAAGCTTATACTACACAAATTATATATGATTGAGAGGAATTTGAATATCATAAAACTGAATATCGTTTGACTTGTAAAAATAATAGTTCCAGTATTCATTTAAGTTAACACAATTTATTCAATTGCAGAAATGATATAAAAGCAGCTTAATGCAATTTCTCATAATTGCGAATAATTGATTATTATAAATGTTGTAAAAAAATATAATAATGAACTTATATATCTCTGAATTCCGTCCTAATTGAACATATCGACGTATTATGTAAAAAATATAATTAATATATTGTATACTTTTATATTCCGTTTAAAAAATACTTAATACCTATAAATGAATAGAGTTGTTCTACTTTTATATAAAATAAATGTAAAGCACTTTTATATATATATTATTGTTACAGATGTTATAAATAAAAATAAACACATAATATATATGTTTTCTTTGGTGAAGGTACAGTTGTAAAAAACCTTTTCATGAAAGTAAATTAACTACTTTGTGTAAGTCGTTTGTTTAGCCTTAAATATCTTATATACCTTATGTGTATAAATATTTTTCTAAAACATAGGTATTTGTCACTAACCACTGACTAATCCAGGGATGTTACTTGCATGCAGCTGGACAAAAGGCAATACATTTTGATATTTCATTTCAACCATATTTTGTGAGCACATGAAAATCATTCATTAAATATTTTAACTGTAAGTACTGTTAAATCTGAATTCTTATCATATATGCTTAAACATGATGTAGGTAATTGCTTTATATGTTGCTTCTGCATATAATTACATTATAATCATAAAAATACTATAACACAAAATACGAAATGCCTTTTTCATATATGTATTTAATTATTTCACCTACATATTTTCATTTTTTTAACAAAAGATATTAATTTAAAATTTTGTGCATGATTTTTTCAGGATATCCACCTGGCTTTACATGGTGTGCTTATCTTAATGACCCATTAGTTAGGTATGATATTACAGCAGGTATCCCTAATTAACAACGTTAAACATTGAATTAATGCACAACAGTATTTATTAAGAGATTTGTAAAGATAATCATATCAATATCCATTATTCTACTATCTGACTTATTTTTTGCTATATTCAAGATATAAGCACAACTTCGAAGTTCATATCATAGAAAAGTCTTAAAAATCTCAATCAAATCATTTATAGAATATGTATTTTTATACTTTCGATCATTCCAAATAATATAATAGAAAGAAAATACATTTAAAAAATTGAAATTAATTTATTATTTCATATTCTGAAGTACATGTTCAAATATTTACAAAGTATAAATATCATAAACTTAAATAGAGTTTAATTAATGATATTTACTATTGTAACTATAGTGCCTTTGATCTGTCTATAACTATTATGACAGTTCATATCGTATAAAATATGTAAAAATTTATAATTAGAATTAATTTAAGAAAAGTCACAATTAATTATATGTATCAAATTATTCAAATATTATATATATGTTTATATATATATACACATATTTCGATATACAAATAATATAGAAGAATAATTATGTGTAATATTTATTTTTATAAGAAGTTAATTATATATATAATAGAGGGGATATTAATATTTTATATAAAAATATCTACATACACATGTATAAATTAAAATATAAATATATATATTGTGATAAGTATTATTTTGTACAATTAGCTAATTTTTAGTACATGACAATATGATAATGATTATATATTAAAATTTTTTTCATATGAAGGATTAATCAGTTGATTTCAGTAGAATTTATAAATATAAAAAATTTATGTTATTAATGCAGCTTGTGCTTGTTTTTTAATGTTGTCTGCGAGTTTTCTTATTTCTTCGTTATCAGCTTTCAGCTGTTGTTCTCTTTCTGCAAGAGTAGTTTCTAAATATCTTAACTGTTGTTTTATACTTAAATACATCTTCACCTTCTGATAGGTATCAGAAGTATTTGTGTTTATTGAATGTTCTCCAAAAGCTTTATCTGGGAACAAAATTTTTATTTTCGTGTAGATCAATATTAATAAATAATGACAATCAATTACAGTATTATTATAAGAAGTAAACGTATATAATTAAGCTAACAATGCCAACACACATGAAACAAGTTATGGCTCGAAACATTATTTTAATATTCTTATTACAGTTATTTATAATAAAGTAACGAAGTAAGTAATACCTTTATTAATTATTTTAAATGCTATGTCATCTACAGGAGCATTATTAAGGTCTTCTAACATATGTTCAGAATCCGGAATATGAGGTCTCGGTGGTAAGTTGTTCTTTTTATTACTAAACATATTTAATTTGATGATGTATTCGTTCCACTTCTCTTTCTTGCGATGGTTGTAGGTACACACAGGTACACATAATCACTTAGGTTTATTAACATTAATATCATAAAGCTTAGCATAGACAAATCCGTGTCAGGAAGATCAATAGAGAGGTAGATATTTCGTCTGTCTCAAGTGTGACCCCTTCCCTTTTCCCCGTCCTGGAATTTTCTCTTACGGGGATAAGACACACAAGTATAACACAGAACCCACGTCCACGGCCATATAAAAGTCACTACACTTATATACTGAAATCTGCCGTAACCTAGGGAAAACCGTCCGAAAATGAACCTGTGACTATTTGTGAAGAATCAACATGGAGGACAAGGTTCTCGTTCTCGTCCTGTGCATACGTGACATGCTATGAATGTCACATAGAAACACAGACACTACTCATCTCTGCTATCTCGCAAGAACGCGAACTTTATTGATCTTCCATGTTGATTTTTCAAGACTCAATATTCGGACGGTTTACCCTAGCGAGTGCCGAAACGTGATCAAGATCTATTAATATGATATTGCAACGGAATCTTAAACAGACCATGGCGTGTATGACCAGGTATAGCCAATTGACCACAAGGCCACCGGTCAGAGCATAACATCTATCGATGCTTCGGCATGCATACTAGGGTCTAGGCCCACCTATTAATACCTATAAGCTCTCATATAGTCATAGGAAATTAGGATTACAACAAATGAATTATAAAGTTACTGATGTTTGAATACTCTCGTACCAACTTAAGTATATCTCCTTTAACTAAGCTCCCTCTTGGAAAAAGGACCATCAATGCAAATTGTATATATATATTAAATTATACATAAAAATTACGAAATGAAATTTTTTTGAAATCAATAAATATAAATCATTTTCGCTATCTTTCGGTGTAAATAGTGTGTATTATGCTGAAAGAGAAAAAGAAACAATAAATTATTTTTGATATTATTTAAGTTTATAGAAATTTGCATTAAATTTAAAGTCACAATCAAATCTCTGTATACTATTATCATAGAGGAAATTCCTCTCTATTATGATCTGCTATTACTATTACTTCACATTCAAATTTCGTATTACCAGATATTTGTTATACATTTGTTTTAAATATGTATCTTATCATTGTATAAATTTCTAAGTTTCAAATTAAATATAAATTTTAATATTTTATCCATAAATTTAGTAATTCAATTATGGTAATTCAAAAATGTATAATATAAAAGAACAGTATGTTCAAGATATTTAATTTAAGACTTAATAATTTATCTTCCTAAATACGTTGCCTATCTTTATGTAAATCTTTTTCTTTTAGTTTATGTGTGTGTCAAACAGTCAATTGAATTAAATTCATGATATCGCGCAGTTTTCAAACTTCCTTCAGGATCGTGCCGGTAACGTACTGCTCTTTGTGTGTTATACACTTGTACTATGTTTTAAAGATATTAAAATAGATCAAACATTTATGACATAGTAAAATAGTATAAAAAAAGTCATTTCGATATTGTTAATATCATAATATTAATAATTTTTTAGCGATTTCTGTGTAACAACGTAATTAACATGCCTCCAAAACAAACTCGAGCTCCAAAGGTTAGACAATTAAACAAATCATACTTTAAATATTTTTATCAATGTAATAAAACAATAATTTTGTGTTAGGATATATATTTTTATAAATGTAATTGCAATATTTTGTTGAAAATGTTTTATGTCATATATTTCAATTGTAGAATATGTTACTACAAAATATTAAGCAATTTATAAAAGAAATATTTACTTTGCTTTTATTTTGAATTAGGAAAATTCTATGGAAATTAAAAGTGAAAAAAAAAGTAAAGTAAAATCAGAAGCAACAAAGAAAAGGTCTAAACGTAGTGCAGATAATAACGAAGAACCTACTGCAAAGCGTTTGAAAACAGACAAAAAATCAGTTTTGAATAAAATAGACACAAATTTAAATGAAATTGATTTTGATTGTTCAAAGTTAAATGCAAAAGGAAACAAGTATAATTTAAAAATTTCCAGTTGGAATGTTTCTGGCATAAGAGCGGTCATTAAAGTATGGTAACAATTTTATTATATTCTATAGCTTTTAATGAAACTTTATATCAGTTTGCTATTATATTGATTTAGAAAAATGGAATGGAATATATGTTGAAAGAAGATGCAGACATAATTGTATTACAAGAGACCAAGTGTGATAAAAATAAGTTACCTGAAGAAGTTAAATTAAATGGATATCATTATTATTTTCTTGAGAGTAAGGATTTTCTTTATAATCTATTACAAATTTTTATTTATAAAATAACAAATTATATATATATGTTGTAAATAGGTAAAAAACCTGGATATTGTGGTGTTGCATTATACACAAAAGAAAAACCAATTGATATAAAATATGGTTTAAATAATGTTGAATTTGATAGTGAAGGGAGATTAATTACTGCAGAATATCCAAATTTCTACTTAGTTAATGTTTGTAAGTTATTCAGGCTTTATATGAATATAAATCTGTGGATATTATGTACTAAATTTTGTAACTATATACAGATGTTCCTAATGCTGGTCAAAAATTAATAACATTGCCAAAAAGATTGAAGTGGAACGAAGCTTTTAAAGTTTATGTAAAGAATCTGGATGAAAAGAAACCTGTTATTATTTGTGGTGATATGAATGTTGCTCATCAAAAAATAGGTAGAATTCTTTTTATTCGTTAAATTATTTCTTCCTGATTTTTTAAAATCAATGAAATTATAAAAACTAATTTCATAATTTATTTAGATCTCAAAAATCCAGACACAAATAAAAAAAATGCTGGATTTACACAAGAGGAACGAAGTGGTATGACAGATTTCTTAGATGCAGGGTTTGTGGATACATTTAGAGCTTTATATCCTGATAAGGAAGGCGCATACACATTTTGGTCATATTTTGCTAATGCACGTAGTAAAAATATAGGATGGTGAGTATAAAAAGTTTGTTTACTATGAATTTAAATATTAAAAATATAATCTTCATATTATATTTTATAATCTTTTATATAGGAGATTAGATTATTTTTTGGTGTCAGAACAAATCAAGGATAATGTTTGTGACAATGTTATAAGGGATAAAGTGTATGGCAGTGATCATTGTCCTATTGTACTTTACATTAACATATGATTAAATATGTACAACTGAATGCATATTTTATACTTAAACTACGTATTCAAGTAATTTACTAAGTTTGTTGTATTTAATGTATTTATTTTGTGTTCTAAAAATAAAATTTTATTTGAAAAATAGCATTTCATATTTATTATTACAGTGATAACATAAAATTTGATTTTTTAATAGAAATAAATATTTGCAGATAATGGATATTTGAACCTTTTTATTTTTTTCTATATCGTGTAAAATACATTTTTAAATAGTATTCAATATATTGACTTAATATAATTTTAATATTAACCTAACATAAATGATACTTTTGAGGTCTAACCTAATCTCAGATATAAAACTTGATACATTTTACCTCTAGTATTTATTACCATTTATGTTTTTGAAATAATTGTTTTCGACGGTTTTGAAATAAATTACAGTACTTTCATTCAAATCTCAATAAATCAACTTTTAACAAAATGTATAATATAAAAATCTTACGATCCTTTATCAATAATGGTTAAAGAATAAAAACAGTAACTGTGACAAAAACGAAGCGGTAAATTTAATTGTAATTGGAAATGACTTCGGCAACAGACAGGATTATTAAGTTATATAAGTATGAAAGTTTCTTATATTTTCTTCTGTGGACTGGTGCAGTATTATATTCCATTTATAAAGTATTTTTAATTAATTCTTGTAAGAATTTAAGCATATATTTTATGTCTATCTATTATATATGTATATCTATATTTCAAGTTATATATATAACTTTTAGATTTTATTAATTATGATGATTTGTATGGTGATTTTGCACCAGGATGGACATGGATTGGAAGGGAACAAGATGTTTCTGATGAAGAATGGAAAATATGGGTACCACTGATGATAAAATTAATACCTTGGTTATTTCTTCATCACTTTATCAGTCATTTTATAAAGATTATATCAAATTCTATGGTGTGACAATTTAGTATTATTCTATATTTTGTTATTTTTCTCTAATTATTTCACTAACGATGTTACATGTTTCTGCAGCTATTATGTTGTTGGTACATCCTTATATCTTTATTATTTTTGTATTATTATATTGGAACCTTCAGTATGTTATGTGCATTAATGCATCCAAGTATACTCTATATTTTAACATACAAACGTGGAAAATCTATTATTTGGATGATAAATATATTATTTTTATTTATAATACATTTTCTTAAAATTCCGGATGGTTCCTTCCAAAATACGTTTAAATTAAATGACGAAGAACACTACATTTTAACTCATATATTATGTTGGGTTCAACTAAGAAGCATTAGCTACAGTATTGATAATATAAAATCACATTTAGAAAATAAATGTGATTATTTACTTTTTTTTGTACAGAATCTTTTATACAAATTGGCATATTGTTTATATTTGCCTACATTATCCTTAGGACCACTAGTTTTATATCAGGAATTTGTTAATTCTGTATGTATCATATTTTATTAAAATCGTGTTTGTTTTTAATTATTGAGAACAAATGAGAAATACGTTTTTGCATTCTTACAGGTAAAAGGATCATTTCAATTTTTGAGACCTGCAAATCTTGGAAATATTCTTTTTAATGTCATTAGATACATTTTCTGGATACTTTTTGCTAATTTTTTTTTGCATTTTCTTTATTTTAGTGCAATACAATATCATCCAGAGGTAAAGTTATTTCTCTACATATAGTATTTTTCACTGAAAATCTATCTATTTCTTTTCATAAAACCAGGTTGTTAAAGATTTAAATCCATGGGCTTTATATGGATTAGGATATTGTATGGGGCAATTTTTTTTAATTAAGTATGTCGTAGTATATGGACTCAATCACACTTTATGTGCAATAGATAATGTAAAAGCTCCCCCTCAACCTAAATGTGTAGCAAGAATTCATTTGTATTCTGACATGTGGAAATATTTTGATCAAGGTTTATACAAGTTTCTTATAAGGTATGTTTGAAATATATAAATATGATATGTAATTATAACGAAAATTTTTATAAAACAAAACATTTTTCAGATACATTTATGTACCTTCGTTGAAATCAAATTTTAATAAATTACTCGCCTCATTTTTATGTTTTACATTCGTTTTTTTATGGCATGGGATGCAAATAAACATTTTTATTTGGGCATTTCTAAATTTTATAGGATTAAATGTTGAAAGTTTAATCAAATTAATTGGAAAAAACAAATATTATTTAAATATACAAAAAAGATATCTGTCAGAAACAAATGCAAGACGATTTCATTGCATCTTAACAAGTCCTCTATTAGCAATGTCAGTAATATCTAATTTTTACTTTTTTGTTGGAGAAGAAATTGGAAATATTTACATCTCTAGAATATTACATGGTACCATTTTATTATATGTTACAACTTATTTACAACTTTATTATTTCAAATAAAAGTGAACAAATATGTATTATATAATTTTTGTGTAGTTCACAGTGTTGTTTACTTTAAATTTTTGCATGTTTCATTACAGATACATGGTACAGTACATTTGTATTACTCTTCTTCCTTTATTGCTGTTGTCAAGTTTCTATAGATATAAAAAATTGGGAATTACAAAAATATTCAAAACTATAAAAAGCTGAGAATTACACACCACTATACAATATATTTTGAGAAAATGTATATTTTGTTCATAATTATATTATCAAATAAGTTTTAAACATTTTATTGTTTTAAGTACAAAATGAGTATAAAAATACAATATATAACTAAAATTACTTTTTATATTAACATTGTTATAAGCCTTTAACGTTTATTACAAATGATAATAAAAATTAGTACAAAGTATATGTATGAATATTTTTTATATAATTATTATTATATTTATGATATACTATTAATAACCAACTTTATAATACCTACAAGGCACATTATATTTCGTAATATATTATTTTTGCGTAAATAATTTTTTACTTTTTTACTTTCATGTTTTTTATAATATTTAATCAATTTATTTGTTTACATGTTTCTACAGAGACACAATAAATGCTTCTGTCTTATTCATATACCTTAAGACATTCACATTTTTATTTTTGAAACTTTACATTAAAATATATTTTCATTAAAAAGTTTTAGTTGTACTTTATCTTTAGAAAAAGATATACAAATTTTCATGCAAGTTTGCAATATTAAGTTTCAAGCAGTAAAAAACCTGAAATTGTTATTTATGCATGTTAATTTCACTATTATTTATATTTGTTGATATTTAAAATCGTTGTTTTGAGTGAAAGAGAATTTTTAAGTCACCTACATGTAATAATTTGAGATTTTACAACTTGTTTTTCTATAATGTAATGCTACAATATAAATTACTCAACTATTTTCAGCAAATATATTTAACATACTATATTATTCCTTGAACATTAATATCTGTAAGATAATAATAATAAATTGTTTAAATATTTTTATAAGAAAACGTCGAGAATATGTATAATATCAACAAAACCTTAAATTTTTATGGAAGACATTTTTGAGCTATATTTGAAAAAATATAAGTATTTCAAAATATTAAAAAAGATAGCACAATGAATATGATTATTTGCCGTTTATAAATGTTGTACATTTTGCGATAAAAATATTATCTATATGTATAAAAGAAGAAAGTGTGCTACAAATAGAAACAGGTAATACATTCTCCATAAATTGCTTAAAATAAATATAAAATATAATAAACAATATTTTTGTAATTCATTTAAGCAAAATATATGAGAACTTAGAAAGTCACCACCAGTGATATTAAAAATTTCTGTTTGGCTAAGCAAATTATGAATTTGTACTACATTTTCCAATATTTGGCACACAAACAAATATCATTGTTATTAAGTATCTATATTTCTATTGTAGTAAGTAAATTAATAATAACTTTTATATAATTGATTTGTTAATATATACATAAAGAATTGTTATAGAAAATTTAATAAGTGCTATTTTTTCAATTTTATCATCTGGAATGCCTAATAAAAACTTTGTGACATCTATAATTTGTTTCCAGAAATAATAGGTTGAACAGTTTTAAAAATAATTTTATGTCACTTGAAAACAATATATGTATATGTATATATATAAATGCATTTTTATTTAATTTTTAAACTTTATTATATATCAAAGCTATGCTAATACTGTGTATTCTGTATGATCGAAATCATGTAAAAATATTTTATTAAATGCATTCTTTTTTGAAGAATTATTTTTATATATATTGAACTTTTTTTCTTCAAATAATAAAAAACTATTAAATCTACACTTCATCTAACAATATTTACATATACAAGAATTCAAAACGCTATTGTAGTATTATTTATACTACAAGTGCATTTTTATTAAAACTGTATCTAGAGAAATAGGGAATTTATCTTAAAATTATATCTTTTTTATGTGAATGCTTGATTCAGAAAAAATTTAAAAACTTTTAACACTTACTTACTTTTCTCAAATATCTGTTCTTTAATTTCAGTATCAGCTGTATTATTTTGATCAATTTTAAAGATATTATTTTGTAACGTATTATTGGTCAACAATAAAATTGTACTTTGATTTTCATTTTGCTTTACATTAATAGCTTGCATGTGTTTATTCAAGAATGTAAATTTTTTACTTTTATTTAATTGTGTTTTTGATTGAGTTTGTGGAAATATATTAATGCATTTATTTTGTACTATTATACTAGTTAAAGGTTCATTATGAATGTATAAACATTGCTCAACTTGGTTTAATAATTTTTGATCTTTTTCAAAAATATAATTTGGAGATGCAATCACTCGATTCTTTATCAAATTTGTTATAACTGTTTGATAATTGCTTAATTTTTTATCTTCTTGTAATAGACAATCTTCATTTCGATTCGCTAAGGTATCCGTAATTGATATTGTTTTATTAGTAATTTGATTAATTCCTTGAAATGTATTTAAATCTATTAAGTCTTCTGAGACAATCTCATGGGTCTCCATTTCTTGAAAAGGTTTGCAATTAAGAGTAGTAATATCACTATTTTCTTTTTCATATTTGATATGTTCTTGACTAAGTATTATATGTTTATTGCTATCTTTGTTCTTCGTTTTAATATGGGTATCTACTTGCATTAATTTTGTTTGTTGTTCACTTACAGCATTATTGGATTCTTCATCAAAATAATTTTTAGTTTCATTAATTATTTGTATAGGGTTCTTAATTTGATTTTCAGAGAATTTAAAATTTTCTTGAAATTCTATACTATTCTCATTTTCTAAATCATTAACTAAGTTGCTATATTCTACTTTAATATATGACGGTGCTTCATTTATATTATGATAAATTATTTCAGGTTGACCAACATTATCATGACATATGATTTGATTATTTCCATCTTTAACTATTTCTAACTTAATGTAAGAACCACTTTGCAACTGTGGCAATTTATCTTCTACTTTATCTGCATATTCACCTGATAAACTATTTTCGTCTTTATTAAAAACTCTATTTTTTATAGATAATTCAGTCTCTATCGATTCAGTCTTATTTAAGTGAGGTTCTGAACACACCTCATAAGTTTCAAAACAATTTTTAATAATTTGTATGGTATCACTTGATTTCCAATTTTTATCACTATCAGTAGTATCATTATTTATAATATATTCCTCAGTTGCAGTATTTTGTAGTTGATCATTATCATTTTGACAATGCATGATTGTTTTTGTTGCAATTATGCCTTCATCTATCATGTGATCTTTATTTGTATTATTCTTTTTCTTTCTGTTAGTTCGAACTTTTTGAAAATCTTCTTCTGACAGATACAGCAACTCTCCAGTAGTTGTTAGAACTTTTCCATGTCTTGTTTTTAAATGACGTTTGTATGTGTTTCTTGTTTTAAATCTGATTAATATAAAAATATATTTTTTAATAAAAAATTGTTATATTATAAATATTTTCAATATATTGTACTCCACATTTTGCTTACCGTTGTCCACAATCATCACATCCAAATGGTGCTTCACCAGTATGTCTACGTCTGTGTTCTCTGAAATGTGATGGATGCCTAAATTTCTTTCCACAATCAGCGCATGTAAATCGCGTTTGATTTTGATGAATTAACATGTGATATTTCAAGCTATGTCTTCTCGTAAAAACTGCTCTGCATATACGACACTCATATGGTTTTATTCCAGCATGACTACGATAATGAGACACCAATGTCGTAGGTGCTGTGAAACTTCGTGGTGGATTACAAATTCGACATTCGAGATTACTTCCAGTTGGATTTCCCTTTTTCTTTATACGATCCATAAAAGCTAATGCCATTTCTCTTTCCTCTTTACTAGTACCTATAAATTTTGCTTTCCCTTTGGGTTTACTAGTTATAATTTCTGTATTTTTGTCACCATTTTCAGTTGACCATGATATTTCTGGAAATAAATCAAAATATTTATATTACATATAAATAAAGAGAAATGAACATAAAAATATGTATTTATATTATATAAATAAGACATGCGATAATATGACACACATACATGCATTAAAGTACTATAGTAAGTAAGAAAATTGCATTTATTGCATCATCCGTACATTTCAATATTTTCGGATATAATACACGTATTAAAGTATTATAAATGTTTTATACAGTTACCTGGCAAATAAATGGTATCAGATTTATGATTGATTTTTTCTGACAATTTTTTATTAATATGTGGATATTCTTTCATATGAACACTGTCAGCTCCAACAACCATAAGTACAATCTACATAAGGAAAAAAATTGTATTTAAAAGTTACACACGTTATATTTTTATTTTATGTTTACTACTTACGTTTTCATCTGTCATATTTTCAAGAGAATTGTTAAATAGTGATGTTTCTTTCTTGCTAGGAATTTCATCTTTTAAGCGTTCAAAATAACTATGATCTCCAAGAACTTTAAAATCCATTGTCTCTGTATCTTTCTGTTCAGAATTATGTATTTTTTTAGAATTTTCTACTGTTTCAACATTTTTCTTTTTATCTAATTCATTAAAAGTAGAATCATTTAATAGAATATTTCTTAAGTAATTTGTTGATTTTTCTGTAATAACATTCTTATTCTCTTTATTTAATGTTTCCTGCGGTTTCCTTGATTGTTGTAATCTGCTTTTCTTACTTTGAGGACTAATTTTATAATTTTTGTAACTTACTGACTTTGCAGTAAAAGTTTTATCTATAAAATGTAATTTATGTTTTGTGATTAATAGATACCTTCTTCCCTTATAAGCAGGTGTAAATGTTATGTTTACTTACAGGCTTCTTTATTAGTTTTTAAGTATTCTAAATGTTCTGCTAAATGTGCTTTAATAGACATTCTTGCTCTTCCTTCGCTTGCAAAACTAGTATATTTTTGTACACATCCAATGACAAGAGCACATGTATATGAGTATTGCCTTTTTAATTCATCACTTGTGAAAATAGAAAATTGTTTAACTAATTGTGATGCAGGCATAGAGAGAAGCTGTGGCACATTAAAGGTTAATTCATGAGCCTTTCTTTTTACATAATCTGTTTTTGTCTTGCATTGTGATGGTAGTAATAATTTACTACGCTTTTTCTCTGAATGTAATGTCTGAGATGCAACTTCAGCAAGCATATCTAATAATGCACCCGGACTATCATTTCCCATAATACCTAAAATGGTCATTATTGCAAAATGAAATGATTTTGTTATTATGGTATACTTTTCGAAAGTTTTTAGAAAAAATTAAGATATATTAATTTCATGAATAAAACAAACCAGTTTATATAATAAAAAATTAGTAGTTAATAATTAATAAGCCTACATATTTCATTATTTAAAATATGACTTTACAAAGTTTGCAATGTAAAAGAATACATAAACTTATGGAATGAATTTTCGATTTTTTATTAAGAAGTTTCAGTGATATATCTTCATTTTATTTGTTGTGTCAAATGTTAATATTTATTGAACAATAATTGTATAGGTCTTTATTAACATTATGACATATGACGGTCTTCGAAAAGATCTCTTAACTTTGTTATTTTATAAAAATAATAAAAAATTTGTTACATTTCTAATATTGCAAAACATTAAGATACTACGAAAAAATCAATTTTTATTTTTTTTACATATGGAAATCAAATTTGTTTTTCAAGCGTCATTCTAGCAGACGCCATAAGGACGCCCAGCAGACGGTTTTTCAATTTTTCTTTACTACGTTCTTAACAAAGTATATATATTTTTTATTAATATTACTACATTCAGGAGATGATAATATCAATTACTTAAAACGAATAAAAAATACCTCCGTTATACGAATTAGAAGCATATTCATGGTTTATTTTGGTGTTCATTATGGGATTCGTATTCGCGGCGTATCTTCATTCCACTGCCTTCTGTGCACAACAGGTTCCTTTTTGTTGCTTCCTTGTTTGCTTCCTTTCTTGTCAATCTTGAGTCCTGAGTTCAGTATTGCCAATCTGTGAAACAAAGATTTGTATACGCATGTAAAACTTGATGTAAAAATTTGTAGTTTATTTTTATATAACCGAAGATGTTACATCTCCGAAGATGGTTCTTTATTTAGGTAACAGATTGTGCAATTTACAAATAAAAAATTTCTATTTTGTTATAATAATTTATAATTAAGTATATATTACAGTATTACAGGTAATATTGAATGTAATGTAAAATTAAATGTAGTCTAAATATTAAATATGAATATCTTTTTATTTTTAATAATCATGTCTTTAATATATATTATCGTTAACCATATCTTTCTAAATAAAATATTATCTGTATCAGTTTCTTTATTCAAATAAATGATATTATATTATATCTACATAATGTCATCATTGTGACAAATTGAACTATCTTTTCAATTGCCATAGAAAACTCAAAATTTGTAGAGAACTATGAATAATTTAAAGAATATATACATACGCATTGATATAGTTATATTTTCAAGTTTCTAATTACGAATTGTGAATTTGAATATAATTTTAATTAACATATATAATTTAATGTATTTTAGAATACCTTATTTATTAGGTGTTATTGTTTATTTATTTATTATCCAACAAATATACAAAATAAAAATGAATATAATTAATGTAACATTAATTACATAATACATATATACGTACACTGCGCATATATAGCAATTACAACCGAAAATAAATCTAATAATTTACAGATACTTAAATTATTAATATAATATATTAATATAAGATATTTATTAAAGGGCTTGGATTAAAATTAAGGTAAAAGATGTACAAAGCTTTTAATAGCATATCCTTAAATAATTTATTACATTAAATAAGAAGTTTCTAACCTCTCATAAAATAGAGATGTACATGTATGTATAGTAATATCTGTATTATAAAAAAAATATAGTTACACACATATTATAATTATTTATATAGTTTATGTTTTGACTTTGCAGATACTTTAGTATTTTTCTCTTTTCATCTATATTTCAGTGTAATTTATTACAATTATCTGTTGATTCATTTTTAATTACATCAGTATCAAATATATCTTTAATAATTTCTTGCTTTTTCTTCATGTGGGATGGTAAATCAGGGAACACATTTTCTATCATTTGCTTTCTTCTTGTTACATTATGTTTTTCATAATCTTGGTTTAAAAATTCAATGTTTTCATTATTATCAATAGCTTTCATTGATGCTAATAACTTTTCTTTGTTATAATCAGTCATTTTTGTTTTTACATTGCTTTCAGTCATAGTACTAACATCAGTTAATATATCATGAACTGAATCATTATCATGAGATTGTACATTATGTGAAATCATATCAATATTTTCAAACTCATTCTTATTTAATTTATTTTTTGTTTCTAAACTATAGCTCTGTAGAAGCATATTTTCACTTAATATTCCTACTTCTGTTGTATCTACCCTGTTTATTGTTGCTTTATTTAAATTCTGTGAAGAATTTAATAAATCTTCCATAGAAGATCTTTTTTGTGTACCATTAAAAAGAGTTTCATTTGTGTGTGATATTTCTGATTCAATATCTACTGACTCTATATTATTAGTGTTGAATGATACATCATGTTCATCTTTAGAATATGCTTGTAATGATGATTCATTTTCAAAATCATCTTTTTTCATACTTACATTATTAAATTCTTGTATTTTAGATAGAGCTTGTCCAAACATATAGTTTTCTATATTTCCTGAGTTTCTATATTCTCTGTGTATATCGCATTGAGCATATATGTTTTCATTTTCTACATTTTTAGTTTGTACATGCATTTCATCCATTAAAGTTTGATAAACATTTTGTGGTTCATTTAAAATATTTTTTGAAGATGTCAATTTTTCTACTTTTTTATCAGAGTCATAATGAGCTTGATTGTCATAAACAGATGAAATTAATTTAAGTGTGTCATTTTGATGATTCGCTGTCAGGTAATGTTCAATTGATTGTTCTCTTATTTCAGATTCTATTTCTGAATCACTTTCATAAGAATTTTTTCTTTCTCTTACTAAAACCCTCAATTTATTTCTATATTTACAATTAGAATCTTTTGAATCTGAAGTGTCATCTGCACTGCTAATTAATCTAAAAGATAATAAAATATGTTACAATTAAATAATTATTTTAAATAAAAATAAATGCATATCATACAAACCTTGCATGCAGTTGCTTAGAATTGTTAGTTGCATTCGTATAACTATTTTTACCACTTTCATGTTCATTTTCATTTTCACTTTCACTACCTCCAGATGAACAGATAAAATTTTGACATTTTCTGTTGTTGTATATTTTTCTAAATTTATCTGTGCTTATTTGATATTTCTTCCCCTCTTTATATTGTTTTTCTAATTGTTCTGTTTTTTCTAAACCTATTGAAAACTCTGAATTTTCATTTATAACGAGATCTATTTCCCTAGATTTTTCTTTTGAATTATTCAATGTATTTTTGTATGGCGATTTTTGAAGACGATATCTTCGTACTTGTTCCAAATTTGTCATTGTTTCAGATTTTATACAGTCTAAAGTTTGATTTGAAATTATCCTTTCCTCTGTTTTGATGTTCTTTTCATTTAATTCAGATGTATGATGAAGCATGGGCTAAAAGTTATTAATATGAGATGAACATAATATCTATTTTCAGAAGATATAAATAGTATACATAATTATGCAATAAAATTTATCTTTACCAAACTGTTTTTTTGGATATCCGTTTGCCATTTTTTATTCTTACTTGGTATCTTTAATGGATTTGATGAGCTAGAAGAAATCACCAAATATGAAGAAATGATTAGTTTAGTATTATATTTTTCACATACCTAATATCTCTTAGATTTGTGAGAGACTGTGTGCCAAAACGTTGATTCTTATCAGGAAACAATAATTGTCCACTATAATATAATCTTCGTTCTCTATTATCTAGTAAATTTTCTAAAGACCTTAATTTTTCTGTTGTTTCATCTAAATGTTTTTGTATTTCTCTACGCTTAGAAATTTCTAGATGCAATTGTTGTTTTAAACTTTTAGTTTCAAGAGTCAGTTTTTTATGTAGTGTCTAATGAAATAATTAAATGTATAAATATTATGTAAGAAATCAGTTACAAATATAAGATTACCTGTATGGTATCTTGTTGTTGTTGTATTCTATGATTTAAATCAGAAACTTCTATTTGTAACTTTTCTCTCTCTCCCAAATTACGATCCTTACTAAGTTGTAACAGATGCTTATTTTGTGACTAACGGATAATATATAACTATTA